>JAUZSZ010000083.1:20145671-20160793 GCA_034780575.1 Labeobarbus marequensis
AAACTGTATTTTGGATTAAATAAATGCAGGCTTGGTGAGCAGAAGAGACTTATTTTAAAAATGTATATATATATAATATTACATTTCTGTCCCCCTCACTTCTGAAATGATGGCTCTGCCCCTGCTACAATGAATATTTTAGTCATTTAGTGACTTCAAAATATAGCAAGGCACTACCAAAGTTTTTGAACTTTCACAGTTGTAATATGTGGTAAATTTACCATCTAAATACCATGCTACATAAAAATGGTAGTCGTTCACACAAAAAAGTACCATTGTATTACCATTGGACATTTTTTGGACATTTACCATGTTATTGTTGAAAGTACCTTGAACCGTGAATTACCTTGTCAATAACATGGTTTCATATTTCACAGTGCGTGGTGGCATTTTCATCTGATGCCATTACTATACTAATACTTCATGTATTATTTGTATTATTTGTCCATTTCTGAGTGTCATGAATTAGTGAGCTTTGATTTATGATGCTATATTAATGTCTGACCATCAATTAACCCAACCAGGTTCATATTCAAACCAAAATCTCTATATGCGGGAAGTCCCTTGGCCACACAGAGTTATTATCCACTTATTTGGGCTGGAATTGTGTGGAATGTTTTGTGATCCAGTGATCCAGTTAATAGCTGCGAGCAAACAAAGCAGCTCTGTTGTTGTCATCAGCGCTGCATCTTCAAAACACTCCACTCTATCTGTTGTCAACAAGTTGATTAATTAAAAGGAAAACATTCTGTTTTATGCAAATCAGTCAACAAATCAGTCAAATGTCATCCATATGCATTTTAGCCTCCAAGTCTGCGCGCACCTCCCACTGCTGCTGGAGGAGTTATTGACACTAACCCTTCGGGTACACAATGTCAGCTCTCCTCCAACCACGCGTTTGATTCCAGCATTGGAATTGTGGGCACGGAGAGCATCAAAGCTTCCCTCTCCTGTATTTGCATAGTGTTTAAGCTGATTCGAATCGCAAGGACAGAGCGGTAAAATGCGGTGAAATTACTGCTTGCTGACTTGAAGTGGAAAGCATGTCAGGATTTTAATGGCGTGGTGTGTAATGCGGCGACAATTGATATTCCAACACGCTCAGGCAGGTTAAACGTGTTAACAGCCGAGCTCCTGCTGCCTGAGCTGTTTGCAGTAACATCACTTACAAACATGTGTTCATTAGTAGCACCGGGGTCAGAAAGGTCCTTGTTGGATTTCAGCAGTGGAATAAAAGTTGCAGGAATGCAGCTATATGCTATTATAAATCGCTCATGTGTTGTATTAATTTATCTATTTATTCATTTGCTTAGAAATGCCACCAAAATCTCATTTAAACACACACACACACAGCAGCCGTTTGCTAGTGTGAGAAAGATATTCCGGTTGACTAATGCCCACCTGCCTCTTTCAGGAACCCAAAGCTGAGAGTAGCAGCTGCTTAAATAAGGACGTCAGCACTGCGAGTAAAGATGGATGCTGTACCTTTGTGTGTTCATTTCCTTTAATCTCCGCGGCTTGCCGCTGTGGATTAAAAACCAGGAGGACTGGAAGTGCTTGATAGACTGTAGACCTCCCAAAGCCTGACAGGGAAGAGTGTTTGGCAGAAATTCGTTGAAATCTTGCCCAAAGCGCAACTGGAGCCTGGGAAATAGAATAGCAAATGAGAAGCCATGAAGCTTGTTGATGTTTTTTGTGTAGTAATGGAAATAATGTGTGTAAGACTTTGCATCTGATGAGTTAAAATCACCGCAGTCACACAGATCCAGATTGAATTCCACATTCTGTGTGTGTGTTGTAGCAACCTCTGCTGTGGATTTTATTATTTTCATTTTCCATGGTGGTGGTGTTAAATTGCGTTACTATCTCCAAGGCAATAAAGGAGCAAGCGCTCTTGAATCCTGACAGGATTTACTTGGAGGGGACGAGGGGATGTAAATTGAGAGATAGTTATTGGCGCAGAAAATCTTCTGCTCAGCCAAGATGGTGTAAATGTGATGGAGATCTGCGAGTCTCAGAGCTCAACTCAGGATCAAAAGTGATGTGAAGACATGCCAATATTGACAATGTTGACTGGTTAACATTTTACCCCATAGAGATTTAATTCGTCTTTAAACTGACAAGAGAGTTTGAGTGGAAAGCGAGCGGTGTCGTAATGCCACCTTCTTTTTGCTAAAAGTCAACTCTTTTTGCTAGAACTCAACTGTATTGGTGGCATTGTCAGATACAGTCATTGTTTTCAAGGTCATGTACAAACATGTTCGCCCTATCCAACACTGTATTATAAATGTTAAGACAATTAGATGAAGGCTGTGTAATTAATTAATTATCTAATTCATGTCGTTACAAAGGTAATTAAATGATAAAGGCCCATTCTTGACACTCAGGTTATCCTTTGTCACTGTAGATAAGCTGCTCCATTGTTATTGTCTGTAGTGAGGTGATGCCAGCAATGCTATTTAGTAACAGACATCATAACAGACGTGCATAACAGTATCATAACAGACGTGCACCACAGACGTGAAATGATATGGAAGTAAAAATATGTATAAAATATGTGATAGCTGGCAAATTCCACTGCACAGTGTTTTAAAGACCTGGGGCATGTGGGCATTATGGGAGCATACCGCACCTCTGACAGATTCATCTTAGTGCTGGTTGAGAGGCACTAGGGGGAAGGTGATTATGCTGATGTAGCTTGGAGCTCCATATTTCATATCCTGCAGATCAATAAGACACGAGGCAATATGTTTCTCTGAAAATGCGGCCTTGGAGCCCGCATGAGGTCTGCTGACCATACTGACCTGCAAACATGACTGGATGAGAACACAAGAACCTGAGTGAGTCTGATATGCCTGATAACATGGATCAATTTGTGCCATTTTTAGCTTCAAATGTGGTTTTATTTTCATTTTTTGTGTTTGAACACCATTTTAAAACACTTTCATGTAGTTCATGTTTAAAAGGATTTAGCTGTTGACCTCCGACACCGGCATCCATTACATTAATCAATAGCGAGTGGATAAGCCAGTCACTTTCACTTGGTGTTGAATGCTCTCAGAATATCAGTTACAGGGTTTAGGGTTTCAAAACACTGCAGTCTACTCTCTTGCTGTTTGTGATCTCTACATAGTGTGGGTTGCACTGAAGGGTAACACTGCTGCTGTGATCTGTACTTGACCTGCATGGTTTGTTCTGAAAAAAAATGATTTGAGATTTCTGTAAATAACCAGTGCTGGTAGTTTTTATAGAGGAAATAAAAAACTGTTATTGTAGCCAAAGCAGATCTCTCACACTTTATTTATCGGATGGATAGATAGATAGATAGATAGATAGATAGATAGATAGATTTGATTGACCTATTCATTTACAGTATTTGAACCATTATTGGTCATTATATCAGATTTGATATTTATTCAGATCAATCAGATATATTTGATATTTTTGTATTTTAAGTTACAACAATAAACTTTTTTTTTTCATGATTTTATTCATCCATACAATTAAACATGGATTTTGTAAACTCCTTGTTAAAATTCATCTGATGTTCTACTAAAAAAAGGCATATGAATGGATAAATGTAGTGGATAGATGGATAGTTTACTAGATAAGTGAATGGATTGATAGATTGATTCAATCCTTTCATTTTATTTGTTCATTAACAGTATGTGAACCTATATGGTTAATCATAAATTTCATAAATTGTTCACTTTATTTGATCTAGTGTTCACTAAGTTACAAGGATAGATAGATAGATAGATAAAGATTGATTTATTGATTGATTGATTGATGCATAGATTGGCAGATGCTTTTATCCAAAGCGAATTACAAAGTAGAAGCAAATAGACCAACAAGAGAGCAACAACATACTGTGACAAGTGCTGTGACAAGTCTCAGTTAGTCTAGCACAGTGCACATAGCAAGAATTTTTAAAATATAAATAAATTAGACCAAAATGAATAGAATAGAATAGAATAGAATAGAATAGTTTAGTCCTATTAATTGGTCAGGTGATGGTGAAAAAGATGTGTCTTTAGATGTTTTTTGAAAATAGCTAAAGACTCAGCTGCTCGGATTGAGCAGCTGAGGAATTGATATTGAGATTGATACATAGATTAATAGACAGATTTGATCTAATAGATGAAACAGGCTAGACATCATTCTGAGTCCTCAAGTGTGGGGTTGCACACAGTTCTTAAATAACCATTAGCATCACACTCACTTGTAGCCTGTGATAAGATGTCGCAGAACCCCAGCAGATAAGCAAATGATGTGAGGAAGTTCTTCACAACAGGTGGATTAAGTGGAGAGAGGGGATGAAGAAGGGATGATGCAGGATAAGTACTGCGGAAGGAGATGAAAGAGGCCCATTTGAAGTGTCAGCGAGACATCAGAGCAGACCTGGGAGAACTGTTAAACTGCCTTTATTTTACCAAGAGAGCCCCCCCCCCTCTCTGTGGGGGGAAGAGAGAGAAAGAGAATCTACCAGGAGCACCGGTTGATGAGCAGAGTGTGTTTGAGAGGAAGGAAGTGCTGAAGAAAGAGAGGGAGCGAGTCGAGCGACACTGTTGTCTTTGAAGTCGAGAGCTCGACTTCAAGGTGGTACGGAGTGAATCCTGATGGTGTCAGTGCCACTCTGGATAAAGGAAAAGAGGGCAGCCCAGTTATTTATTTACAGTCTTTTTTGCATTTCTATAGCTCCTTCTCTACAGATGCCAAAAGGGATTATGCTAATGGGGCACAGTCCATTAGAATAGAGGAAGTCTTGGTAGTTAGCTGAGAAAAAGAACGCGCGAGAGAGGCTGTTTTTAGCAGTCTGCTCAGCGGCAGAGAGCTTCGCTATCAGCATGACTCTCCGTAGCTCTATACACCATCAGATGGCACTATAGGATAAATTTGAGAGCGGATCCTGCAGCTCGCTGCATGAAGACAGAGAGGGAGCAAGCACTGTGGAGAAACTGACAAGAACAGATGAATGATAAACCCATAAGCTCTCTCCAGCAAAAAAATCTTGTCAGAAGAAGGCGTTCGCTCCGTTCGTGCGCTTTTGATCCGACGAGGTCTTGCCTCATGGATTACACTCTCTCTTTAGGGAAAGCCTGTATTTACGTCATGCGGTGCAGTCGTTTCATAAAGCGAGGAAATGTAGCAGTCTGAAATTGTTGTGTAAGATGTTGCAAAACTCAGTTATGAAATTCTCAGGCTGTTCTTTGGTCGGACTCATGCATGTAGCTGGTTTAGTTTCAGTGTGCTTATTAAAACAATGACTAGTGTGTTTGCTTTTTTATCTTGTTAGTTTAATTTATAGTTTATTATTAAATTTAATGTCTTTCATTTAGATATTTATTTAATTAAAGACTTTTTGTGTTGTGTTTTGTTATATTTGTCTGAAGGTAAGAATGAAATTAGATCAGACCAGTATTTGCTCTGTTCTAAACCATAGGGAGCTGCTCATTTTAAAGCATCATATGCACGTTTCCAACATGGATTGTTATTTTAATTATTCTAAAAGGTATTTTTATTATTCTGCCTTCACAGATACCTTATTTTTTTGTCCAACTTGTGAGACAGAATCACATTTATCGTTTGCTGTGAAGACCATCCCAGAATGCACTGTGATCAGCTTAGTAAAAAAAATGGTGACAATAAATAAATGATAAATAAACATGTATTTCATTAAAAAAAATATATTGATTAAAAATGAAAAAGTGATTGTTTTACTCAATATTTGTGTGTGGTATTTATGTATTTTTGCACATAGACAAATTGCACCGTTTGCTTAGCAACATGCTAACACCAAACTATTGAAATTAATTGTGAGCTGATTTGTAAGTTTCTATGTACTGTAAATTGTCATAAATCAGTTACTTATGAGGTTCAGTGACCATTAGCATGCTATCTTCATAGGCAGGGAGGCCAATCACTAGGCTTTTGAACAGATAATCTCAGTAATTAGATATGTAGATATGATTTACTTGCGACCGTGGCAGTGTGAACTTGCCCTCGCTCGAATGAAATGCGCTTTCAATGTGTTCTGCTCTTTGGCTGCTTTTAGCCTGCGCTATCCTCATTTTACACCCACAAATGCACATTTAGGCCATAAATCCACTCCATCTATACATAATGCAGGAGCTGCAACTCTGCGCAAGAGGCCTGTGAGAGGAGCTCTCGTCTGAGGCAGATCCTCAGCTCCAACCTGAGCAGCAGGCACGCACTCTTTTCAGCTCACTCGCTTCTGAAAGTGAGACATGACGTACAGACAAATTCACATCACATACAAGCCTCTGGAATGATCATACCTTTCACACCAGTTATTTTCAGCAGCAGACTGTGTGCTGGTTTTGCCCTTACCTTCCCGGAGTCTCTGTACTTTGCTGTTTAGTAGCTTTACTTGAAATCAGGATTGTAGCAAACATTAAAACCACTTTTAGATTTTTTTTCCCCCACCCTCTTTTTGGACAGTAATTGTTACTTGACTAAGCCTAATTTTACTTGACTTGAAATGTTATGGAAGGAATTTTAGCTGACTGTAAAATAATTAACAAGCAGAAGCTTTTGTTGTAAGCAATCACAAACATCTACAAACGGCAATCCTAATAAACAATGGTGTAAAAATGCATTGTTGCATCAAAATAAGAATTCACTTCATTGATTATGGAATTTAATAACATGCATGTTTAAGAATAGACACTGAGCATGCAAGCTTTCTGCATCATGCATTGCATTCATTATTTATTTATTTTCTTATTTTCTTTCCCTATTGCATTTTTAAAATATACTATAGTCTAGGATAACTAAGAAGATATGTTTATGAATACAGTTAATATATAACTGATAATTCTATGATGCTGCTTGGTTTCAAAATGGTCATTATTCCCCTATACATGGCAGTTTTCATTTTATTATTTTAGTAATTTTAGTAAATTTTCTAATTAAATGCCAATCTATTACACATATTGAACAGTCTACTTAATGTCTATATGTGTTAGTTTACCAACATATTATCCTTTATTTAAATCAATTACAAATGTGCATTAATTTCCTATACACATTTTTTTATTTTGAATCAATGATGGCCTGATGTATTCTTTTGTCAAAATTCGACTGTAGTGCAAATTGTCTCAAGAGTTTTTATTAATGTCTTCAGCATATTTTTGGAAGTAATTACGAATTGCTCGAAATTAATTGAATTGGACTGGATTGGGTGAACTCATTATCAGAACAAATATTTACACCCCTTCTAATAAGGCTAGTGCCCACTTACTATATCTGATTTTTAGTAAATGATTAGTGAATGAGTACATGTGCATTTTGTCTATGGGCAAATGATATATCACCTAATTAATATTCATGGACCAGGCTGATTAGTTTTTTTTATGTATTTAATAATGTCATGCTATATTAAGTCAACTTTCTGAAGAAAGCCAATGAAATTTAAACCGAGAATACTGATGCCACCGTTCATAATACGTAAATTGGTCCGCTAATATTTCCATTACGTTGTAATGTGAGATCCCCTGCGTAATTAGAACCCCTGATACTGCCAAGCTGTTTAGTTGCTGTTTTGCTCTTCACAATGCATATTTAATTCAGGACCTCTTTTGTGAATTTGCACGTCTTGCCACGAATGTTTCAGATGAATATTGCATGGTGAGCTGTACAGCCATCTCTGCAGCATTCATTATGAACCACACCAAAATGTTTCACTCAACCCCAAATTACTCATTACAAAGATAATAAACCTAATCTCATCGCATTCTGTCTGTGAAATTATGTATTGATTTACTCTAAATGCCCGCATTCAGCCCTAGTCAGTAAAATTCGCTCATTCTCCATGCATGTTGACTGGGTCATGTGGGCGAGCGCCGGCTGATCTGAGCCATACCCAGTGCTAATAGAGGAATCAAACAGAAGACAGCCGTATTTGATAAGGTTTTATGCAAACATAGGTCCAGGTTGTACTTGTGCGAAGCAGAGGAAAAAGGAAGAACCTAATAACCCCTACCTCGTTTTTTTTTCCCCTCTTCCGTTTTCCTTTGGGTAATAAGAGAAGAGAAATGGTGGTAAAATGTCAGAAATATCATGAGGAATAGAAGATCTGAAGCATTGCTTAATGAAAACCTCTGGCCAGTGGCGCTGTGAGGCAGAAAGAGCTGCCGATGTGGTCGGGCTCAGAGCGGTAATTTCTCACCAGGCGCGCAACGCATTCCATTACGCTTGGCCACTGCTCAACACGCACACAGTAATACTGGAGGAGAGTGAAAATAAAGCTAGTGAAGCACCCATAACAACACTTTTCTTACTCTCTATTGTTGTCTGGCGGCGAAAAGAACACAAAGATTAATGTGCGGGATCTTTGTGGCTGAGATTGTTGCGAACAAAAGGCCCCCCTGAGTCAAGCGCAAACCATCAATAGAGATCAGGATCATTGGAATGACCACTCAGAACAGGGAGCCAATTAACCCGGACCTCGAAACCACCCCTACAGAGCTCTGTTCATTCCTGGTGTCCATATAACCACCTTAAACCGCCGTTTCGTATCGTGTAATTCCATTAAAGGGACAGTTGACCCCAAAATCTTGTCATTTCTACTTCTATGAAACAGAGAAGATGGATGTTTCAACAGTTTTTGCTCAAACAAACCCCTCAAAGTCAGTGGGGTCCAAAACATTTGACACTGACTTTTATTGTATTTACAAAAAAGCTATTTTTCAAAACATCATCTTTTATGTTCCACTGCACAGAAAAGTCAGGTTGTTTTTTTTAATTTTTGGATGAACTGTCCCTCAAAGGCTTGGAATTAATTTATTTACCACAGGCCTCCAATTTGATTAACACAACACAATGACTAAATTTCTATTCTTGGCAGTGTATAATCTTCTTAGTGCTTTGCTTGTTATCTAGCGTAATGCTCAGGGTCAAGGTTCGCAGGCGGCCAGCAGTCGCTCTGGCTCGGTTAGCCCTGCTCATATTTAAGTGCCGGCACACGTCTCTCCTCGAAAGTAACCACTTTTTCAATTACTCTGCCATCAGCTAGCAGTGTTGCAGGTAATGGCAGGGTCTATAGCCTAGGCTAGCAACTAAATGTCAACTAAACAGAGCCAGTGTGCTATCTGCAGTTAAACAACTCTGCCAAAAACCAGACACTTGTGTGATACAATATAGTTTCAGATGATAGTGGAGATTTTTCTTCTTCCCTAAGGTTTCACCACTCTGCAAATGCTGAGCACTTGTGATTATGGCCATTTTCGTTTTCCACGCATGTAGAGCGCTGCCTTTCGTGGCAGCCCCTCAAAAGGGCACATGTTGCAATCCATTTAGCTTCTCTTCAGGTGGAAAAATCCATAAGGATGAGACTGCCAAACCGAGCGTTCATCCTCACTCCGAGAACTTGTTTTGTTGGGTGAACAGAATTAAATGCATCTTCAACAACAAAAAACATTTATTGTCTTACACTATTCAGCAGCGCTAGCCTCGGGAAAAGGTCTTTTTGTGTGTTTCTTTCGCTTGCTGATTATCAACGCCGCCCTTAGGATGTTAGTGAACTTCACGTAATTACATCTCGCAAGCTAGTCGCTTGATGCGCCGAATCAAATCAATTTGCACGGCTTCGGTCTCGAACCTTAACAAATAGATGATCTCCAAACAATGTCAGGCAAAAGTCCATTTTTAAAATGAGATGCAACATCACTCTCGGTTGCATCAGCAGGTACAGAGCGTTGTGATGAACAGCTTAATCCATGCTGCTGTGGCCTGTTTCTCCACACCCATTATTTTATTCCTCTGCAAATGAGCATGGACAGGAGGGTAATGAATTCTACCCTCCAGTGAAATGGGAGGATTTTCTATTTGCCAGACACTTCCTTCCCCTTTAACTCTTTCATCTGATGGAGAGTGGACTTTCGGCGGTGGGTGGAGGGGGCGAGTGCCTGACTGATGGTGGGCCACAGCAGACAATCAGAGAAGAGCGAGAACCATCTGTCTCTACCGAGATGAGACGGGCCCGCCAGCTGCAGTGTAAAACATAGCCCATATAAGCAGCGGTCCAAGCCCTAAAATTGGAATCGAGGTGCACTTTTGAAAACTGTATTGCATTGCATCAGGCAATACAGCTAAAATCAATATACCCCCAGTGCTGGAATTGGGCTCGAGCGACAATCACCAGCGCCGCAGTCAGAGAGACATTTTCAGACAATGCCTTTTTCTCGTTTCGCAATCAGTCCGGCAAGAGCGGGAATGGGTGGCCGAAGCAGAGTAAAGCATTTTCCAATCTCGTCTGGCATTCGGCTTCAGTCAACGACCAACAAGCTCCGTCTGAACGGCTACAAGTTGACTTACAACTCAACCCCATTTATAGTCTACGGTGGCGAAAGCGCTACTCCCTACCTTCCATCTCAAGGCGCTACTTGTGGAGGACTATATATATGGGCTGTACAATAGTAATTTAGATCATGCGATTGCAGAATTGCTGTCAATATAAAGGAATGGAGCTTGTGTACGTTTGGGCTGATGCTGTGCACCTGAGCTCCATCAGTGGCGTAGATGAGAATGGAGCATTAGTTTCCCAACGGTGGCAGAGCCAGGGGCCCTTTGCGGGTTTCTCCGCCTCTGCTTTTATTAGAAAAAAGTTGTAGAGAGCACTGCAGCAGTGCAGCATGACTGTGGCAACTCATTCCACTAGCTGCTCTCCTGCAGTCTCCTGGGAAGTCCTTCGGCAATGGGTTCCAGACAGGGATTATTTTCATGTTTTCCTCCTGCAATTCCTCCCATGGTTTAAAACAATTTGTTTTTATGAATCATTCCTGTGTGTGTTTGAATGTACACAGCCCTAGCTGGCGCTAAAATAAAGAAATTAGGTAATTTTATTCAGCACAGTAAACGGTTAACGCTAGATCAAAGTGCCATATTATATTATGTTATTGCACAAATGAATCGATTTTAATTTTAAAAATATTTGGAGAATGTATTTTAATTTTTATGATAAATGAACACAAACGTACTAAAATATGTGCTGAACTGATATTAATTTAACATTTTCTAGAGAGCAAGATGTTGGTGGCTGGTATCATGCTGAAAATATGCTTAATTGATAATGCATTTTAATTACAAAATCTCAGATATATACAATATACTATATTAACTTAAAAAGACAGCAGATTTTGGAACTGACACACTAACATCTGTGGTTTTCAGCCAAATTAAACTTCAGGAGCACAACATGTTGCCTTCTATTCACCAAAAGCAGCCCGTTCTGATAATCTTAAATTGACCAAATATTGAACAACTAATTGGTCTGTGATTTGTTTCCACAACATTGAATGTGCTTTTAAAAATAAAGCTATTATTTGAGATATGCAGGCAGGTCACTGGCTGTTTTTGTGAATAGTAGGCAACATGTTGTGTTCCTGAAGTTTAATTTGTCTCCTTCCATGCATGATGGTGCATTGAATGACCGAATATCCTCTTTCTTCCGCTGCTGTGTAGCGTGACAGGTCCATCAGTATTGCTCTGGACGGTGAGGGGGCGTGGGTATGTGTCTGAGGTTTCGGAAACTTGAAATTACACAACCTCAAAACTCCACAATACGTAATTTAAATGACGACTTGTTTGCAAGCAACAGTCAGTTGTGTTTTATATAATGCTGCTCTATATAGCATGATCAGTTAATGGGCTTTCAGTCAAATATCTTCATTATTTAAAGTAACATCAATATCCTATTCACTTAGTGCACCTTCTTGTTTATATTACGAATGATTCATCAGTGCATTTTATTCCAAAACGAAAATTGCTTTCACTTTCTCTGAAACAGCTTTCCTTTCCTGCTGACTTCACTAAGGTCAGGTTGGTTATTGGGAAATATTATATTAAATGTAATATTTAGCAGTTGATTTAGCAAACTCACAATAAACTTAGTTTCATTCTGGTTTCTTTTAGGAAATTCACTACTGTTCAAAAGGATCAGTAAGATTTAAAAAAAAAAAAATTATTCAACAAGGATGCATTAAATTGGCCATATGTTACTGTAAAGAGTTTTACATTGTCACATAAATGCTGCTCTGTACTTTTATATTCATCAGTTACATGGTTTCCATAAAAATATTAAGCTGCACAACTATTTTCAACATTGATAAATATAATAAATGTTTCTTGAGCAGCAAAAAAGCATATTAGAATGATTTCTGAAGGATCATGTGACACTGAAGACTAATGAAGTAATGGCTGCGGAGTTTTTTTAATTGTTAAAGTATTTCACACTATTACTATTTTTGCAAATAAAAGGCTTCTTTAAAACCACCACCACCACCAACAACAACAAAAACATTAACTTAACAAGACCCCGGACTTTGCTACTACCTTTGGAATGGTAGCGTTATCACATACTTAAAATGGGTTTCAGATCACACTTTAATATTTAGTGCACATATGAGAAAGAAACAAAACATCTTAACAAATAAGCAGCCCACTTCCGCTGAATGCTGTCCTGACAACATAGAGTTAGATGAGGAGAGGGAACAAAACTTCAGGTTGTGCTGAATGAGGGGAAACTGCAGTAAAAGGAATCACAAATGCGTGCATGCTTATATATGTGACCCATTTCACTTCAAGCGTTGATGTGTTTTCATCCAGGAGGGGGCAGCATGTAGCTGTGCTGACAGACTCCTGAAAAAGATGCAGTTAATTAGTTTTTTTCTCCCTTATTTCTGCTCTTAGACCAGTCATTTGGGAATGCCATTTTCTTCATCACAGTATCTTGAAGATCAGCAATTATGCTGAAGCAGTGAAATCTTTTTTGGGTATTTTTTTTTTTTTATTCTTCCCCTCGTTCATTTTTTATATAAGCTTATTCCCCTTGAAGTGAACTTGTTATAGATGCTCTAGTTGCTGTGGTAAGACAGCAGATTATTAAAGGATACATTATTGAATAAGGCCAGCATTTCAAGAGTGCTAGCATCTTTTAACTTTTTCATTTTAAAGGGAAAGGCAATCATCCAGAGAGTCTCTTTGCTTAATTTCCAGTTTTTGGGGTGAATAAGCTTTCTGATGCCATTATTATAGGTGCACAACATGTTTATACTGGCATTGCTTCATCTGCATATTTCCATCACCCTAGCTTTGGATCCTAGCCAAGCGAATACATTAGAATAAGAAAATATTACAAATATTGATTTATCATTAATAAATCTAGGATGATGTATTGATTGCAACACTGGATGCCTTCCAGATTAACAATATGTTTTACAGCTAGGACAGCAGAAGAAATGAGATCATACTGGCATGATTAATGAAGTAAATTCGCTTAAGGATACAGCATGAAACAGTTTGAGTTTCTGTGTTTGCATGCAGTTATCAATGAATCTAAATATGCGACACTTCCACACCGAAGGGAATTTTACTTATTGTTGTCCATTTGCATAATTTTGGTACATCATTTATATAGTTGGATGAACGTTCTTTTTGTTTATTAGCGTTGAGTGAAGTGGTTTTTACGAGCCGAGTTTGTTTATATGAGATGGTTTTAACAAGAAGGTTCTAGTGTTTGTCCTGTTGTGCTTTGGTGGAGATTAGAGTTGTTGTATATTTACCGCTAAATGACTCTCTGCAAGTCAAATATGAGCTTTTAAAGAGTCTCTTGAAACTACAAGCCAAACCATTTATGGGTTTTAGAGACTGAATGTGCTTATGAATATTGTAACCTACTGGTTTACCATCCATCGTGAATAGAGAAGTGCTGTTTTAGTGTGTGCGAAATACATAACAGCGAAGCCTGAAGGAAAACAACTGTGTACGAACAGATCTGGAAAGCACGAGAAATCACATTTATGCACCCTATGGGCCTTGGCGTGTTCTTCCGTTAACCAAATATTACATCACGTTACATTGGCGAGTTTTTAAATGACTTGCATTTGACCTCCACAATTCCTCCGAAACACTAAGATTAAATCAGTGTGCGCTGAAACTGGCTGCTGGTAGAACTGATGTCCTCAGCCTATAAACTGCTGCATGCACAATTTTTTTTGGACAGGGAGAGAAGGAGCCATTGGGAATGAAAGAAGCAAATTCAGAGCCGGCTGTTGGATTTTCCACTAGAAAAATTTCAATAAGCAATCTATTTTTTGCCATCATAGCAACCTTTGTTGAGTCTGGTGATGTTAGGTTAAGGCAGACACATTGAGAAACCTCAGGAGGTGAAGCACTGATGTCATTTAGCGTAACAAAACAGAATATTAATAATTAGCCTTTCATGTCTGATACTTGCGTTTATGGCCACAGCTGCCGAGCAAATAGCCTTTGTGTGATGGTTTTTAATGGATAATTTATTTATAACAGTAGATGCCAGCATATAAGTCTTTATATAATAACAATAATAATAAGAGACAGACTATGTAATATAATATCTTCTTGGCCAACATATTTGTTTATTTTTGATTCAGTGTCAGAAATATAGTTAGCTGTTTTTTCACATCACTTTGTATTATTACAGTTGACAACTGATAAGTTTTTGGCTTGTGTTTATATATATATTTGTTTGCTTATAGTGCTATTTTAACGAGTTAGTGTAATATAAGTGTTCATTAAGTTTTAATTTAATAGATTGTAAAATAATATTATATCTTGGCCAACATATTTGTATCTATTCCCTATTATATATAATATGTTGTGTTTTTCTTTTTCACTTCTCCTTGGAACTTGTTTTTGCATATATGCGTTTATTGATTTTAATCATTTATGAGACTATAGGGTCAGATTTTCTGCTGAACCATATCTAATTAATTTAATGTTTATGCTTATAATCAATATTGTATTGATCCAACTCACATCAGCAAAAAATAAAAATAATAGTATGGTTTTGAAATCGACGCATTCACAGCAGAAGAATTACGCACAATATTATCATTCACTGATAATGAATGCATCATTTGTTTTTTCCCTTCCCATAACATTTGCTTCCTTTGAAGATTAGACTGGTAATTATTCTATCATCGTGACAAATGAAAAATATCCTCCAATCTTCCTTCAATTCAGTTAATCTTTGTTTTATTTCCTGCCTGGGTATTTGTAAGCATGAGCAGTACCCAACCATGCAGTAAATTCATTGATGTTCTTCTCTAGTTTACGACTGA
>JAUZSZ010000083.1:20420923-20435088 GCA_034780575.1 Labeobarbus marequensis
AGGTTCACCAAATATGGATTCTCCACTAGTAAAAGTTGGTTTAAACCGGCCATCCACCCTATTCTGAGGCCTGTTCCCACTAAGAAAGATGACAACAATAAAAGCATGATAAGGTTTATTTATTATGAGCATGTGCTGCAATATCCTTGATATCTTTTCTCTGCCATTATTGGTATAGTTGTGGTGTGGACTGGTTTGCTATTCTTTTCAATTCAGAATAATTTTTTAAACGATATAATTGTTGTTATCATACTTGGTGAGCATAACAGACTTCTTTCAAAAACATTAAAATAAATCTTATGTCCTGTAAACTTCTGAACTGTAGTACTAAAGTGGTAGGGATTTTCCTGCATAGATTTTTTTATTTTATCATGGCTAGAAAACCATATGAACCAATCAGAATCCAGAACTAGGATTATCCTTTTGAGGAGTGCATTCAAAAGCCAAAAGAGAGCTAAAAGATACTGTGTGCCTCAGCAGTTACACTGGCCGTTTGATGTCTTCACACAGTGTGAATGATATCATTCCTTTGTGTTGTTATTGTTGGATTTGTGGTTTGAACCAACTTTACAGTTATATATATCATTATCATCCATGGTGCGAATTTGTCTTTAACCTGGTCTTCCAGCCTATATCCAAGCTGCTCTATAACCAGTCAACAGACCAGGCTGGAAGACCCTCTTAGACTAGTTTAAGCTGTTTCAGCAGGGTTGCTTTAAATCAGTGATTCTCAACTTTTTTGACTTAAAAGCCCCCCTCTGTTTAGTACAACATTAAAAAAAAAGTCAAACTTCTTACAGAAATTAGAAATTTGAAAAATTAAAGTAACTTATTAAAGTTAAAAGATAAAGTTATTAAAATAATTAAATTGTACAATTCCAGAAATCTAAGGATGTACTAAATTAAATATCTTGGTTTTCAACTTATTTTAAAGCTTGTTTTATTTTTTTTACTTTAAAGGCCGATTCACACCATGGATGACAATGATATAGCCTACGTAAGGGATAATCAACGGCTAGCCGTGCATTAAATGATTTGATGTATTTCAATTAACTGTCGATTGAGAGAGAGAGAGAGAGAGAGAGAGAGAGAGATGACAGTTGTGTGTACCTGCTTGCTGTGTCTGCGCGTTTTTCTCTACAAACAATTACTTCAAAAACAGCGATTTTATCACCTCGTTGCTGGGGGATATATGTAGCGATCTAGTATCTATCTTTTATTTTAGTAATAAAAATCGCGGGGAAACGGTGACAACAAGTTTATATGTGTGTGTGTGCAGCACAATCTGTTCTCTCTCTGTCTCTCTCTCCGTATGTGTGTGTGTGTGTGTATGCGAGCGAGTGATGTGTGTTGGTTAGTGTGCATCTATTAAAGCAGCGCGTATTAATATGGAACATTAAACTGACCTGGAACTACCTGTGCAGTTAAACGAATTTAATCAACACCTGCTAGCCAATCAGAATCGAGTATTCAGACAGCCCATGGAATAAATAACTATAAAGTTGGTTCAAACCACAACTAAAACAAGAACAATGCAAAGGAACAATATCATTGGAATCATACAGATGATGAATAATAAAAACATGGCCAGCCAATCAGAATCCACACGACTTTAAATAACTCTAGTATTTAAAGTAGCAGAAGCTTATGAAGAAAAGAACATTACCGTCTGTTGATGGTGGTCTCTAATATATTAATTTTTCTTGATGCGAATTGGTCTTAAGTCATCTTTAAGCCCCCTAGTGGACCCCAGCCCTGTTTTTCAATATCATACAGACTTTTAAATGGAGCTATATATGTTCATTAGAGCGACAGTAGGACTGGGCTCCCGGAGGAAAAGGCTATACTTCACGACACCCGTAATTACAAAAACTGTCATCCCGTTGCAGTTTACACTGCGTCTCCGAAGCCATTCGTCACGAACGGGACCTGCACAAGTTCCTGTCATATCTAAGATTTGTGCACTGCACCTAGCAGCCTCTTGCCTGTGTGAGCTTTATCAGGCCCTCGCACTTAAATTGTCACCAGTCGGCTGGATTTCATGCAAACTTTCTCGGCGTTCATGACACGGGCTGATACAGGAGGTGCACATTATGAATGAATGACTGAGTGAGCTAGAGGGAAGCAGGAGGCAGCAGGGCAGAAGCTAATCGCCTCTCCATCATATCTGTTCTGCTCCACTTTCTCCCGCAGAGTCTCTGATAATAGACATTTCATCAGAGATTAGGCACCAGGCCTCTAAACACTGCTCCAGGGGAGCCCTCGCGTCGCTGCCAGCGCTACGACTGCACGCCACTGAGGGAAGCTCTTCGCCCTCCTCTTCCTCCCGCAGCCCTGTCTTTTTCCGGAGTCTCCAAATGACTCATCAGACCCGTAATGCAAATGAGAGCTATGTTGAGATGCCTGGGTCTTGTTTTCATTCGACTGGAACCCCGTGGAATTCTCCAACGCCGTGATGCGACCCGCCGCTTTCAATTTCAAAAGGCCGCAGATTTGATCGCGTCTGCTAAATTCAGTTTTACTGGGGGCTCTCAGTTCACGTGAGGTAACGTGTCGAGTTTGTCAGCATTCCTGAGGTGACGCAGATGACATCACCACTGTGAAGAAAGAGCTGATGTGAGTGTTATGTATGCAAACATTAATGTGCATCACTCTGTGTGAAGACATCAGACAGTGCAACTGCTGAGGCACACTGTATCTTTTAGCTCTCTTTTGGTATTCGAAAGCACTCCTAAAAAGGATAATCCTAGTTCTGGATTCTGATTGGTTTATATAGTGTTCTAGCCATGATAAAATAAAAAATAAAAAAATCTATGCAGGAAAATCCCTATCACTTTAATATTACAATTCAGCAGCTTGGGGTCAGTAAGGCTTCTTTTAATGTTTTCTAAACAAGTCTGTTACGTTCACAAAGACTGCATTTATTTGATTAAAAATACAGTAATAGTAGTAGTAATAGTAATAATGTTTAATGTGATGTTGTCAAAGCTGCATCTTTGCTGAAAAAAAATTAATTGTAAAAATTAACAATTAATTTAATAGCTATCTATCTATCTGTATATACAGTATATAAAAAGAACTAATATAATATGAATTGCCATACTGTAAAATATATATAATTAAAGTGGTAATAGTAAATAATAAATAATGGAGTAATTTAAATTTCATTTTTAATAAATCAATTTAATGAAATCTATAACATCCCATTAATGTGTGCAACATCTATCTTATACATTACAATTACTGTAATTTAAATGTTATGTTTAATTTAAAAATAAATGAGATATTACTTAGTTTAATGTGTTTTGTTAACTGTTACGTAGCCTGTGGTTATGATCTTTATTTCAGCTATCACATCTCACATAGAGCAGGGGTCTTATTGTTTTCACAGAGCGCTTGAGCTATGATGAAGAAATATCTATTCTCTTTGCATCAAATGATTTAACGTATCCATATTGGGAAACAGACAATGGCATTAGTTCAAAACCATAATATCGGTTATTAAATTGGCAAATGCCTGTGGTGGCAGAAACAAGTTTATCTTTATAAAGCTGAAGTGATAAAGGATTAGCTGAAACACCAGAGTCGTGTCTCCTCCAAAAAGAGCCTTTAGACGTTTTGAACATCTGCAGTATAAAGCTGCACTCTGAAAAGGCATATGGATATAATTGCATTAGCAAAAAAAAAAAAGTGCTAGGGAGTCATGTTTTTAGTCAAACTGTTTGTATGCTCAGTTTGCAGTGTTAATAGTAGGCCAAGTGTGCACACATGGGAACTGCTCTTACTGTAAACACAAGCATTACGAAGAATGACTCAGTATATATTACAAGGCCTCTGATTGTAAGAATGTACCTCCCTCTGGAGTAGCAGCTTTACAATCCTGTGGTGCAAGTATAGAGATGCATATTCTCATCTCCAATCCTTCTATGAACCATCACCATTACACGGAGGTTATGTAACAGTGCCTTAGGAGCCAAAGGAAGTGATGTGGTTTCTAATATGTGGAGTCGTGTCGGCTGTTATTGATGGTGTTATTATATAAAAAAAATTATATTAATTCTGTGAAATTAACCCTTAATGTCTTACTGCCATTCTTCAGTTTTTGTGTCAAAAGAAAAAGGGAAAAGGACCTAATGGAAAATGTTGCAATTATGGACTTCATTCATCCAGACATGTAATTTACTTTTAAATTAAATCTATTAAATACATATTCTGGAATGACTATGATCCATTAAATATAGGTATTGCATTTAAATACAGAATTTGGTGTTCTCACATTTCAACATAACAAAACACACTCATTATTTCATCTTTGCTGTCACTCATTTTATTTGTAGAGTTCAAGAACATCTGTTCACATTTTCCCAGGGGCACCAAGATTGGTTAAAACACCGGTAGGAGCATATTTTAACTATTGTTTTCAATTATGGATTATCATGCAAAGTTGTGTGCACATTTAATAGTGGGCTACTTTTTAGAACACAACCCTCGAGGCCTCATGAAATCCCTTGCAGTGTGCCGTTGCTTATTTGTTTTGGCACATTTAGTCACAAATCATGGTCTTCACATGTCTAATAAAATCTCATGCATGAGATTTGCATCTGATTTGTGCAGTTCAGAATGTGAGCAGTGATTCCATTGTGAAATGCATGGAATACATGAGCATAGAAAATCTGATTTTCATGGTCTGATAATATGCAGACATTCGAGAAAAGACTGTTTTTAGTGAGTCATTTTTTCCTCTCCCATCCTCTTACCAAAACATTTTTCTTAAACATTTCTTTACGGAAGCAAGGCATTTCCGATACGTTATTACATTTTCTTTTCTCTCTCTCTCTCTCTCTCTTAAAAAGACAAAAAGCACAGCCTTTAGTTCCGTGTGCATCACTCAAAATGCTTTTAGCAGCACAATAGAATACCATTCATATGTTTTTACAGGAACACATGTTATGCACAATGCAATGGCTCAATAAATGCTCTCATGAAATATCACCGGTGTGAGATGAAACGCTGATTGGTTTTATTATCTATAGGCCTAGTGTAGTGGTGCCGGTCGGTTGGATGGAAAGAGTGTATTACCACAATTGTAATTTATTTTTGTTTTACTAGCTCTTCTCATCGACCCTTCTCACTTGATCCCCACTAGCTGAGAGTTGGAAACGTTCAACACGTTCATTCTCAGTGTTCTACCTCCACCTGCTGGTCATACAGAGAGAGAAAAAACGGCCAGCGTCGAGAATATCCACTATTAATGCAGTGGAGATATGTGAAAATCATTCACACCAAAGACGTTTTGTGATCTTTTACATTTTCTTCTATTATAAACATCCGCTTGACAAACGTACATCTTTGCACCGTTGCCATGCTTTTTCAACGTTTCGCGCCTTTTAACTTAGAGACTCCGCGTACTGTTTCGTTTCTCGAGGTTTGTCCCGCGTTCTGTGTGAACGCCCCTCAAGAGAACATACGATTTGTGTAGCGGCATCACAACTAAAATGTTGCAAGGGGACATTCACATCGAACACGTTTTTGCGTGTAAAACGCGAGACGTATGGCAGTTCAATTAAGAAAGGGAGTGCTGACATAGAAAAACAATGGAAAAGAACCGCAAAAGGCTTTTAGTGTGAACGGCCCTTCAGATGTAACGTATATCACAACCAGCAGTGCTAGTAGCGTAAACACATAAGTGATGCTTGGTAATGACAGTAGATGAGGAGAAGGAGGGACGCTCCTCCCTCCTCCTGCTCCCCAACCTCAATCCCATCAGTTCCAGACTGCTTTGCCCAAATAGTGTACATCACAAGCCCTATCTCCATACCGTTGACATCTAGGTCGACTGTGGTTTGACATGGCAAACGATCTAGCCTCTTTTTTCCTCCTGTCTCGTTAACTCCCTCATGCGCACTCTTTCCCTCCATCTCTCCCATCTCACGCACACCCACTCTTTCCTCATTCTCCCTCCCTACTTCTCTGTCTCTATCTGTCTCACACCCACTCCTTCTCTCTCCCTCTCTTCTCTTCCTACCTTGCTGTTGGCCTCCTCACACCCAGCACCTCCATATGCTGCTCTTTAATATTTGATCAGCTCCATCTTGTCTGCAGCACCAGTGACTTCATGGGATAAATAACGTTTGCCTGCATCTCATCGCCTCCCCGCATGCATCTGCAGTGCGTAATTACGCACAGAATTTATGAGAGGCAGCAGCTTTGTTTATTTGCAAACTGCTCGCAGTAATTGATGCCAGTGTGAAGTGCGGCTGCTTCTGGCCCTCGCGCGCAGACCCCGCTCACTTTCTTTATACGTTTTTACGACAAAACAGCTTGGCCGCTGGAGCTTGCGCGCTTGCAGCGTGGTAAATATTCGTATCTCTCAAAGCGACGGTCTTTAGGCTGGGGTTTATTGGGAGGTCAGGGGCCTGCCGCAGTGAGAGGAGACAACAGATGAAGGCTGATGTGGTGCATGCGGTGTTGGGCTGGTTGCACCATCTGGAACCGCCACCAGGTGGACTTCAATGCGAAGTGCAGTGTGCAGAGTTTCTCAGGTGCAAAAAGCCAAACTGTAAAACTGTACTTATCCTGGCAGGAATATTCCTTTAATTATACTGTAGCATTTACAATAAATTCATTCATCCACCTGTCCATCCATCTATCTATCTATCTAACTATAAAGCCAGACACGCATTCTGTATTCTCACGCATTCTTTGCTCATTCCGTAAAACTGAAGAGAGAGAAAAGACATGTATACATATAAATGTGTGTGTGTGTGTGTGTGAGAGAGAGAGAGAGAGAGAGAGATTATACGCGTATTCATTTTTCGGTAGTAATAATATAATAATTCCATCATAATAGTTACACCGTCATTCAGTAAAACAGATATAATTATGTAAAAATGGAACAACATACTTATTCTGAACTGTGCTTGTTTAAATGTAATAAAAAAGTTATCATACTTACATAAAGTGATCATACATTATAATTACAATTATCTTTTTTTTTTTTTTGTATACACAGACACGCACACAGTTTAATTAATTAGTTACTAAGGTCAATTATTCTACAGATGTTAAAATATTTTTACTCTAAAAAATTAGTTAAGGAGGAGGCCTAATTGGTGCAGTTTTGGATTGTCCTCAAAACAGCACCTGATATATATTTGCTGTTACATGTGCTCATGTTAAGATACATTTTTTGTCTTGTTATTGTCTCTAATGATTTCCTGACATTTATTGAAACTCCTTGTAGTATAAATAAACAAATCCATCATTAGGGCATTACTGTTGCTAAAATACAAGTCTTCTCTCCCTAATATTGCTTTCTCCAGTGAAAAAGTTGTATTGTGTAAATCAGGAGAGAAATGTGCACAGATCAAGCATTGTTTACACACAAAAACAGTTCTAAACAAATATGTAGGTAGATTTTGAAGTGAGAGGACAACAGGGAATGGACTATTTTTACTGGAAGAAGCATTATTTTGGATTATTTTGGCCAGAAGTGAAGTTTTAAAGTTAAAACACAACGATGGATTTGTTTCTTACAAACATGCAGCTTTTTGCTTCACAGTATGTTAATTGATGGACTGGAGTTGTGTGGATTACTTGTGGATTATTGTGATGTTTTTATCAGCTGTTTGAACTCTCATTCTGACAGCGCCCATTCACTGCAGAGGATGCGTTGTTGAGCAATTGATGTAAATTTCTCCAAATCTGTTCTGATTAAAAAAAAACTCATCTACACCTTGGATGGCCTGAAAGTGAGTACATTTTAATTTTTCGGTGAACTATTCCTTTAATAAGCAAACCTGATAATTTGCCATTGTCTTATGTATGCATAGTTGTCGTATCCTTCAGTGTGATATATAAACTAATCTCCATCCAAAATTATTTTAAGCGGCACTTTGCTAATTATTGTCTTACTGTGTATTATGGCCTTATTATGAAACTATATGATTACAATAATGATAATATAAATCTATATTCATGTATTAAAGACTGCACTTTGGATTTTGTATTTATTGTAGGATCTGCAGTTTCATTCTGTTGTCAAATAATATCAAACGTACTGATAATTTTTCAGCCTGTCAAATCATCAAATTGCATTTTCATTGTCTCAGTCTTACGATTTATAGAGACATAAACAATACGAGAAAAGGTTTACATTCTTTTTTTAGATTTCGATTTTGAGATTTAAGCTCAAGCTGATTCTATTCAAGTCATTCCTCATCTCTTTGTTTACACTGATTGTGATTTTTTGTATTACTTCCGAGTCATTTCACACAAGCCCAAAATCAATACTTTCCATCTCTTCGATCGCAGAGATCAAAATACTTGATGAAACCTCTGTAGCAAGAAAACGTCCAGCCCTGACAGTACCTCAAAAGCATTAAACATCCTAAAGGATCTTTTCTACAAGTCTCTTAGATCAGTAATTGTAGAAATCAGCTATCTATCAGTCAGATGCAGCAAGGTTGTTTGCAAAATTGCGGTGTAATTTCCGGAATAATGCAATGTCTTTTCAGATTTAAGATTTTAGTTCTAATAAAACTGTATAACTGCGAATATTTATTTAGCGAGACCTAGGTTTAAGTAACAAATTGTTAAATAGGCAAATTGGTAGTAACTGATGATGAGTTTCTTCTTATTTGAGGTCTAAATTAGCACTCTACATGTAAATCAGCAAGTATGTTGGTATATAAATTGGCATAAAAAAGTCAATCAGAGGGCAAGACCTCCATATTAAGATCCATATGAAATGACAATTTCATATAAAGAGGCAAAACTGATCTTTTATTGTGATTTGAAAAAAGTCCCAGAGAGACACAAAGTACTAACCAGACAAAATCAACAATAATTAATTAAATGACAATATGCAAATGTACTGTAAAAAATAGTTACAATACTTGACATTGTTTCTATACATTCTATACCCATGCTTTTTTTTTTTTTTTTTTTTTTTTGGTTAGTTGAAGATATTTTTACATTTTTGCATGTATTTATTATTATTATTATTATTATTATACATTTTAATTAATGTAGTTTAGCACTGGTATTTCTATCACAAATTTCAC
Source organism: Labeobarbus marequensis (assembly GCA_034780575.1). NCBI lineage: Eukaryota > Metazoa > Chordata > Actinopteri > Cypriniformes > Cyprinidae > Labeobarbus > Labeobarbus marequensis. The sequence continues at coordinate 20,429,989 of JAUZSZ010000083.1, forward strand.
AAATCCCCTGCAGTTCCCTAAGAAACCCCTAGGGTTTAAGAACCTCAAAGACTGACCCTTGACCTCATTAAAATTGAACACTGAACTGAAATGTTCATTAACCTTTTAAAATATAAATATGTAAACATTGATTTAATTTTCAGTGTTTGTATGTCATTTTCAGTGCCTTCATGTGGTGTAATCCCAGCCTGTCCTTAGAACAGTCCTGATTCACACCATGTCAGCATTCATGTTCTTCCTGATTGGTCAGCTGGCTCACTCTGGCTGAGGTAAGCAGGAACGCCACGGCAGTACAGAGTTCTCCAACAAAAGAAACAGAGGCTAGAATCAGAGACCATCCAAAGTAAATCTCAACGTCCTCCAGGGTTTTGTGGCCAGAGATGTCCACAGCCATCTCTTTTGCTTACCCTCAGGTCGTTCCAAACCTGTATGAGTTTCTTTTGTTGAGCACAAAAGAATATAGATTTTGAAGAATGTTGGTAACCAAACATTTGACGGTAGCCAATGACTTCAATAGTATGGACAAAAATACAATGGAAGTCAATGGCTACTGTCAACTGTATGTTTACCCACATTCTTCTTTTGTGTTCTACCGGTTTGGGACAAGTGAAGGCTGAGTAAATGATGACAGAATTTTCATTTTTGGTTGGACTATTCCTTTAAGAAATTTGAAAAATGAAATTCAGATTCAGTAACAGAAGTGCAAGCCAAATTTCAAAGACTTGCCAAAATACACAGAGACAGACAACAGAGGTAAAACAAATGTAAACACTGGCGGACCTTTGACAAGATGGCATTTTGGGATTTGGATTTCAATCAAGATGCTGATTTTGCAGAGTTTCAACTGATAAGCTAAACTTAAGTTTTTGCCACACGTTAACTCTTTACTGTCAAGCCACAGATGAAATATTAAGATAGTGTAATGATAAGAATAATAAGGTTGTGATGTGTGTAAGGGGCATTTGCAAAGGTTGTTTGAAAACGTGCTTTATATTTGTAGTATAGCTTTGTGACAGTAGTAGAGCAGAATCAACATACTTCACCTTTGAGATGTGGTACTTATTGTTATATTATTATTATTATTATTATTATTATTATTATTATTAATAATAATATTTCACAACTAGACAAATCTTAGTTTTAGTTGGACGAGCTAGTGTTTTAAGTTTTTGATAGTTTAAAAAGCATTATAAATTATTATTATTATTTTTTTGGTTTCTAAACTCATATATGTTCATTTGTGTTACTTCTAAAATGTGTAAAATAGTAAAAATAAAGGAGAAGGTGTGCCAGATTTTGACTGGCAGTGAAATTTATCTTTGTCAATGGAAACACATATTTTTTGAATGAACCACCACACCTTTTGTTCCGCTGTCTATGCAGCAGTGACAATGAAATGACAGTCTAATGCAACCCTCCAAAATGAGGATCATTGCCATTCATGCAGGTGCTCTTTTTACTTTAAAAAGCCAATGAGTTTTGAGAACCCCCATCATCATCAGAGCCCATCAGTTCCTGCTGGTCTCTTAAAGAAGAGGCGGATGAATAATCTTTAAGAAACTCAGTCATTTATTGGCTGGGATCTGTAATCTGGTGACATTTAGGGGCATCGTTGCTTTACAATGATTGCGTGTTTTCATATCAATCTGATTAAGTTCAGAGTCCATGTTGGATTTAGTTGTTGCCATGGCATCAGCAAAGCAACATAAAATGTGTGGGTTTTTTTTTTTACTGTCATAGGTACTGAGTGAATCTTAAAAGAGAAAGGCTTTTATCCTGAGAGGGATTTCAAGTGAACCCGTATTTTCTCACAAATGATGTGGGTAGGTATTTCATTTTAAAACATGAACCAATGTCTGTGTAAAAGAGTAGCACCAGTTAAATGGATCTGGATAAAAATCTATTCCATTGTCAATGACTTCAAGTCCCCCTTTTAAAGTTATATCATAAATAGGAAGAATGAAGAATGCAAAGAAAAAGGCTCTTTTCAAACATAGAGTTAAACAAAGTCTATGGTGAGTATTACTTGAAAGGCTTTCACATTTTGTTCTACGATATAAATTGCACGTGGTCATACCTCAAATATGAGTTATGAGCCAGTGCATGTGTGTGGTTGCTAACAAATTAGCCTACTAAATATGGACAATGACCACAAGGTTGTGCTTGACAAATCAGAAAACCATTATAGTCCTTATATAGCAACATGTTAGCAATTTCCCTTCTTGGTCGACCTTCAGATTGACATCTTAACTGAAAAACTGTTTTTCAAAAAACTTTTATTGCGCCAATGGTGATGAAATTTCTTATTACAGATTTTTTTGTACAAATTTACCTAATACAGAATTGTGGCATTTGCATGATTCTTTTTTTTATATCACCTATGAAACAGGGCAACAACTCATTGTGTGACAACTCATTCATGCTCATTTTTGTCTCTTATTATAGATTTTTTTGTACAAATTTACCTAATACAGAATTATGGCATTCACGTGATTTTTTTTTTTTATATCAGGGCAACAACTCATTGTGTGATGTGGCCTATAGAATGTAGTTATATGCCCCTAAAATTCAAGAGATTGAGGCAAAAATGACCCTGTATGACTTTTTACCTTATACAGTATTTATATCATATGATATATTTTGCAAAAAATAAAAATAAATAAAAACAGTAAAGGGATAGTTCATCCAAAAAATACACTAATACACAACCTGCATGAGTGTTGGCAATCAAACTGTTTTGAAGCTGCAAAACAGTTTGATTTTGTGTGTGTGTGTGTGTGTGTGTGTGTAGCATAACATTATCCAAATATCTCCCAAAGTGCATACAGCTGCTGCAAAAACATTTATTTCCAACAGAATTTATGAATATTTTATGCTAAATAAAAGAAAACACAAATATAAACTAAATGCTAAAGACTCAGGGAACCATTTTGATCTTATCTCTCAAAATTCAGCACCTGAAGTCAATATTGAGACTGCTTTTTTCCATTTGTTTAGTTTTTTTGTTGTTGTTGTTGTTGTTGCGAAGCTTATTCATTACTATCAAAACTGTCTAGAGCTCCAGATGCTCTGTCAAGCATGTTGTTGGCAGAATTAATATTCACGCCACATATGAGGATCAGTCAGAGGTGAAAGCGAGGGTGATGCTCACCACCGAACAGAAGCAGTACTCCAGTCAGGAGGAGCAGCAGGTAGGCTCGTGCCAACATACTGATGAAGCCCAGCATTCCTCCAATAAACAGCACAATCACACCGAGAGGCAACAGGACAATGAACATTCCTTGCATGTCTGGAAAGAGAAGAGGTCTGGATGTGTCAGTGCCAGTCACAATCCCAGCCGATTCATGCTGATTTTTTCACTAGTCGGTCCAGTCTTTGTCATGCAAATTGGACTAATTTAGAAATCGTTAGTTTTATGTTTGGCGCAACAAACAATCACAACCTGACCATTGAGGCAATTATGAAAAATCTGTGTGTTTCTGAGTGTTCTGAGCGTTAAGTTGGAATTGACTGAATTAATTTTGTCTGTCTACTTTTTTGGCATTGAAAATGTTTTTTTTATTCGTTCTGAATGGTAATCAGCCACGCTAATCAGCATCATTTCAAAGAGCTTTATGTAATGATGTTTGTTCTCTGTTGTGTGATGTGTGATGAGAGACACTGTATGAAGTTGCCATTTGTGCCCCAGTTTTCCCCGATGCATTTAGCAGCTGGCACATTTTTGACAGTTTTGATATTAGGCCATAAAAATATGAGGACATAGACGCAGACTTGGTGAGAATAAGTGACATTTCAAAAACATATATATTCAGTTTCAAATTTATTATATGTTATTTTTATTTGCTATAAAAATGTATAACAAACAAATAATAATGACTATATCTATTTATATAATTTATGTAAACATACATATGTATTTTTATACTGCCGGACATGCTTGTCAACCGTATTGGAGACCACAGTTTATATTGATTAGAGGGTTTTAAAAGAAAGATGGACAGTCCTTGTGCATCTAGTAAGCATTAAGATTAAAGATAGTACAGCATGTTCGAAGTGATGGATTTTCTTTAATGGCTTCACTATGGACCACAAAAGGCTGTTAGTAATGATGGGATGTGAAGGAGACAAGAAAGACCAAATCTTGTTCCCTTTCAGTCGGTCACTACGAGTCATGTCAGTAATGACCGACGAACTGGTATCTCACTTCGAGAGACCAATCAACTTCGAGTGTAAACTAAATGAGCCAATGCACATTGACATGCGATGATTGCATCCAGCTGCCACTGATGACAGCGTGAGCATAAATAGGCAGCAGGTGCAACGGATACCAGCTTTTCGCTTCGGAGCCGAGCGACAACATCGTTCTGCTCCTGCCAAACTGTTTCGTGTGACGACAAGTTCAATGTGTGTTGGCAGACGGTGCTTCAGGGGTGGTTGTTCCATGTCGCAATTCAGGCTGCACTACCCCTGTTGTGTGGCAAGCGGCCATCTCCCCTGTGTGCCTCAGCACTAAAGGAGCATTTCCCTGAAAGAGTAAATTCTCTAAAAGAGCATACATGGGTGCGCTTTTGTAAAGACGACAAATCGTTTTTTAAAGATGCCGTTTCACCTGTGCATTTCTGGATGCGATCGTTACCTGGCGCTGGGTGATGGTCACAATCGCTGCCTCACGTGTCTGGGCATAAAGCACGCTGAGGCGGCGTTCGTGGATGAGTTACCTTCCCATTGCGGGAAGATAATCATCTCGGAGCTGCGGACCAGGCTCCGTTACCTCAAAGGGGGCGGAGCTCCATTGCCTCTGCCTCGTTCTAACGTTCGTTGTGGCAGTAGCCAGGCGGGGGCTACTTCAGGCAGTAGCACAGGTGGTCTGAGGGTTACAGTGATGGCAACCCCTCCTGGGAACCAACTCTTGGGGGACCATCCATCCTTTTGCGCTCCGCAACCAGTCGAGCTGCCAAAGGAATGCGCTGGGCCCTCTTCAAAGAGCATACCAGCAGTATCCTTTGGCGCTCCTCCCGACAACCAGATGTTGATCGCTGCATCGGAGGGGAGATTTCCGGAGAGGAAGATTCGGCTGCGCTGCCTCCCTCCAGGACGGTG
>JAUZSZ010000083.1:20599755-20610206 GCA_034780575.1 Labeobarbus marequensis
ACCTGACTTACATTTCACTGCTGGTTGTACTCTGTATAATTGTGTATGTGACGAATAAAAATCTTGAATCTTGAATCATTATGAGATAAGGAGGCATTTAAAGTCTTGTCAGTCAGTGTTGCTAATAAACCGCCATGCATGCCCTCCCTAGTTTCTTGTGTCCATAGGAGCGCCGCCCATTACAGAAATAGATCGAGCCTGTCAGGGTTTAGGTGGACACAGAGCTGCTGCAGGTTAGTGACCCCAGCATGCAGCCTCAGCACATTTAACAGCGATAGAGCTGCAGCTTCCCCACCCCTTAAAGGTACAGTTCACCTCAAAATGAAAATTCAGTCATTATTTATTCACCCTCATGTCATTCCAAACCTGTATGCTGTTATTCAATGGAACACAAAAGGAGAATTTCTGAATCTGAATACAACAATAGTGCACTGTGACTATGTCTGTCAAACTCCAAAAAGTGACAAAAGAACACCCAAAAAGCACTACAAAAGCACTATAAAAGCAGTTCATATGCTATATTTCAAGTCTTCTAAAGGCATACAATGGCCTTGATGTAAAAAGTGACATTTAAATCTCTGGGAAACAATATGAGAGTGAAGGTTTGATGTGTGAACTTCCATCGAAGAAGTTGTCCGTGAAGCACGCAGGGCAGGTGACTAGCTTAAATTAGGCGCCTAACTCTATTGTTCCACTGAAGGATTGTTTCTGCACTGCCAAGAGGGAGCTAGCAGTGTAAAACTGCACATAACAAATTGTTGGACGAGTCTCATTGATGCAGTGTTATTGATGCAGGGTGAGCTGGTTTTAAAAGAGGGGACTACAGTTAATCATCTGCTGATGGCTACAAGTTGCACTACCCGCCGCAGGCATGCTCACTCACTAAACTGTGCACCGGAGACCGCACGCACCAAACATGACTGATCACCCTGGCACAATCCCGCTATTATATCTCAGGAAATCTTATGGCAAATTAATGGACGTCAAGCACAAACCTGCTTCATATTTCCAGTGTTTTCAGTCCCAGTGAGGGTGTTAGTTCAGCAAAAATGAAAAATCGTCACTTACTCACCCTCATGACCCATTTTTTTTTTTTTTTCCTTACTGGAGCACAAAAGGAGAATTTTTTAATAATTTACTGATCATTATTACATCATTATTAAATATTGTCTTGGTTACTAAGTACTAACTGGAAATAAATATAAACTAAAACTGAAATAATAAATTACAAAATTACAAAAGCACTTAAAATTACAAAAAGATTCAAATGAAAACTGATAATATAAAAATACAATATAATTAAATTTAAAAAAACTATAAATACTACTAAAATAAGACCAATCTTAACATACAGGTTTGGAATGACATTATGACACAATTTTCATTCCATACACAATATAGGAAATGAGGATATAAGACAGGGTTTGTATCATAGCTCTCAGAGGCAAAAGAAGATGCACTTTTTGGTCTGACTGGTCATGATGATCTCTGTAAGCAGATCTTTCGGTCATTACACTGAAACACAAAACGCTATAAAATACCAGCACAAGCTGCCATTTCCATTCCAGCATATTGAAAGAAGGCTATTATTAACCTGGCCATAACCAACAAAACAAAGATGAATCATTTATGAATCAGAGGACTCACAAGGTAAATACCCTTGGCACACAAGTTGCATTCGAATGAAAAAAAGGAAAGAAATTACCGCAGTTGATTGATTCTCAACAGAAAATTAAATTGCATCTAAATCAAACGTTCTAAACCTGAGTCAAGAGGAAATTAATCTGCCTTTTATGCCTTTAGCAACACTGTATCAGCAAGAATTTCCAGTTCTCACTTAAAGGATTTAAAGTGTATATTTGGATTTTCCCTGTAGTAAAAGAAATTAGGATTGCTGGGCTTTGATCATAATATCACAGAAACAATTCTTCATGAAGGGAAACGGAAAAGAAACAAAGCTATTTCACTCAATAACTGAGTGAGAAATACAATAACTGATCTTATAATTAATGCATTGTACAGCGGGACATAAAATCAAATGCAAATTATCCAGTGTTACGCAGTAAGTGGAATTATAATTCATGTTTCATGTTTCTCTAAACAACAAAGCAGTTCAAAGCCATGCTCTTCAGACTAAGTGATAGCCACCTTCTCCTTCTTTCTCTGAGTTAAGACTGGAGTCCCCCGGGGGGACTGAATCAGTCTAGACAGCAGGAGGAGAAGGGAGAGCCGTCCCTGGAGAGCCGAGTTACAGCTTTAAACATGAAGACAATGCAATCTTCAGAAGATGAGAATCTTTGAAACATTCATTATTTATGTGCAGCTATACATGTGGGTCAAATATCAGTAAGACTGTAATCATTTTGTTGTTTGGTGAGACTGTGATCCACTAAAAATGTTATCAAATGCTCACTGCCATTTATTTATGTATTTATTTGTTTGTTTGTTTGCTTGAAGTCTCTTGTGCTACCAAGGCTGCATTTATATAAAAATACAGTAAAAAATGCAGTAAAATATTATTGCAATGTAATTTTTTTTTCTATTGGAATATATGTTAAAATGTAATTTATTATTGTGATTGCAAAGCTGAATTTTCAGCAGCCAGTCTCCAGTGTCACATGATCCTTCAGAATGCTGATTTGGTGCTCAGAAAACATTTTCAATGTTGAAAACAGTCGTCCTGCTTAATATTCTTGTGGAAACCATCATACATTTTTCATGCATTTTTTGATATATAGAAAGTAAAAAAAGACAACAACATTTATGTGAAATACAAAACCTTTGTAACATTACCAATGTCTTTACTGCCACTTTAGATCAATTTAATGCATCCTTATTGAATAAAAGTATTAATTTCTCAAAAAAAAAAAAAAAACTTACTGACTCCAAACTTTTTGAACTGTAGTGTATAATTTATATATATTATGAATAGTGCGCACAAACAGTAGGCGTGTTTCAAAAATATTTTCCTGGTTTTTAGTGAAGGTACACTAACCTGCCACCACAGGTCCAGAACCCAGGAGGGTTTGCTTGTACTTGTTCAGGCTTTCATCATCCTTGTCCAGTTCCTGGATCTCCTGCAGGCTCTTCTGAGCCGGAGGCTGGTAGTTCAGATCTGGCTCATCTTCATCCTCAACCACTGGCACATCTTTATCTTTGTCAGCCATTATGCCTGCGAAAAACAGGGATGAAGGGTGTTAGAAAGGAAAATAATCTTCATCTGTTACGTCTCAGTATGTTTAAAAGGACATTCATATGCATCTTCACAAACAGATCAAGCTCATCATGATTTCACAACATACCTGGATGAAACAACATTCTTATTAACCAATCAGATTCTAGACTGAGGGCTGTGGCTTGAACATTTTTACAATTTATCATTTCCCTCTGAATTTAGGTGTAGTTAATGGTTTCTGTTTCTGTTCTTGACTTGCATTAAAATTGACTAGAATCTTGAATTTTGCCTTTTTAATATTACTTTATAATATTACTCTATATTCTCGACTGGTTTTGAAAAGGACTTCAGCAGGCTAGTCACGATCAAGTTTGTAGAGTCTGGTAAAAGCATAAAATGGCCAGATATTGAACTATTAGTGCAAAAGTCTAGTGTGAAATCTATGACCTGTTAAACTATATGGTTTGCGATGTTCTATGTGATTCTTTCATGGTTCTACAGACTCTGATAAAAGACAGACTGAATGTATTTTCTGTTATCTTTCTACCTCTCACACACTGTTAAGGCCTGAAACACAAACCAATTCAGATTCGCTAACACTGTTAGAGACAACAGATTTGCACATTTATCTCTTTTAATATTCAGAGTCATTTGTTGTAATCCTCACGTAGCAGAGCAATACACTGATAATTTCATTTCTATTCAGCTCATTTGAGAGATAGCTCCCAGCTAAATGCCCACAGTCTGACAATATATACGGCAAAAAGAGCAACTGAATCTTCTGTTGCTGTCCCTGTTTAATTATAACGAGCCAGTCTGGTTTTAGCAGATCACTTTAAAGAAATCATTGCTTTTATTAATTCAGCCACATGTCAGACATTGAAAAACGTGTTTTTATTGTCACAACCAACAGCTAATAATTACCGGAGACTCGGCAAGCAGACAGCTGAGGTATTACTCCTCAGAGAAAAAGAGGAAAATAAAGACCTAGAAAACTGCTCTCCATGCAGAAGGCCAAGAACAAGGACAACAATTTGTCATATAAATTAAGAGAGCTGAATTGTAGTGTCCAAATAACAACCCTAGAGAAGCAGTCTTGTGTAAGTGTTGTACAGAAATATACTGCACAAATAGGGTACAAAACGGGGCCTAAAACGCTTACCCTTCACAAATTATTAATTGCCAAGCTTAGGAGGTCAAACTCAATATTATATGAGCTGTTTTATTTTCTACATAATTTCTGAGTTGTGCCCTGTTAGAAACAAAGTCTGACATGCGTAAATACAGGTTGGGCTATTTTGCAATATTCTAGCAATACATTTTCTCTAACAAACACTACATCAACCAATCAATAAAATAGCATAATCATAATGCTGGTGATTAAAATATATTTAAAATATTTTTCACTAAAATGTACTGAATATCAAATCAGTTTACAGCTTGGAAATGAAAGATTTCTGAGGTAAAGCAAACCAAAACCCACCATTTTTAGGGACATTTGATGCATTTAAAACTAGCTAGTTTTCACCCTAGAATAATTTTAGATTAGATCGTTTATCAAGAATATAGCTCTCACAGCAAAAGAAATATGGGATATGTGGGATATGAATGCTTTAAAAAAATAGTCACTGGACCGAATATATGGGAAGTGACAACATCTAAAACATGACATCATCGCTTTCATTAGCCTGGGTGAGAACAAACGAAGCTCCTCAGAGGATGGATGTTCCTGAACACAGCTGAGGATGAACAAAGAAAAAGACGGAAAAACCCCCACCCAGGATTATATGTTTGCTTATATTGGTTTGTGTATAGTGTGTCGACGCTGTCTAGGCCAGATCTGCCTCAGCAGCCATGGAAACATGCATATGTCCTCTTTCCCAATGATTATCAAGAGTGATGATGAACCTTCCTTACATTATGAAAGGAGAACAAAAACCCTAAGTGCTGTAATGTGAAGGCAAATGCAATAATGGAAGGACAGGGCTATAAAATCTGATCAGATGGAATCAATAGGGGTGTTTCTGAGGGGCAATCTCTAATACGCCATTAGTTTTATAAGAGCGATTTTCACTGATACCATCTAATAAAAATATACCACCATCTCCTTTTGCATTATATAGCAGTAGCTCAAGGACCATGACATTCACATGCTGCTGCTGTTTATAAAAAATGGGGAGCCAATTTCCTCCAACAAAAAGGTAGGAAAATGTGGCAATGGATTCTGTATCTCTACATAAATTGAACCTGCAAAAAAAGTCCACTCTATCCAGGAAGACAATTTGAGGAAGGACAAGTAGGTCAGAGTATAGTTTATGAGGAAGATACACAATTTGTGCAATTTCCAGGTGCAAAATGCTGTTGAGACATATGTTGCAAAAGACAAAGTGAGCCAATTAACCTACTAATTAGTGAGAAATAAACAATCTGAATGTGTACAGATGAACGTGGTAATGAAGTGTGAGAGGGGAAATTTGGCTATGCATAAATGTGTATTAATCAACAGTCGACTCTTGAGCAAAATGGAAACGCCTGAACTGACTGCAGCGTTACATTTTACTCAAGAGTGGCCACGTTTTGCGCACTGGAGCCCTTTGGACCAATATCCTGTGCATAATAGGGCTATTTAGTTCATTATCCCTGTGCAATTATAGCTTAAATATTGCTAAAAAATGCACACCAATTAAATCTCTCGCACACTGAACACACAAATCAAATCCCCTGAGTTGAGATTCACTACAGGGAGGTCTGGTCACACGGAATAAATGACTGGACTAATTGGGCAATTTAAAGCATATCCAAGAGCCAATGCCAAGATTCTCACTGTAAATTACAAGAAAAATGAACTGTGTAGTGAGGGATTGCATTAATGATGATTTTAGATACATTTTCATGGCATCTCAGGGCATGTTTTACGCATAATGATGATGGCATCTCAAAACTGCAATGCGATACATATTAATATTGCACATTAAAGTAGTAAACATCACTGTTCTCCTCTCAATGTGCAAAATATTCCTACAATACCTTTAATTTGTGGTTCTCGACTGGTTTTGCTTCAGGACTCAGATTATATAGTGCCAAAGTTGTATAATGTATGACAATTTACAAAAATGCCCTTAAATCAGACATGGAAATTAATTAATTTTACCACGCAGGATTGACAATATGCAAAACTATTGAGACAATGATACAGAAAATTGATAATAGCAAAAATGTTATGGTTTCATGCTCTCAGCACCCAAATGAGTAAATAAATAAATAAATAAGGCATATTTATTTGGCTATATTACACTAATTGCAAATAGCAATATATTTGACTTACAATATATAAAAATAGCAGAATTTTCTGCTGTTTATACTACTTATTGCAAATATTGGCAAGTACTGTAGTACATTAAAAAACCTACCTTACCCGATAGTTTATTTCCTTAATTTTTTTTAAATAAATGCCTTTCCGATGTGATATGAGATGTGAAAAGGGAGAACAACGAGTTCAGGAAAAGGTCTCCGGTCAGTCGAGTCAAACCGTCTACTCTATACGATTTACCACCACTGAAGCTTTTATTTGGCCATCTTTTGTAATGTTATTTAGCCCAACCACATGTTGGTGCCTGGAGTTAGTGTAAATAGCCTCTGCCAACAAGGTATTTATTTTGTTATCCTAACTATGCACAATCATATTTTTAGCATCTAGGATTTTTGCCCTTTTGTCCACAATCCTATCAGATCAGACCAGCAGCCATTTTTATTTTGCGACCCACCAATTGAAAAGCTCTAAAAAAAACACTAGAGGCTCCCGTTCTCGCAGTGGCCACTAGCAAGAGGTCATTTTTATTAGCAAAGAGAAGAATGACAGTAATTACCCTTGTGCAGCTGTGTTAAACAGCAATGATAATACTTTGAAGAATCTGACAAGCTTTTTTTAATTAGCTTTCCTCACCTTCTGGAGATATAATTTCTGAGTGAAATATGTGAGGCGCAGCATCTCGAGCTTCAAAGGCAACATGCTTTGGCCCGCTTTGATCAGTAGAAGCAGTTAAATGCCTGGCTAGATTGTGATGGATAGCATGCTGGTTTTTGTCTGATGGCGTGTTGCAGGTTTCAATGCACAGCTAATGAGGCGGAGTGTGAACGAGCAAACAGCGCAGACAAACTGCAGTCTCTCATACTCAACGCACAACAGCTGTACACCCAAATATTCAGTGGACTTTTCGCAGATGAATGGAAGGACCACTAGGGTTTCTGAAGACCACACAAACCTTACTCTTGCAAAGGGCAATAAACCCCTCAGGGTTTAAAAATGTCAAAAAAGGACCACAAGAACACTGACTCTGTTGTTCACTCACTTATGTGTCAAAGTACGGCGTGTTATAGTAAATATATTTTGTCTGAATTTATGGTCAGTTTGCTCTAAGATGTAAGCTAGCTCAGCGGCTGGTGTAACTAAATCCTCCCTGTAAATTAACACTTTCAGCTACTCTGCAACCCTCACAATACTCCACATTCACAACTACTTTGAAGCCGTGCAGCTTTTCTTTGACACCATGCAGCCTCTCGGCTAACTGAGAGCAAAGTCGAGAGTGATGCATATCTGTAAACCCTGATCCTGTAAGTCAGAAACAAACACAAACCACACAGCAGGCCAGAAATCTGCACAATTCTTCACAGACAAAACCCTGCAAGCCATTTGACACTGTCACAGAAGGTTTCGGTTGTAATGTATTGAAACAACGCAGCAGGAATACACTTATTCATAAGATGAGGCCAAATAAAACGGAGAGGAAATTCAACAAGTAAAGCAGGCCCAGACAGACTTTCTACAGACTTAGTTTTTTTTGCACTGATTTTGAGTGTAAAATATATAAAAATAAGTATAAAATACATTAAAAGGACTATTAGGCAATCTGACAACATAACCATAAAGTAATTTTTGAAAGATTTTACAAAATTTTAAAAAGCTAATTCTATATATAATTTTGTTTCTGATTAAAATTGATTCTGAAATTGTGGATGCAATTTTAGAAGCAATTTTTTAAATAAGCTCCAGGTTTGGTGTGCCTGTTTGTAGGGGCTGCACAATTTGCCTTATATTTGAATTTGATTATATATCAATATGACTATAAATTAAAATGTATTAATATTTTATATTTTATTTATATTTTATATTACTACTAAATAAAATACTAAACAAAATAAGAAATACTACAATTGTAATAATACAAAATGAGAATTTAATCAAATAATATGATTATATCATTACAATTTTACTGCAGTAGCCTACTAATATTTATAGCTTTCTTAATTTCTTTGCTTTTAATCTTTGAACCACAGAGCTTTTATTTCAGCAGAAAACCACAGAAAGGCCTTGTTGACAACAAATTTAGATAATTACATATATTCAAAAAGAAAAAAAAACAGGTACCAAAAATATAAAAAAAAGTACTAGTATATAAGTGACATATGTAAATTCTCAGGATCATTAATCTGATAGCAGCTGTAATGTGAGAAACCAGCTGAACATCTGACAGCATTTAGGGAAGGGAAATGATGCATGTGATCTTCCTCATTCATATGGCTTTTCTCTACAGGGTGCACAAACACGTCAGCTTTTTGAAATCTCTGTTTCTCCTACGTGCAATCTAACTGATTTACTCCTTTAAACATGTGTCAGGTCTCTGACGTGCAGCCACCCATCACAGCGCAGCAGCAGCTGAGGCTCACTGAGTCGTGATGCAGCTCTGCCGGGCCACAGGGGGTCTTAGCGTGTCAGCACCTGCAGTCCAGAGACTGAGCTGAGAAACCCGTGCACCGGTCAGTCCCTTGGAGCTTGGTATTGTGAGCCTTCTCTAAACACCATAGATTCGACTGGGATCACCCTGCTTCACACTACTCTTCCACACAAATCCAGTTTGGTTTTCAAATCCAATCTTGAGGACTGAACTATCTGTCTCCATGTAACTATCTATATCCATGTATACAGTATCGTCAATATCCAAATTATCAAATGAAGGTGTGGTCACATTTGCCATTGATTGGCGAAATTCAGTAATTCCAGAAGAAATCCACACAATCAGGAGATTTGTGTGAGGGCAGAAAAAGTTCACCATGCAGATTTTGCTCAAGTTCAAGTTGGTCAGGTGAATTTACCAGGCTGAGCAACAGAAAGCTTCTTGGTTTGAAAGTGAGTTCTGTGTGAGCAGTGCTTAATACATATTTACACTGTTGACAAGCTTTTTTGCATGTTAATTTCGCTCAAGACATTCCAAAATATTCAGAGTTTTAGCAGATTTCACACTGATTTGTTATGAATCGGGTTTGTAAACTTTGGATTTCATGTGCTGTTTTGCTATTCGGATATTTTATCAAAATTTGTGTGACAATTCATAACTATTTTACATTTTGCTAAACTGGAAATCATATGAATTTGTACAATCTCATTTGTATGATTTTATACAACCTGCTAATGCCCCACTAAGGTTAGGTTTAGGTGCAGGTTCACGCTTACTTTTCTTTTTTTTTTTGTACTACAAATGACACATTTTCATAAGAATTACATCAAACAAATTCATATGAAATTCAAACTTCATAAATCAATTGTTTTCTTGATGAAATCGGGTTGGGATTGGTTGGTTAACATGGCCCAATTAGCCCCTGTTGGAAAATGTTTTAACTACACCATTCGGTTGCAAAGAATTGTCCCAAATATTTAATTATAGTATAGTATAATAAAATAGGGGAAAATTAGTTTTTTTAAGGGTGCTTTAAAGAGTTAAATTGATTTCATATTTATATATTTCCCTGTCCATAGAACAGTTAGTCAGGTGACTTGCTCAAAACACCAGCAAATCTGAACACCCGTGTGCAAAATCATATAGTTCAGGGGAGTCCTGCGTCATCCAAGCAACTGCCATTGAGATTAATGGGAATGTTTACAGAGAACCCACACTCTATAGGAATCTCAGATAGCAAAAGCACAACGAGATATGAACATTCACCTTTCACTTTACACATAAAGACAGGTATCCATTTGTCACACATCATTACTTCCTAGATATCAAAGTGAAATGGAGACACTAAGAGAGTGGAAGACACCGATAAAGAGGTAAATTGGGACTGAGAAACACTGGATTGGTGTCAGTAAGCAGAAGCTCTACAGAGTGAAACCCTGAATCAACAACATCTGTGACATGTAATTACAAGCAACATGATGATCACACACACAAAGCAATGTTGTGAGTGCAACAACAGATTGATCAATACATATTGATCAATC
>JAUZSZ010000083.1:20624689-20635941 GCA_034780575.1 Labeobarbus marequensis
GAATTAACCTTTTTTTCAATTTCTTCTCTTCTTTAATTAGATTTGGAGATGAGATCCCAGGAATGGATGGTCTTGGCTCTGGTGAGAACAACTCTTGGAACATTGCTTACGTAGTGATCAAATTACTTTGTTGTGTTGTATGCTAAACCCATTACTCTTACAAACTGATTTTTCTCACTGTCTGGCTCATTGCCGTGCTTCATCTGCCAACTTCTTTCATGCACAGACATCACTGTGGTGTGTCCGTGGGAGGCCTTTAACCATCTGGAGTTGCACGAGCTTGCCCAGTATGGTATTATTTGAACTGAACGACCGGACTTGTTTAGGGGACTTGTTTCCACCTCTGGATCTCAAATGAGGGATGCTGCAAATGGACACTTGCACCATTGCCTTGAAACAGTTGTATAAATGCCAACCCACCAGCCTATGAATGCACAATACATAATGCAGTGACTACTCAGATGCAGGAGGAATTAGGTTTATGAAGGTTTATAGGATGATATAAAGTTGTGTGGAGCGAATGTGGATGTTGATTCCAGTCTGTTTGTGTTGTTTTCTACAGCACATAACCAACATACTTATATTCAGTATCTATGAACTGTTTTTATTTCTGTATTTGGACTCTTTTTTAGTAAATGTTTTCTGAGAGGAGAGGCCTTATTAGCTGTGTAAATCACTTTCACACATCTGTGTGATGTCTTAGAATTTTTTCAGCTGTTAGAAAATTTTGCTTTTATTGAAATAGAGTTGTGTTATTAAATATGTTCAAATAAAGATTTGATGTAGACATGGTCTTTTTCCTCTATTATTTGAAACATGAACAAGAAATATGTACAATAGCTGCAAAAAATTGTGGTCTTTCCTTAAATGGAAAGACTTTCCTTTGACGAGCATCAGCCAATTGCACTAGACAATTACTGACAGCAGGGTCAGAGTGAGGCCCATTTCAGCCTGGGAGTTTAATGCCCAAAAAAAGCCAACCCCCCTTGTTGTTTCAAAAAGACAATACAGATAAACAAAATGACATACTAAACTTCTTAAGCAAACCTCCTGCAACTGAAGTTATTAATAGGCACAGCTGAAGAGTACACCACATACAAATTATAAAGTCAATAAAATGAAATGATGAATATGAGACAGCAATATGGATTATGCTCTTCTATGAAATATTACAGCACTGTATAAAAACCTTGATCTTGTCTTAATGACTAAACAGGGAGTAAAAAATAGGTCCCACTTTATATTAGTTGGCCTTAGCTACTATGTGTTTACATTTAATCATTTGATACAATGCACTTATTGTGTACATGTTTTACATTGTATTTACATCTGTATTTTTTAATTTTTTAATTCCTGTAATTACATTTATAATTACACCGTTGACCCATCCCTTACCCACCTCCTAACCTGTCCCTAAACTTACCCGTATCCCACCTCAGTAGCAGCAAAAGTATTTTGCAATACAATATGAACACAATAAGTACATTGTACTTATTTGTGATGTAAGTAGTAGTTAAGATAGTAAGATACCTGATATAAAATGGAAACAAAAATAGAGCACTGACACAGTTACCGAATCCTCTAGAGCAGCTGATGCCAGACAGATGTATTTTGGCACCTATTGATTTGAGAGGATTAAGGAAAAGAGATTTGAGACTTGCTCTAAATGGATTAGGACACAGCGATCTTAACCCTCAGGCACCTGCACTGCAGATGGACATATTTAATGCTCTACGCTCAATTTATTTATTTAGTTAGTAATGGAGCAAGCTCAAAATAAAATAAACGTATATAGATGATTACAGTTTATTATTGTTTAAGCACTAGGTATTTACCAGTCTATAATAAAACCCTAACCAGACGACTTCGTACTCACCCATGATTCAGCAGTATTCAAATATATTTATTTAATCATAAATTATACAATTATGGAAATATTATTTCTTTAAATTATTATAAATGCATATGTGATACTGTATAATTACTTAGCCGTCTCTCCTGAGATACACTAGAGGCTGATTGTTCAAGATATGTCTCACTGTGTGGATGAAACATGTCTGCATATGACAGCACTGATTATAATGAACAGGGTGGATCATCATGGGATTCATACTTGAACCCCTGAGAGATCCTTGTAGCATTAGTCATAGAATTCCATTTTACACATTCACACCTTACACCATTTTTTAAGATAGCTCACAAGAATGTACCATTGTAGTATAAGGATGTATATGCCAAGTACAGCTTAGTCATGTAGTGTTGTTGCCTTAGCAAATTTAAACATGGGCAAAGTTTCTTGAAGCACTTAGTGGAATGTCAGTCACATGTACACATAATGCACATTTCTCAGAATCACTGATATCGAAGTTAAAACATATACAGCCAAAGCCTTAGCCTGCTCATAAATTCTTCCACTGAAACAAAATTGGGGTCTTTTAAAAAAGTGATGTTGAATTAACTTAAAAAAATTGAGGAAACCTGTTGCATTAAAATTATTAAGTAAATAATAATGAAAAGAATTAAGTTAAGTGAATTGTCAAGTTATTTTTTTAAAAATTATTATTTACTTATTTTAAGGCAACGGGTTTCCTCATTTTTTTTTTAAGTTAAGTCAACTTACCACTTTTTACAGTGTAGCTTTGAAGCCCTCTTTACGACAGTAGACTCAAAAAAGTTGACAACTGACTTCAAATGAACAGATATGCACATTAAAGAAATACATGTTTGGACCAAAAATATTGTCCTTTCTTGTACTGCACAGATGTTTATCCAAATCAGTCATGATCATCTGAGAGAGTCACTAAAGAGGCCTATGGAATTCATTTGTTGATTCATAGCTTTAATAGTTCACAAAGTTGTTCAAATGGTTATAAAACTCTTTTTTACTTCAAATCAACAACCATATAAAAAGTAGAGATCAGCAAAGAGAAAGATCATTAATCAATAAAAACAAATAATGTTGGCTTTAAACAATGAAGCATAGAGTCTACAAATCAAACTTTATAGCAAAACAACAAAACAGGATGTTGTGTTTATACGCTTCATCTGATGTTCAGGTAAATAATGTTTGTTGCAATCACCGTTTGGCAATTATTTTAGCATAATCATCTTTCACTGCTCAATACTGTAATTTATATGTTCATTTTAAAGTACAGATTTTCACAGAAAACAAATGCAGCTCGAGGCAGAAAATTCAAATTGTGTAGACAAGAACTACCCTCACGAAATGTACTATATAAAACCTCTAGCTATAGTTTAAACTCGTACCAAAACTTGCTAGTGCCAAGAAGCTTGTGAAAAATAGGATTTATGCATTTAATTTTAGGGCCTGATCCACCCTAACAGACTTAATACCAATTAAATTGATTAATCAAGACAGAAACATTTAAAAATCCTAAACAGCACAAGGTAAACAAAAATGTTATGAACCATATCTGCATATCTGTAACAATATATTATGTAGTAGTCTGTATTAAGTGCACATCACAAACAGGTTTCTTAAAGGGATAGTTCACCCAAAAATGAAAATTCTGTCATCATTTACTCACCATTTCATTTTTGGGTGAACTATTCCTTTAATGCTACAAATGGGGATTAGAAGAATCTATTTTATTCCATATCAGGAAACTTGCTTGAATTGTCCTGCATATTTATAATGAATAGCTTACTTTGAGCGAACAACACTAGAGCCCATGTTAAGCATTAGCATGCAAGTATTCAAAACCACAGCCTTGTTGAAAATGAAAAATAAAAAATGCGTACTGACACATTATGTCAATATCCATTATCATTGGCATGGCAATTCACATCTCAAATGATAACTAGCCATGATAAACATGTAAGGTGACACAAAATGGTGCTTTTGGAGAGGCATGAAAAGTGAGGGCTCCCGAAAAGCTAATTTAATCTAAAATATTATAATTTGTAATAAATAAACAGAGTGCAAAACTAACATAATGTGCTCATCCGCTGTATTTCTACAGGCAAAAATAAACGCATAACTAACTGTGTGATAAAGGAGCAAAAACGCATTTTTCAAATAATCAAGCCCTTAAAATACTGAACTTCAAACAAATTGTGCATGTTGCAGGTTTGTGTTTGGCATCTTTGACACGAGAGAGACTCTGACCAGCCCCTGAGTTTTTAAGGTCCAAAGCTGGTGCTCTGAAGGCAGGGTCTAGGGTGAACATGATGACCAATCATGTCTGAGCCAGGTGAAGCTCCTCCAGACCATCTTTACCCAAATGATAGCGGGCAAGATCCTTCCTGGTTACCAGTCCCACAACCTTCACATCCAAAGCACAGGGAATTAGAAACTGATAACATTACTGTGGACGAACGATATTTGAATGATATTCAGAACCATATACGGCCAATTTTGCCTGATACAATAAGCTGTTAATTATTTTGATGTTATTGCAGATAACCAGTAAATAAGCTGGTCAATATTCAAATTTTATATTATTTCCGCTATAATATTATATTTCCTCTATATAGAGATATTAAAATAAATAAATAAATAAATAAATAATAATAAAAATTAAACAACATTATTTTTATAGCACTTTTCATAAATAAAAGCTCAAGTGCAATACAACAGGCATAAAAATAAAAACACAGCACTGACAATGTATCAATATCATTATATATTTAAATCAATAAACTCGAAAGCAACTTTAGAAACATGTCTTGACTTGCCTTAAAAAATATTAATGCTTGAAGCCTGTCTAACTTTAATAGGTACACAATAAAAATAAATAAAATGGATTAAATAAAAAAACTAATTAATTCATTATGTTTAAATACATAAATTGTAAATAGATAATAAATACAATAATTTAAATGCTGTAAGTAAATTTATTTATAAATAAATATTCTAAAGATATGACAGTTTTATTAATTAAATTATTAGTTTAAATGATTAATTTGAAGTGTCAGATGATGGAACGGTAATCTAAATATAAAACTAGAGGAAATGAACATGCAAAATTAAATATCCAATACTGATCAACAATAATATATTAAACAAACAAAAAAAAAATCTCTTATATTGGCCAATTAATAATACTAGTATAGTATGCTACTATTCTGTGCATCTCTAAAGATGAGCTGCAAGTTAAAAGTAGTAACTGAACCACAATAAAACAATAGAATAGTGATACACTTACCCTGTTCTCATTATCAACCACCACCAGATGTCTTAGTCCTAGCGCCCGAAACAATTTAAACACACGGGGGAGTGAAGTCTCCTGAAATCAAATATCAAAGATTAGA
The DNA here is from genome assembly GCA_034780575.1 of Labeobarbus marequensis. Taxonomy (NCBI): domain Eukaryota; kingdom Metazoa; phylum Chordata; class Actinopteri; order Cypriniformes; family Cyprinidae; genus Labeobarbus; species Labeobarbus marequensis. The sequence continues at coordinate 20,629,964 of JAUZSZ010000083.1, forward strand.
CAGTTACTGCTGCAGATGATTAAAGCACATGACTACTGAAATACACTTCCTGGTGCCATTTTTTACAGATCATTAGTAAATGTCATGTAAGGATTGTTTTGAGTTATTTCAATTGGGTGTGGTAGTGGCGTTCTATTTAAAGCTCTGGCACTGCAGAATTCCAGATATGATAGATGAAAACTGGAGGGCTTCCAGTATCAATATCAATTTATTTTACTTCCTATGCCATTGTTATGGCATTATAAATTTGACATAAACTTTCCCAAATGGCATGTAAATACAAAAATCCTGTCAAATTCCGCAACTGCAGGCCAGAATATGCTAGCATGTAAGTTAACTGACCTGAGGCACGGTGTACGGGGTTGGGTTCATGAACTCGGTGAGGTCCATCATGCACTCCCTCTCGTCCTGAGAGACGTGGATGGACTGGATGGGGGGGAAACGAGGATATGCATCTCTGAAGTCCTTCAGCTGTAGCTTCCTTTGGCTGAGACGTGAAGACGCCCTTTCCACAAACACCTGAAACACAGTCAGAGGGCTGAACTATTAGAATTTGCTGGAGTAACAGTATTTCCTAAAAAATGAGGATGAGGATTCCTAAAAATGAAGTCCAACCAAAGTATCGTAACTCAGTTTTTCAGACCTTATATTTGAGAAGAACAATGAGCTGAGAGCGAAGAACAAGTCCACAGATATTTCCTGGCTGTGGAAAAAAAGACAAGCAAGTTTAGTTTTTATTAAAACTGAAATGCAATAGTAGAAATGAAAGGACCTGAGGTTGTGTTTTCATGGTTATGTCACCTCATCGTCCTCAGTAGTATGGATGACCACTGGGAAGCCGTTGTGATTGGTGGATGTGTTGCTAAGAACGTCCACAATTCTGCCGACTTTCTCCACTCTGTTGAAGCAGGTGACTGGACAGCTCATGACCTCTTTGTGGTGAAAATAGCAACACACAAATGGCATTCACTTCGTGATGCTTCACCAGGGTTTTTAAGAATTATTTATATAATATTGTGAATTATTTTTAGTAATATAATTTTTTTAGTATAATATTTAATATAATATATTTTTTGTGTAATTTTGTATATGCTTTTTTCTATTTATAAAAAATGTACAAAAAACATTAATGCTTAAAATATTTATTTCAGTTTTAGTCTGCCTTCAGAGCACCATTTTGCTTTAATTTACTTTATTCCAGTAACTTCAACTTATTTCATTTCAGATAATTAAATCAATTTGAATCATTTTAGATTTAGTAAACTACAACAATACTGCACTACACTATCAGCTGACTAATATATTGCCATATATTTCTATTTGGCTGATACAAGTTAGAAGTGGGACTTTTATTTTGACAGTGCTGAGAATGCTTGTGCTCAGCACCTGAGCTCAGACTCACAGGAGCACTCATTCTGGTTAGTCTTCATTAGTTTATGGTTTATGGTCTTCATCAGTTTGATGAAACACAAAGATGTTACCAGACAAATAAGTATATAGTTGGTTAGTGTTTTTTTGTGTTTTGACAGCTTAATTTGTTAAAAAAAAAATTAAAAAAATAAAATGAAAAATACTATAATAGGATTGCAGAATCAATGTTGATTTTTTAATTTATTTTCTTAAATGTAATTACTTTTTTTAAAATTAATATTATGTAAAATAAAAAAACTAATTTAAACTTTTTTATGTTTGTGTTATCTACTAACTACTATATTAAATAGTGTGATATTACATAGTCCTTTATATGGGGCATCAGCTACACTGCTCTGTAAGATATCGTCATGAGCCATCAGAAAAGTTAATATCGACTGACCATAACACTAGACCTAAAAACCTTCAGCTGACTGAAACTCAGCACTGGTATATTTAATACATTATATGTAACTTTTTTTTTTTTTGTTCTCTCACCTGAGACAGGAGTTATGATTAAAAGGATAGTTCACCCAAAAATGAAAATTCTGTCATTAATTACTCACCCTCATGTCATTCCAAACCCGCAAGACCTTCATTCATTTTCGGAACACAAATAAAGATATTTTTGATGCAATCCGAGAACTTTCTGACCCTCCATAGACAGCAACGCTACTGAAATGTTCCCAGACCCATAAACTTAAAAGGACATAGTTAAAACAGTCCATGTGACATCAGTGGTTTGACTGCAATTTTGCGAAGCTACAAGAATACTTTCTGTGCGCAAAGAAAACAAAAATAACGACTTTATTCAACAATGCCTCTCCAAATCACATAGTGCTGCTGACGCATTTCAGTTGTGTTGCTGTCTATGCATGTTCAGAAAGCTGTTGCATTTCATCAAAAATATCTTAATTTGTGTTCCGAAGATGAACGAAGGTCTTACGGGTTTGGAACGACATGAGGGTGAGTAATTAATGACAGAATTTGCATTTTTAGGTGAACTATCCCTTTAAGTATAATGCTGCAGGGTTGTATGAATTACCTGAAACCTTAGGCTTAGAGTACTGAGACGTTCAAAGCATCATATGACATGTAAGGCTGGAGGGTGTGGTTACCTGGCCGTCAGCCAATGAGAAGTAGGAGGAGCCTCCCAATGGAGGAAAGGAACACTCTGCAGCTTAATATGGATATCATACAGGCCCTATAAACAACAAAAACCAGTCAGACAAACGCACACATGTGCTTCATACTCTAATAACACAAAACACTAATGACAGGCATGCATGACCAATGCTTCACGACACCCTTTAAAAAAAAAAAAGACAAAAAACTCCTGGAAAAACAAATCACCAGCTCTCAGGAGATAAAAACAGCCATGCCAGGTATTTTGCTTCTCACCTCTATGAAGTAATCCCCCACAATCTTGGCAGTCATCAGCACAAGCATGATGGGAAAGCCATAGGTCACGTTCCCGGTAGCTTCTACCAGGATTACAGTTAGACTGAGGGTCATTCTAACAACGCCACCTGTCAGATTAACACAGCAAAACCATACTTGTTATTGCTGACATGTACTTCCTTCACAGAAATGCAGTTAGAAGAACTATTATAAACCGTAAGACAACATTCCTGCTGCATTTTCTTAAAGAATGTTTAGTTGACACTAGAATGATGCTAAAACATCAGTAACTCACCAAGCTGGGCCGCAGCACCTATTAGAGCGTATTTCCCAGGATCCGCCCAAATCTATCAGTTAAGAAAACATGTCAACAACACAATACAGCTAATCTTTCTTCATCAAGCTTTATTTTTCTCAGATTTGTTGTTAAAGATTAATTGGAATTTAATGTGTTGGAAACAAAGAAGTGGAAAGCTGCACTTACTGATTGGCTGGGAGTAATGACAGACAGAAGGATCCCAAATAATCATCCCCAGGCTGCTCCAATGAGCAGAGACGGGATGAACACTCCTGCCGACACGGTCAGACCATACGTCCAGACAGCCAGGACAAAATAGGCCAGAGTGAAGACCCCCAAAGTTATGGGGTTGTAAGATCCTGAGCAAGAGATATTCCCAGAAAAATCACACAAATCACACAAAACTAGATTGCAGTCGCCTTCAAAAATGTTGGGCAGTCTGGTTAGAAGGTATGGTTTTTACTGGGACTGAAGTCTTAATAATAGGCTGTCCAGTTATGGTCCATTTATACATTCAGTAATAAGATTTATAAAATCATATTACTTCTTTAAGTCACGCTCCCCTTGGTTAGATTCAAGTATTAATATTATAATTTCTAAAACTTTCTTTATTGTATTCATTATGTTGTCATTAACATTTTAAGTTTCCCATTTTAATATACTTTAAAACTGAATTTATTCCTGTGAAGCAAAGCTACATTTTCATCAGACATTACTCCAGTCTTCAGAGTCACATGATGCTTTAGAAATCATTCTAATATGCTGATTTATAATCAGTGTTGGAAACAGTTGTTCTGCTTAATATTTTTGAGTCCTGTGATACTTTAAAAATAGTTAAAAAGAACAGTGTTTATTTAAAATAGACGTTCTGTGTTACAATATACACTACTATTCAAAAGTATTGGGTCAGTAAATTTTTCATTTCTCTTTCTTTAAAGAAATGAATACTTTTATTCAGCAAGAATGTGTTAATGGATGGATAATGGTAATAGTAAATGGATAAAGTAATAGTAAAGACCTCTATTGTTAGAAAATATATCTATTTTAAATAAATGCTGTTCTTTTTAAATTTTTATTCATCAAAGAATCCTGAAAAAAGTATCAAAGGTTCCAAAAAAAAAAAAATATTAGGCAGCACAACAGTTTCAACGCTGCTAATAAATCAGCATATTAGAATGATTTCTTAAGGATTATGTCATATGTGACACTGAAGACTGGAGTAATAACTGCTGAAAATTCAGCTTTGTGTGACAGAAATAAATTATAATTTAAAGTATATTAACATAGGAAACCAATATTAGAAATTGCAATAATATTTGACAATATTACAGTTTTTTCTGTATTTTTAATAAAAATAAATACAGCCTTGATGAGCATAAGAGACTCCACTGAAAAACATTAAAAATCTTACTGATCCCAAACTTTAGAATGACAGTATTGTTTGATTGCTTGGTTTTCCTATTCCTTGGAACTACCTTTCCACTGTTTTTCTAAGTGAACACACTAAATGGACGCGTTTGACTGTTGTGCTCGCGTCTCGCGTCTTTTACAGTGTCTCAATCATGATACGGCATTCTAAAAATGTGTTGCTGAAGTTAAAATAAATAAATCTTAAAACCTTGCATTTTTCCCCCATTCCACCACCCACATTTTGAATTTTTCAAAGCAATGACCCCTAATATGTGAAGCTGTTGGAGCATTAACTCGGTTGAAAGTATTTTCTACATGCCCAACATGTACATGTAAAAGACATCCATATACAATCCTGCACCATCTGTAGTAAGGTAAACATGTTCCCTTTCAGTCTGTCACTTTCAACGTCATGTCGGTGACCAACGAATTGGGATGTGACTTCTCAGTTACCTCCTTCAGGGAACGAGACGTTTTTTTTAACATGCTATTAAGTATTCCAGCTCTAGGGGGCAGTATAGGGCCACCAGCAGAGACATAATATTAAAACCATATCATTTATATTAAAGAAGTATAATATATTTTAGTAAATAATATAATCATATTAGATTCTAATACATTAACAACTGGTCACAATTAAAGACCAAAAATGGTCGTAATAAACTTCGGTCACTTGTTATTTGTGATTTTGCTTGTTCAAGTCCAGTGGCTATGTACTGATTGTCGAGCACTCACAGCACTCTGGGAAAGTAATCAAAGATGGCTTCTCTCCAGAGCGTAGGAAGATTTTAGCTGCCTGTCAGCTGGCCTGCTTCCAGCTTGTAACTCTAAATCTGCTTTGGCAGACACATGCATGCAAACACACACATGCTAAAAAACATGCAGCCACACCACACGACAACAGAAGTGTTCGAAGGCTTGATGTTTAGATTGCAAGTTTGATAAGATGTCCAAAGCCAAAGTCATCCACACCCAACCACACCCTCACTGAGACACACCTGCAGGGTTGTGGAACAGACTCCTCACACTCCGCTCAGGGGTGTTGAAGAAAGCAGTGGCCATGGAATTATATTCACCATCAGAACAGAAGAGCTGTAAAGGAACAATATATACAGTGTATACAACAGACTATATTCTGATCTAGAATCAGTTCAGCTTAGCATTTTATCATTTAAGGAGACATCTTGAAAGCCCAGTAAGTATAAAAACACCTGTAGGGGATATTCCTCAGTGTTGTCCTGTCCCAACGGCTGGCAGTCATTGGAGAAATAGATTATAGCAAAGGAAACTGTAGCAGTCACAGCGGCAATCAGCATAACCTCCATCACCTGCAGGCACGGCCAGTGGATGTACCTGAGACATAACACATCATGTTCAAATCTCAGGGTCCAATTTTGGGCCAAAAATAATATATAAAAAAAAAAAAAAAAAGTACAAAATGAAAAAAAAATTACATACA
>JAUZSZ010000083.1:20636041-20646053 GCA_034780575.1 Labeobarbus marequensis
GGGAATTGTTGTTTTTTGTGGAAAAAAAAATTGTGAAATGTTATTGCAATTTAAAATAACATTAAAATATAATTTATTCTTTATTCTTTTTTTAAAGAAATTAATCATTTTATTCAGCAAGGATATGTTAAATGGATAAAAATTGATAGTAAAGACATTGTTAGAAAATATTTCTATTTTGACTTTTTATTCATCAAAGAATCAAAGAAAAAATGATCACAGGTTAATAAAAAATATTAAGCAGCACAACAGTTTTAGCATTAATAATAAATCAGCATATTAGCATGATTTCTGAAGGATCACGTGACACTGAAGACTGGTGTAATGATGCTGAAAATTCAGCTCTGCATCAAAAATAAATTCTATTATCAAGTAGATTAAAATAGGAAACCAATATTAGAAATTGCAATAAGATTTCACAATATTTCTGTTTTTTTTTTCTGTATTTTTGATCAAATAAATACAGCCTTTATGAGAAGAGACTAGTAGAACATGTAGAAGATATGTATATTCTAAACAAGATGCTTGGTCTGGTTTCTACAGTATCTTCTACATGCACTAAATGTACATGTAAAAGACATCCATATACAACTCTGCACAATCTGTAGTAAGGTAAACATCTGTTCCCTTTCAGTCGGTCACTTTTCACATCACGTCGGTGACCGATGAACCGGGACGTGACGTCTCTGTTGCCTCCGTCAGGGAATGAGGGTTACACAAGTAACCGAGATGAGGCTGATTATATACAGGGCAAATTTTCGAGCAATTTTGTCAGGCACTTTCCCATTGAAATATCCCATCCGAATACTTTAGATTGGTTGTGAGCCCTGTGTCTCACCTGGTTACCCGTTGAGGGCAACATCGCCCAGAGTTGCCTGCAACATTGCTCAAAAAGTTGCCCAGAGTGTATCTTAAGCATTCCAGCTCTAGGGGGCAGTATAGGGCCACTAGCAAAGACATAATATCAAAACCATATAAATTATATAAAGAAAGTGTAATATTAATCATATAAAAAATCATATAGATTGGATTTTAGGAAATAATATAACCATATTACATTATAATGCATTAACAACTTGCCACATTTAAAGACCAAAAATGGTCATGATAAACTTTGGGCACTTATTTATTTGTGATTTTGCTTGGTTAAGTCCAGTGGCTGTGTACTGACTGTTGTGCACTCACTGCACTCTGGGAAAGCAATCAAAGATGGCTTCTCTCCAGAGTGTAGGAAGATTTTAGCTGCCTGACAGCTGGCCTGCTTCCAGCTCGTAACTCTAAATCTGCTTTGGCAAACACACACAGGCTAAAAAACATGCAAACACACAACATAACAAGTGAAGAAGTCTTCGAAGGCTCGATGTTTCGATTGCAAGTTTGATAAGATGTCCACGCACATTCCCAAACCCGTCCACACCCAACCACACCCACACTGAGACACACCTGGAGGGTTGTGGAACAGACTCCTCACACTCCGCTCAGGGGTGTTGAAGAAGGCGGTGGCCATGGAATTATATTCACCATCAGCACAGAAGAGCTGTAAAGGAACAATATAACAAATCATGTTTCTGTTTGGCATTGCTGACTATATTCTGATCTAAGATCAGTTCAGCTTAGCATTTTATCGTTTAAGGAAACATCTTGACAGCCCAGTAAGTATATAAACACCTGTAGGGGATATTCTTCAGTGTTGTCCTGTCCCAATGGCTGGCAGTCATCGGAGAAATAGATCATAGCAAAGGAAACTGTAGCGGTCACCGCGGCAACCAGCATAGCCTCCATCACCTGCAGGCACGGCCGGTGGACGTACCTGAGAAAGAAAGAAAGAAAGAAAGAAGTTGGCTTTTATGCTCACCAATACTACATTTTTTTGAGGAAAAAACAAAACAAAAAAAACTGCACTATTCTGAAATATTATTACAATTTAAAATAATGTTTTTATTATCATACATTACAAAATGTAATTTATTCTTTTGATGGCAATGCTGAATTTTCAGCATCATTACTCCAGTCTTCAGTGTCACATGATCCTTCAGAAATCATTCTAATATGATGATTTGCTGCTCAAGAAATATTTATTATTATCATCAATGTTGAAACAATTTTGCTGCTCAATATTTTCTGGAAACATGATATTTTTCAGGATTCTCTGAGGAATAGATAGTTCAGAAGAACATATTTACATGAAATGGAGATATTTTGTAAGTTTGTCTTTGTTGTCACTTTGATTCATTTCTTAAAAAAAACAAACAAACAAAAAAAACTGACTGATCTTACTAAAACCAAATGTATATTAATACTGGTGTCACATTTAAAAAATAAAAGGTTTGTTAAATGTTATGCTCAATACTACTTTTTCAAAAGGTTATTTTGTGTTTTCAGTATCATCTCATTCTCACTTTCCATTAAATGCCTTACAACTTTAGCAACTCTCTTCCTTTACTTGTTGGCCTCAATTCATAATTTTCAGTCATGTGACTGGCTCAAAGACCTGGAGGACAAAACAGCCATAGAGCTGTAGCACAAGCCTATCAATTTGCCAACTGTTTCCAATACACAAATATTTAGATCACCTCTCAAAAGAATAAAACAAAGAACAAATTTTCTATGGGGAACTTTGCACATTGCATTTATATTCTGGGTTCATCTGCTTGCCTGTACAAAGTATGCACCATCAATAAAGTGTATACTGATTTTTGCCTTTTAATACCAGTGTCTTACTACATTACTATTTAATGCAATCCTCATAAAAATTACTGGTGGTCAGTGGAGGAAAGCCTTGTTTTGCTCTCCAGGTGAGCGTTCCTGTAAGGGTGTGACGTCACTAAAACTATGAATTTAACGTGAGGGTGTAACCCAGAAAATTGTCACATGACATGTGATTGACGTGTAAAAGTCTTCAGACACATTCCATTGGCTTTTGCTTAGTAATACACCCAGTAATACACCCTAATTGTGTCAAAACCTACACATTTGACCAATCATTTAGCAAACTCAAATTTTTGCAGCAACTTTGTCAAATGTCAAATTGCTGCAAAAAAAATAAAATAAATAAAAAAGGCCGAAATACAGACTAGATGCATTGCACCAATGGTAGTTTTTCCACTATACAAAATTTTGATTCTCCAGTTAAATTTTTGCCCATACATATTACGCATGATCTTCCATATTCAATAGCTTGCAATCATACCTTATTCTGAAAATTGTTAGCCAATAATTGATGGCATTGAACAATGCTCCAAGCACCCCTCCTGGAAAATGAAAGGAAAAAAAGAGGAATGATTCATATATATATGACATATGTATATATAAAATGATATTTCATGCATGGATAAAGTGATGTTCCCCTCACCTAATGCTCCCATGATAATGAAGAGAGGAATTTCATATAAATTATACTGTACACTCTAAAAGAAAAAAAAACAAAGAAAAAAAACATCAAATTTAGTTCAGGAATGTCGTGACTAATATAGCTACTATAAGGCATTATAATGAATGCATAATGCATTATAAAAAAAAAAACTTATGTTATATCATCTTATAAATAACTATAACAACAATTATAATGCTTACACATTTGTGGTTATCACTTTTAAGATTATGATTATTTATAACACACAATGGACACCATATCAAATCTACTTTTACATTTATAATGATCTATACTGTATATCTTGATATTGTTTATTTAAGATCTGCACAGTCTCTTATTACCACATCTTGTAAGTAGTTAGGCATGGAGTGTTATTTGAGTGTTCACTGTGTGGCTAATATTAATTTTGATGTGAGCTAGTTAATCATTTCAACTGTAAAAAATTACAGTTACATATCAACAGCTGTCTAAAGGGTACCATCAAAATAATCAAACTGATATTACAGTAAAAAATAGTTCAAAGCAAATGTGTCATATTACACATTCATCTGATCTGATATCTGATCTTATGGGTGTTTTAGAAAAAGAAATTATTATTATTAATACTATACTTATAAGTGGTCTTTGATAGCTTTAAGTAAAGTTGCATAAGAAAGATGGCAAATATGAGACTTAAGAGGATGCAACATGTTCACTGTGTGTTATAAATCATCACACTCTTAAAAGCTATAACCACAAATAAGTAAATATTATAATACATTAAAACTGTTCTTATGAATATTCATAAGATGATATAAGATTATAAGTTTTTTTTTTTTTTATAATGCATTATGCATTCATTATAATGACTTAAGAACACCCTTATAATGTACAACAAATCTGGGCTTCATAGAAAGTGCTACCAACAATTCTGATGTTTTTTTCTTTCTTGTGATATTTTAGACTGCTTTAAGGGTCAATTGCAATTTTCCTTTTAAATCTCAGTGCTAAAAAAGGGAAAGCGTGTCAGAGTAACTGAAGGAGATAGAACTTACATCACTGTCAAAACGACCAAAGTTAATGAGACCGGGGCTAGACAGTTCTCCAGGCTTCTCGTGGTAAATACTCAGGAAAAAGTTCAGTGTGAAGGTGGAGATCATTGAAGCAAAAAACTAGATCAAAAACAAAGCAGGATGAGGTGTTCAAACGGTTGAACTAACTGAAACAGACAGTACTCTTTAATGAGAAGCTAAACTCTTATTCACAATCACTCACAATTCTCCACGTCAACATCTGGTTCCAGAAAGATGCGCCTTCCTCTAAACTGAACAGAACCCCACCTGTGCCAAAAAACACAGTGAATCAAAGATGATCCTGAACAGTCTTTTCAGGGAGGTTTGACAGTCTTTGAACAAATGATGGATGATAATATGCTTTAACAACATAATAATAGCATATTTGACATTGGTTTTGCATAACTTGCTTCTATCCCATGTAAAAATATGGATATTTAAAATGATTTTCTGCATGTCTCACCAACAGGGGCTCCAAAGGCAGCGGAGACTCCAGCCGCTGCTCCTGCCGAGACAAAGTCTCTCTTCTCTGTGTCCCTGCGGAAATACTCAAATATCTGCGGGAACAGAAACTTGAAGTCAGGCTCTGTGTTTACTGTAAGATTCAAGGAGTCCTAGCAGTACAGAAAACTGACCTTAAAATCTTTTTTCAGTGAAGTGCTTCTGCCTTGAGATACGCCTGCGGCCACCACTGCTCCCGAGTGAATCATGGGTCCTTCCTGTGAGAGGAGAGCACCTGCTGAGTCCAAGTTAGCTTATTAATCGCATTAACCCAAGCTGACTGTTTTTCTATTGTACCTTTCCAACAGCGAGACCTCCAGCAACTGAGCAGATCACACCAAAGACCTTTATCGCCAGAGTCTGTGGACGTGGAAGAAAACTGTTGTTATGGGGATCTATTATAAGAAAACTGAAACATATCTATTTATCTATACATCTTATCCATCTATATCTATCTGTGGTACTTTGCTTAAACTTTAACCTTTTTGTTCAGTTAAAAATCAAGCTGTCTTGTTTTTCTTATAGAGAAGCTTAAGCCATCACCTTTAGTCGAACAACACGAGGGATCTTCACTCCATTCAGGAAGCATTTTATTTGAGGGATTCCACTTCCTGCTGCAATGGGCTGTGGGAAAACAGACAGAATTTAAAATAATGCTCAAAGTAAAATAATATACAACTATTTACTAAACACTACATAGTATGTACACCATTCAAAGTTGTTGTTTTTTTGTTTTTTATGTTTAAAATCTCTTATACAGACCAAGGCTGCATTTATTTGATACAGTAAAACCAGCAATATTGTGAAATATTACAAATTAAAATTGTTATAATATATTTAAAAAGTTATTTATTTGTGTGATGGTTAAGCTGAAGTTTTAGCAGTTATTAGTCCAGCCTTCAGTGACACATAAACCTTCAGAAATTATTCTAATGTACTGATTTGCTGCTCAAAACTCTTCTTTATTATTATTATCAATGTTGTGCTACTTAACAGTCGCGTGGAAACAGTGATACAGTTTTGTCTGGATTCTCTGATGAATAGAAAGTTTAAAAGAGCAGCATTGATTTGAAATAGAAATCTTGTGCAACATTATGCAAGGCTATATTGTTACTTTTGATCAACTAACTATAATAATGCATCCTTGCTAAATAAAAATACCAATTTCTTTTTAAATCTTGCTCATCCCAGAGTTTTGAAAAGGTCTGTATTTTGCTTAGCAGAGAAATGGCAAAGTCTGGTTACCATATATAAGCTGAGAAATAGAATTAATTTACTTCTAGTTCATTTGTGGAAATCAACAGGACAGTGGGATGCACTGCTTTGTGGGATACATTATCTGGTACATATTATGTACTGTAGAAATAGTATGAGTAGTATTTTAATAAGCTATTCTGAACATAGCCAGATTCTGCTTTCTGCTTGGGGACATTACATTGAAAGAGCCGAGTGATTTCTCTGAAGTAATACTGAAGCACATTAGGGAAGCAGAAGCCACACAAATCTCATTCCGACAGGATGTAAACATTCACCTCAAAAAAAGCAACAGCGATAGCTCCAACCATCACGAAAGCAGAGTTCAGCACTGCCCACAGTATAAGAGAGATGGACAGGCCTCCAAGCTCTGTGAATTTCACAATGTCTGAACGTCTAGTTAAAGAAGCTCTGAAGCCAGGAAGAAATATATAACACTTAATATGACACTTAAATAAACTGAATAAACCTTTCCATGCAATTAAATTAAGCCTTTTTGTTTAAAAAGTTGATTAGTCTATTATAAATATTACTGAGCTATATTACCGCATAATAACATGAATAAAATGTGTCTTTGTACCAAACATTGGCGACTGATGTTTTTCCTGGAATATAAAAATAACTAAAGAAAAAACATTTTAATTTAGTTGAGGGCTAAATTAAATAAACTTCATGGACAGATGAAATTAAATAATGCTCAATATTCATTCTGTCTGTGTCGGTCTGGATCTGGATTGCCATGCATCTGCTTACAGGCAAATTATTCCTGTAGTAACAACGGAAATAGATTTAACAAACATTCATATTACAAAAGAGCATGAAATGAAATTTTTGGAGCACTTTACGTAAGAAACTGATCATATTAGATAGATGACTGACAGAGGAAGGATACTTTCTTTGACTGCAGAGTACTTATAACCAGCTAATTTCTCCACAGCAATGTCTATCAGGCATGCGATGAGACCAGTGAGAAACCCAATCAGGCCGCAGATCACCCATCGCCTGATCTCCAGACATCCGAAACCCTACGGTTAAGAGAAATAAACATCAAAAGTTAATCTATCATTTTTACAACAAATTACTGTTGCATAACAAGGAAACCAGTCTGTTCTGTCAGTACACTGAATGAACTAATACGTGGAAACGGCTTAATGCTGTTCCACTAACCTTCAAAATGTTTGGCAAGATATACTGTATTCATTTCGGGTGAAGCCATATTTGGAGAATACTGTGGAAAATACGTGCAATGCACTGTAAGTTGTGTAGTCGTTTTAATGCATTAATTTAGCATTATTATTCATTATACAGAAAATAATGTGATTGAAAAAGAAACCAAGGTGTTTCGGGATTGAGTTCATACAACACATGTACATACACCAACAATTTAAAAAGAGCACAAAACACTGTGAAATGCCCTACGGTCAGTTTAAACTGCCAACTGCACATTCATTTCAATGGTCTCCATCAACCATTAAACTTTTCCCACAGATACAGAACCAGAGGTTGTCACCTCCACCTCTAATGAAACTCTCTGGTGCTACTGACCATGTGACTCATCCGCCTCTCTTCCTCCAGAAACAACTGATTCTCGCTGTTATCATAATCAAGACTCTGAAACACAAAATGCACTAGGTTTGGCATTTTACATCACAGCTCTTCAAAGACAGTTTATTTAAAGTGTACATGTTGCATTTTGTCTGTGATTTTTAAGTTAATCTACAGAAAGCCTAAGCATTTTTTACAGACACTCAATCGAAAGAGGAAAGGGTGACTAAAGGTCAGGGCTAGATTCAATTACCTCATATTTGAGGGACAGCAGCTTTGCGTTGTGAGGGATTTCCTTCAGTCGACTTCTCACAATGTCCTGTGTGATTCGGGAAAAACAGACTCAGAGCTGACATTCATCAAGGGCATAAACAGTCATTCAATGCTCATGCAATCAGAATAGAACAACACTTTATTTAGCTACATCAACTCTTTGCAGCCATGAGCAAACTTGACCTCGTGCCAACACATTGGAAAAATAAACTCACAAATGATCAAGTACATCGCATGCATTTTCCCAATAAATTATTTTTATAAAGTGCAGGCTGAAAAAGCCGATGAGTCAGGCGTTTTCCTGAGTCTCCAGCCAACATGCCTGATTTGAGGAGAGACTATCCCAGCATTCAAAGCATTAAAACCACAAAACACAGTTTCTATTTTAATTTCAATATGTGTCAAAACAGTGAAGTACTTTTCTGGACTGGAGTATAGGCTAGGCTTTTATGTCTGCATTTTCAATAACGTTTTGTTTCTACACATCTTAAATAAAAAGGAACTGATATAAAATTGATTTTACCTCGTCGGATGTGATTTCCTCCTCAAGGTCCACAGTGCTCAGCCTGCCTATATGAAATAAACCTCCCCCGGATAACTATGAACCAAATACATTACATTTATCATAAGTCTACTTTAAAATCTACATTTAGTCAGTTTGCCGCACAAAAAAATATGCTAAAAAAACAAATGTTGTTGGTACAAGTCTTGGTGACACTGTCAGGAATATCTCATTTTAATATATTTTTAATGAATTAACTTCTAGCTATGTTCCTGACTGTAATCAAGAATCAACCAATTCAATCTAGGTCATAGGATCACAGGTGCTTGCAGTTTCTTTTATTAGAATAAGAGGGTTAATAGAAATGGGAAGTTAAATTCCAAATATCCAGAGTTGCAAAACACCCTGCAAATTGCCAGTAAGAACAAATACAGGGGTCTTTACAAGAAACACAAGGGTTTACCCTCTAATAACAAGTCTGAAACTAACGTATTTAGTTTTCATTTCAACGATGTAAACACAAGAAGTTAGTGCAAGTGTATTATCATGCTTTCTATGTCTGCAAGTCAGCACACTGCTTTGCATTTTAACAAGCATGCTTTATTTAATAAGCAGGGCAAGTATTTCATATAAGCAGAGGTCAAAACATTTCAGAGTGATTGCTAAGTACTATATATGTCATATTTGTACAGTCTGTATGGCCTGTCTGGTACCTGTCTGTTGTATTTCACGTCCTCGGCTCCGTTAAGCAGAGGCGTTCTCTCTCCGCGATCATCGCCTCGGCTAGACCATGACACTTTCTTCGCGATGTTGGCCATGTCTACTTTGGCAATTAATTATACATCAAACCTGCTAACTGTAAAACTACTGCGCACACTTCTTCCCCATGACCAACAATCATAAGCGATCTCGTGACAAGTGTACGGAAAGCACAGAGGTCCAAGAAAGAATTCGGTTTCAACGGAAGTCTGGGAAATGTAGTTCACAGTTATTCTGGGTTGTGGCACAATGACGTACGGTACAAAGATGATACTGTTAAAGGTTAAAACATGCTCATAACTGTCGCATTCATATATTTTAGATTATATTAACTCGCACATTTCTCCGAGTTACCAAAAGCTAAAATGACGAATGACTAAAATTATGCCTGTTTCCAACAACATGTTTCTCAGACTGATTGATTGATTTGATTGATTTTAGGACACCTAGTTTACTTATAGCATATCTGTCAGGTAATAAGGACATTATGCATGTCAATTATTATGGCATAACAAACAAAACTTTACAATAATTGGATACTTTACAGTAATACTTTAACTTTGCAATAGGCCATAATCATACAGTGAGCAATAATAGTAATGCTCATAAAAAGAAACCAAAAACACTGCATTTCTTCGTATGATATACTGAGAGTTTTACAAAAAGCATACTTGTTATATATTCCGTTGCTTTGTAATATATCATAAAAAAATGTTTTAAAAATCTAGAATTTCATATTGAACAGAGCCGTTT
>JAUZSZ010000083.1:21268373-21279829 GCA_034780575.1 Labeobarbus marequensis
TTAACCACGTCCCTCCAACCATGAGTGAGAGATGGAGTACTAAGATAAAACTCCATCCTCTATTCAGTTTTCCGTTTCTGTTAGAAATATGTCACCATACTGAAATACAGTCGGCAGCAACTTCTGGTTCACGTGGATTTCAAATTTAGGTATAGGGTAGGATTAAGGGATCTAAAATATGATCATGCACAATAAGGCATTAATATGTGCTTTATAAATACTAACAAACAGCCAATATGTTATAATGTAATAAGCAGCTAGTTAATAGTGAGAATTGGTCCTTAAAATAAAGTGTTACCATGCTTTTTTGTTTTAATTTTCTTAGTAATTTGAGTTGTTTATTTGATCTCAGTTATTTGCCAATGTAACATTTCAATTTTTCGTTATAAAATATTTCTATTTTATTTAGTGCTGTCAAACGATTAATCGCATCCAAAATAAGTGTTTGTTTTCATAATGTAGGTGTGTGTACTGTGTATATTTATTATGTATATATAAATACACACACATACAGTATTTTGAAAATATTTACATGTATATATTTATATTCATATAATTTGTATGTAAATATATTTAATATAAACATTACATATTTTCCTTCAATATATACATGTATGTGTGTGTATTTATATGTACATAATTAATATACACAGTACACACATATATTATGTAAATGAAAACTTTTATTTTGGATGCGATTAATCGCGATTGATCGTTTGACAGCACTAATTTTATTTCATTTCAGCTTTTGATTAAAGATTTTGATTAATTATTTTTAATTGTTTTAATTTGAGCAATAACAACGCTTCTCTTAAATTGCTGAAAATAATATTAAGAAGAAAAAAAAACGCACATAAAAATGCTTTTTTGCAACACTTTTTTTTTTCCAGCTCATGTCAGAATAATATCCCTTAAATTTTTACCACTTTTTTTTAGCACATTTTACCAAAAATCTCCAGTTTTTTTTTCTAAGGAATGTTTCAAAAAGCTTTAGCAACAGTTATTGTGAGTAACCAAGGGGGCTAATGTGCAGTGAAGTGTCACTTGTTATTGATGCACATTTCTTTAGCTCTGTACCCTTTACCACAGCCTTGTGTAACACAAATTGCAACCAATTTCCTCTGACCGTTGATGTCTTTCACCTTTGTTTAGAGGAATTGTAGATGATTTCTTCTAGCGGGGCTGCTGTAATTGTTGTGATATTTGAATGCTGACTTGCTTCACATGCTCGCTATACTTAGGATTAAAATGTAGAACTGATTGAGTCCACAATATACACAATTAGCTGTTATCCTCATGTTTTATGATTCATTCTCCATTGTGACTAGCATGACAAGAAGCGAAAATCCTCTTTCCCCAAGATCTACAGATTTTCTTCTTCATTTGTGACATTTTAGTCTGCTAATGTAGTTGTTTGGCTGTTGCCGTGATTACACGTCACATCTGAGCTATTCTAATGTCACACACTTCCCTTTTTAAGTCATGTTTGCATTTTTCTCCTCTTGAGAGTCCAAAATTAGTTGCATAATATGAACTGTCACGTGTTTGGTCTGCTAATAATACCTTAATACCGTAATACCACTTTAAATCAGTTTTAAAAATTGGAACAATTGCACCTTATCTGTTTGATATACTTCATCATCACAACTTTGTGTGTGTGTGTGTGTTTCAGATGGAAAGGTGCGTCTTGCCACCTTGGAGTTAAGCTGTCTGCTTCTGAAACAGTCTGTGCTGTCTGGCTCTCAGTGCATTATAAAGGACATTCATTTAGCCTGTTTGGAGGTAAGAGTCTTAACACAGAACATCTCCTACTTCCAAAGAACTTCACTTTACTGTTACACGTTCTTCATTTTATGTATGCCAGCAACTGTAATATCTTTGCCAGAATTATTTTTTAAGCTCATGGTGCATAAGATTCAAGCTGAAATCCATTAATATTTATATATACATATATAATGTTAGGAAAATTTAAATTGAAGAAAAAAATGAAGCGAACAGGAATAAGGTGATAAAATCATTTACATAAATTATGATCAAAGACATTTATTGACATCAAAGACATTTATTGACTTCAAAGAATATGAATCATTTATTTGTATAAATGAAAATATGAATCAAATTTACTTCCATAAATATGAATAATAAATTATGATAGACAGTGTTTGCAAACTTATAAGACACATCAAATTTAAGTCTTTCTGAATCACGTTGGTTTTATTGCCAAATCCATGATAGCATTATATTGTGGTGACTGTTTTAGCAGTGAATATACATATTGCTTATGGCCTGCTTTGTCACTGAAGATAAAGGCTTGGAAATTTGGCATTTATTAACTTTCACAATAACTGAAAAGGATGGCTTTTGACACCAAGTTAAAAAACATGATTCATGCTGATTTGCTTATCAACCATTGTATATTATATGATTTAAGACTGGTTGCAACATATTTCTAATTAATCAGTTGTTTCTTAACACAGGCAATATGCACATTTAGGTTTTTCCCAGTAATTTTTTCTTACATTGGGTAACGGTACCTTTCATTCTTATTTTGAAACTAGACAGATTTACAGGAAGTAGGATATTTTACTTGTTTATATTGCGCAATTCAATCATACCTTTGATGTGATGATATTTTCTTTTTTAGGGTGCTCGAGAAGAGAGTCTTCACCTTCTGAGGCGGTTTTATAAGGCAAGATGGTCTTTTATTTTATTTTCGGTTCAAATAAAAGTCACCAGTTGGTTCAGGTACTTACTGGAACTCAGAGAGTTCAAGGCAGCAGACCTTCATACTAATAATTCTCATAATTACCACCTAGTCACCCCACTTGTATATGATTTCCTTTAAAGTCTGAGGGAGAATTAAGCTCAGGCAGCTCATCCTAAAGACTTTGTTGTTTTGATATTTTGGAAAATCCCAACAGCTTCCTGTTGAAACTTGTTAGCGGTCTTGGTGGCTTATTCGCATTGAGACATTTCAGCAAACTACAATTAAACAGAATAGAGTACTTAGAATCCTGCAAGAAAGCAAAGTACAGTAGTGCGTTCAACTTTTGTTTTGGCCTCTCTGTCAATTGTCTCAACATTGAAGGACATGTTTTCCAGCTTTTACTGCAGCCTGCAGCACTTTCTTTTTTTTCTTTTCTTTTTTTTCCCTGAAGTCATTTTCACTCGTGAAATTTGAGTGCTCTGGCGTGATTCTGTTTAATGTACGTGAGAACAACAGCCAGTTTTGCTTTCACAATTCAAAGAAAGCTCTCTTTTGGAATGCATTATGCAGGCCAAACATTATCCAAAACGTCTGTGACTGTGAGTCAGGACTCTATGTAAATAATCACTGTACTGAATGTTCTGTTCTGGGATTATGGAGGACCCATGTTTTGGTATCTCATCTGCATTTCTTGTGTGCATAATTGATCAGTGTGTCCCAGCTCTTCCAAGAAACTGGGCAGACACGTACAGCAGCAGTCACGGGTTTAGACACACCCTCTGTTTCTTTATTGTTTCTGTTGTCTACACTGTAGCAATAATAGTCAAGTCAAAACTATGAAATAACAGAAGTGAAATTATGGGAATTATGCAGTGACCAAAAATGACTTGTACTGTATATGTGAAAGAGTCAGACTTTTCTGAATAATTTAACTCTTGCTCATTTTCTCTTTGATTCTGTATATTACCACCTTTTCTCATAATGTCCCTCCCTTCATCCTTCCCATGGAGATTTTCATGGAGTGTTCACACTGATTCATGTTAAGAGCTGATCTTTCTAGTGCACCAGCATCAGACGGTACACTAGAATAACTTATTAATGATCATTCATTTTTAAGAATGTGATATTATCATTATTTAAATGGTTTTTTAGCTTTCCCTGAGGGACAGTGGGATTCAGTTTTGACTTTGTGTTGTTTTTTTTGTTTTATTTTAATATACACTACAGTTCAAATTTAATTTTTAATGTTCATGAAATAAGTCACTTGTGCTTACCAAGGCTGTGTTTATTTAATCAATAAAACAGTAAAAACAGTAATATGGTGAAATATTAGTATGATTTAAAAAAAAATCTATTTCAGCATATTTTTTAAAATCTAATTTGTTCTTGTGATGATGAAGTTGAATTTTCAGCAGCCATTACTTATCATTATCATTGCCACATGATCCTTCAGAAATCATGCTAATACACTGATTTGCTGCTTAAGAAAACTGTCTTAATTTCATTGATGTTGAAAACAGTTGTGCTGCTTAATATTTTAGTTTGAATTTGTTTCAGAATTCTTTGATGAATAGACAATTCTAAATTAATTAAACAGCATTTATTTTGTAGCATTGTAAATGACTTTGTGGTCACTTTTTATCAATTTAATATGGCCTTACTGCACAAAAGTATTCATTTCTTTTAAGCCAGTTTTTACCATTTAATTCAAATACTGACCCCAATCTTTTGAAGAGTAGTGTATCATGTATCTTTTTTTTTTCTTTTATGGTAATTTTTTTCCTTGTAATGTTCCTCTTCCTGCAGGGGGAGGAGATTTTCCTGGACATGTTTGAGGATGAGTATAGGAGCATGATGGTAAGCTGCCTTACTAAACATACAAATGTTGTCTTTTTTGCAACCTCACTGTTATTTTCTGCTACAACCTGATGATACAGCAACACATCCTGCTTCTGGGTGAGAGGAAATCTCTCTTAACTATCAGACATTTACTGGATAAGGAGTGGCTAATGCAACCTACGTTTATACTACTTCCTCTTACAAAACATTGTTTCCTGGGAGTAGTGCTTTTCTTAAAGAATTAGCTTGGCTAGAATTAAAATATTGCCATTTACTCATGCTCATTTCATCCTTCCATGAAACACAGAGGAATAAAAAAAAAAAAAAAGTAAAAACAAAAATGTAGTTGCTCTCTCATTTTCCAGCTTATATTGGAAAGAGTGGCCAGAATATTCTTTAAAAGTGAACCTTTAGTGTTTTTACAGAAAAAAGAAAGTCATTTGGGTTTGGAATGACATGAGAATGAATAAATGAATCATGGCTGTTGGATTTAAAATGTTGTGAAACTTAACTCTCATGTTCACACTGAACCAACAACAAACGCCAAGAGGGTGTTTGTCCAGCAAAATAAATGTGTGTGTTTGGTGGACCAGGATCAACAGGCTCATAGAGTGACTAATCTTTTTGCATTTTTTCTTTGTTTATGTGCACTGTGTGTATAGAATAAGCCCCTAAACGTGGAGTATCTTATGATGGATGCATCCATTTTACTTCCTCCCACTGGCACCCCCCTTACCGGCATTGATTTTATGAAGCGATTGCCCTGTGGAGATGTCGAGAGGACACGCAGGGTCAGTGATCAACATATACACTCATGCTGAAGAATCTCAGATTGTGTTATAGGAGGGTCTTGTGGACATTTGTCAAACATTTTGGCTTTTTTGTCAAACATTTTCCCCGAACATTTTCTCACAGTCTGTGAAAGCGTGTGTTTCTTGGCCAGTGTGTGCACCGTTTGTCTTCTGGGAAACCATCCAAAGCTTTTTAGAAATAGATTTCATGTGCTTCAGAAATATAACAATGCCTGCCTTTCTGCCTTTCTGCCGTGGATCTTGCGAGCCAGATTTGATTATCCCTGATATAGAGTATCAACTTAATTTGGTCTGAATGACCTGATTTTAAATAGATAAATGCTTATTTGGTGATGCAGAGCCAAAGCTGTAATCAGTGTCTGCATAAGTAGCCACATGGTTAGTGTGTCGGCATACAGCAGAACCACGCTCAAGGTGATCCGAGTTCAATTCCCATCTCAAGGTCCTTGGCCTATCCCGCTCCCCGCTCTCTTCCCAGTGCTTTCTTTTCATCTCTCTATTGTCCTATCTCAATAAAAGGCATAAGAAGCCCATAAAAATAACTTTAAAAAAAACAACTTTAATCAGTACCATTATATGTATGTCAATTATTCAGTGAAGACTGTGGCAGCACTTTATGTATTGTTATTTTATGTTTGATATGTACGTAGAAAACTTTAAGCACTGTTTACTTAAGTGAGCAGTTGTTTTACTGTTTTATTTTTCATTAATGTTTAACTTTCTACATAAAGGATGGTTTGATATTGTATTACTTTTGAAAGTGGTGCCTAGAGTTGTAAAATTTCACAGGTGTCAGTACTGAAACTATGATATCATGACAACTCTGGCTTGTCACTCAAGACACTCAGTTACATTGATAATTTTTTTTAAATATTTGAGATTGAAAATATTTGAAAGAATATTTAGAACATTTTGCACTCATGTAGGGCATAAATTCCAGGAGGATTTATTGATGCTGCATGTTCCTTATTCATTATAGTTGCTATAGCAGATTTAATTGTGTGTGTGTGTGTGTCCCTGCAGGCTATCCGTGTGTTCTTCATGCTGCGCTCGCTGTCTCTACAGCTGCAGGGAGAACCAGAAACTCAACTTCCTCTCACCCGACCGGAAGATCTCATCAAGACCGATGATGTGCTTGACCTCAGTAAGGCCTTTACAGTCACATAAACCTGATGCCGAATGAGTTGGTTTTGCAGTTCAAACATTTTCCAGTTTTCAGATCTCAACTGTAAGGATTTTTTTATGCTGGTTCAGGTTTTATTTGCTTTGCTAACATTTTTTTTTATTTCTTCCTTCTGATCAACACAAAAGAAGATATTCTGAAGAATGTTGGTGACCAAACAGTTTCTGGTCCCTGCTGACTTACACAGTATTTTTCTTTCCATTCTATGGAAGTCAGTGGTTACCAACATTCTTCAAAATATTTTGTTCAACATAAGAAAGAAAGTCATAAGGATTTTGAACAATTTGAGGGAGAGGAAATGACAACAGATTTTATTTATTTTTGAGTGAACTCACTACAAAAAAATGATACATTTAAAGGGATAGTTCACCCAAAAATGAAAATTCTGTCATTAATTACTCACCTTCATGTCATTCCAAACCAGTAAGACCTTCGTTCATCTTCAGAACACAAATTAAGATATTTTTGATGAATTCTGAAAGCTCTCTGACCCTCTCATAGACAGCAAGGATACTACCACGATCAACGCACAGAAACATAGCAAGGACATCGTTAAAATAGTCCATGTGACATCAGTGGTTCAACTGTAATTTTACAAAGCTACAAGAATACTTTTTGTGTGCAAAGAAAACAAAAATAATGACTTTATTCAACAGTTTCTTCTCTCCCGGAACAGTCCTCTGCCATTATCGACGCACGTGCATTGCTTTCCTCTGCTTGTAAAAAAGGCACAGCATGTGCACGTTCTTTTTTTAAATAATTTCTGTTCTTGTCAACTTTTTATTCATCAAAGAATCCAGAAAAAAAATGAATCACGGTTTCCACAAAAAAATTAAGCTGCACAACTGTTTTTTTTTTACATTGATAATATTAAGACCTGCTTCTTGAGCACCAAATCAACATAATAAGGATCATTTGACACTGAAGATTTCACTGAAGTAATGGCTGCTGATTCAGTTTTTACATCACAGGAATAAATTACAATTTTAACAAACTTTAAAATAGAAAATTTTCAACTTCATTTAAATTGTAAATAATTTACAATATTACTATTTCCTGTTGTTGTTTTTTATCAAAGAAATGCAGCCATGATTATAGCATAAGAGACTTTTTTAAGCGAAATTGAACATTTTTATCCCAAACTTGATCAGTATTGGTGTTCGTAACAAAAATGTCATGTTGCATTTTTGATTAAAGCTTGTGCAAAAATATCTTTCGCAGAGACCCAGAAAAGTTGGAGCAAAGTATTCTGGTACAGGCATGGCACCAGATGAGCACCAACAGATTCACCTCTCAATGGACTATGATGGAAAGAGAGATCGCTGGAATGGGTTCGATCCTGATGAGCACATGCGCATTGTAGAGGAATATGCAAAAGTTGATCTTGTAAGACATGTTGTTGGATATTTTTGTGTAATTATCTTTATTTTATTATACAGATTGGCAATTGATGCACACTCAATTAAGTTTTATTCTCAGCAAAGAGAATTTTTGTCTTGGACCATTGTCATACCTTTTGTTGGAAGGATCTTTTACTGTATAGGTAAAGCATGTCTAATTTATTTATTTTTTTCCGTAACAGGCTAAGCGCACTCTTAAAGCTCAGAAACTCCAGGAGGAGTTAGCTTCTGGTAAACTAATGGATCATGCTGTAAGTATTCAAAATTAAATATTTTTTTCTGGGTGTTTTTCCACATTCCTTTTGTCATAAGCTTTTATTTACTACTAGTTCAACCAAATATTTTGTCTTATATCCAGAATTCAAGGAAGCATCTTGGTGATGATGATGCACAGGTATATGTCATATTCAGATGAATTTTTTAATGTACATTGTGGACAATAAAATAAAACTCAAATCATAAAGCCACTTCACTCACTTAAAATTTTTTTTATTTATTTTATTCCACCCCCCCTCACCCTGTCCAGGACCACAGCAGTGAAGATGAGGATGACGACAAATATGTTGATGATTTCGACATGCCCGGACAAAATTTTGATTCCAAGAGACGAATCACAGTTAGAAACCTGAGAATCCGGGAGGACATTGCTAAGGTAAAAAATAACCAATGAATGTTAATTAAAGGCATGACACTACGTGTTTTTTGTTTGATTTTTTAGAAATACATGATATCTTATTTATCCGAAAAATAAGTCCCATTAATATGATTAATAAGAGGAGTAATATCAGGATTAGTGTTAGAATATGATTAAAAATAAATTTTTTACCACAGTGTGCTGAATCATGATTTTCCCAACTGTCTTATTTTACAGTACCTCAGAAATTTGGATCCAAATTCAGCCTACTATGATCCCAAGACTCGAGCCATGAGGGAGAACCCATACGCCAATGCTGGAAAGAATCCAGAGGAGTAGGAGCATTTCTCTACTTCTGTGCATGAAATCAAGGGAAATGTTAGGGAAGTTATAGGCTTCCTATAGAAAGCTTGCAGATTGTGTATTAAGTTGTGAGTTCACAACACATTATTCACCATTAAGCAAGGCACAAGGTGATTTAAAGAAGTCCATTTACATTTATTCATTTAGCGACTTACAATTTGGGAATACGTCAAGTGATTCATCTTAAAGAGGCAAATAGATACAGGAAGCGCTCGTAATACCAAGTTTCACACATTGTTCAAATAAGTACAAGCTAAACAGGGAAAGATTAAAGAAAAGATAAGAAGATTTATTTTCAGATAGTGATTAAAGAGGTGATTTTTCAGCTGTTGCTTGAAAATTGTCCGGGAATCAGCATTCCGGATAGAGGTTGGAAGATCATTCCACCAGCCAGGAATGGTAAACGAGAATGTTCTGGAAAGTGATTTTGTGCCTATCTGTGATAGCACCCCAAGGCGTTGCTCACTAACATATCTCAGACTTCTGGTGGGAATGTAGATTTGTAAAATTCAGTGGAAGTAGGAGGGTGCTGAGCCTGTGGCTGTTCTATATGCAACATCAATGTCTTCAACTTGATGCGAGCCATAACCGGCAGCCAGTGCAGGGAGATGAAGAGAGGTGTGACATGGGCTCTTTTGGGCTCGTTGAAGACCAGTCATGCCTCTGCATTCTGAATCATTTGTAAAGGTTTAATTGTGCATGATGAAAGTCCAGCATTGCAGTAGTCCAGCCTAAAAATGACAAGGGCCTGGACAAGAAGTTGTGCAGCATGCTCCGTTAGGAAGGGCCTGATCTTTCTGATGTTGTGCAGTGCAAACCTGCAAGATCGAGCAGTTTTTGCAATGTCTTTGAAAGTCAGCTGGTCATCAAAGATTACACCCAGATTTCTGACTGAAATTGATGCAGTTGTTGATGAACCTAGCTGGTGAAGTCATGCTGTAGATTCGAAGTGGCAGGGAAGACAAGAAGCTCTTTGCCAGGTTGAGTTGTAGGTGATGTCCTTTCATCCGTGCCAAGATGCCTGCCAGGCAGCCTGAAATCCGTGCAGCTATCATTGGATTACCTGGTTGAAATGAGAGGTAGAGCTTTGTCTCATCAACATAGCAATGGTAGGAGAAGCCATGTGCCAGTATGAGGGGTCCCAGTGATGTAGTGTATATGGAGAAGAGGAGGGGTCCAAGAACTGATCCCTGAGGAACCCCAGTGACCGGTTGGTGTGCTTTGGATACCTCCCCTCCCCTGGCCACCCTGATTGACCTACCAGTGAGATAGGATTCAAACCCTGCGAAGTGGAATCCCCGTGATGCCCAGTGATGAAAGGGTGGACAGGAGGATCTGATGATTCATAGTGTCAAAAGTGGCGATAGATCCAGCAAAATAAGAACTGATGATTTGGAATCAGCTTTTGCAATCCCCAAGGCTTCAGTGACTGACAGTAGTGCAGTCTCAGTTGAATGGCCACTCCTGAAACCTGACTGGTTAGCGTCCAGATGGTTGTTCTGTGAGAGAAAGAATGATACCTGGTTAAAAACAACTTGTTCGAGTGTTTTTGCTATGAATGGAAGGAGAGAGACAGGTCTGTAGCCATCTATAAGTGAAGGGTTTAATGTGTTTTTTTTTGTTGTTTTTTTTAGCAGTGGGGTTACCCGAGCCTGCTTGAATGCAGTGTTGAAAGTGCTTGTGAGGAGAGATGTGTTGATGATGTGTGTGAGTGCTGGTGAGTGTGTAGGGGAGATTGCTTGGAGAAGGAGTGAGGGAATAGGGTCTAGTGAGCATGTTGTAGGATGTTCTGGAGAGGAGAAGACTGGATTGTTCTGCCTCAGTGTATTGGATTGTAAATTGCTTTGAATTTTTTTTTGATGAAAAAAGTCTGCTAAATGCCAAAAATGCTGGTGTGTTTAGTTTACTAATCTGAAAAGATACATCACTATAAGTGATGTAAATGTACATTTTGAGTCACATGATTTTTGAGTGTCTATTACTGAAGTTGTTTCTGCCTGTCCTCAAAATGATGTGTTTGGTTTGGCAGGGTGGGCTACGCTGGAGACAACTTTGTGCGCTACTCTGGAGACACCATTTCCATGGCCCAGACACAACGTGAGTATTCTTTATCAACTCCTACATAAATTCCTCTCTACCTGATGTTAAATGTGGGCTCCAAACTCTCAGTTCCTGTTGGCCTGACATTGTTATGTGTGTTTCCTCTGCAGTCTTTGCTTGGGAAGCCTATGAGAAGGGATCCGAAGTTCACCTCCAGGCAGATCCAACCAAGCTGGAGCTTCTCCATCAGTCCTACAAAGTCAAAAAAGACGATTTCAAAGAGAAACAGAAAGAGAGTATTTTGGAAAGGGTACAGTTTAGAGTCTCCTTTTTTTATTACACAACAAAATTGTCTCTTTCCCCTACTCTGCGTGCTGATGGCTTCATATCACACCTCTCTGCAGTATGGTGGGCAGGAACACTTGGACGCCCCTCCGCGAGAGCTTCTGCTGGCTCAGACAGAGGAGTATGTGGAGTA
>JAUZSZ010000083.1:21375050-21386632 GCA_034780575.1 Labeobarbus marequensis
CGATCTGTCTCCATTTCCCATTTGTGGGAAATGTTTGCCTCAATGAGCGTAATGGCTGCTGATTTATCCACATCAGACGGGTAATGGAAGGTTTTCCTTTTAGCTAATGGGAACGTAAACATAATCCATTTGAGTTTATATAAATACACAGTTAAATTGTGAGAAACTCAAATTGAATTTTCCGCTATTAATAGTTATTTATTTATAGGTACACAAAAATCTCATTTCCTGTGTATATGTGTATATGTACACTTTCTGCAGCCTTGTCTCAGTTTTCATACACGTAACATTTATCTTGAGCTCAGTGCGACAGCAACAATAATTGGTAAGAAAGCAAAGCACATTTCCTGTGTATATGTGTGTGTGGGGCAGATTTTGCCTTCATTTTGGAACCAAATGTCCCCACAAGAATGGTAAAACCTAGAATTTAAACTGCAAGGAAAAAGTTTCTCCAAAACAATATTAAAGTCAGTTGACTTGTCTGGAGTTAAATGTTAAAAGTTCATCTTGGTGCTCCAACTGTCCAGGTTTTATGATCATGACACCATATATATATTTTTTAATAATAATAATTTTTACTTTTAAAGTGCCTTTCAAAACCCCAAGGTTGCTTAATTAACATTGGATTAAACTTTTAGCAGTTGCAGCTCTTTCATGGATGTTGGCTTTATGAAGTTGTCTGTTGCCAGATTTTGTGAAAACAGGGTCTTCAAGGAGAATATTGAGGTTTGTTGTCACTTGCAGTAGTTCTGTGTTGTTTGAACACAGTCAGTCTTTCTGTTGTTCTTCATTGATGAAGTCTTTCCATGCTCTGTGCATGCAATCATAATTGTAAAGACATAATTTGTTCTTAAAACACTGAAAAATTGGACTGTTAAGATCACAGATGCTTTTTTATGATTTGCTCTTTTTGGAAGTATGCCAAGTCACCCATTTCACAGACTAGCTTAAACTACACTAATAGAACTAAATAAATAAATAAATAAATAAAAGATAACCACAATGGTTTTTTTTCACTGTAGCCTACAAAAATATATGAACCATTATGATAATAATGGGGTTTTACATTATCTTGTCCAACCCTTGTTTATATACTCTCTCTCTCTCTCTCTCTATATAGTGCTAATTGTTTGAAACTTGCAATATGTGTGTGTACAGTACATGCACGAAAGTATGTGTTAATGAATGTCATGTCTATTTCTGTTCATTTTCATATATATTTAGTGTATGTATGTGTTCACAGTGAGCGGGGGGCTGCACAGGTGGCAACGCAGGACTTCCTGTCAGGGCTATCTGACAGCTGTTCAATAAGGCCTGATGTGCTGGGCTGCCAGTGCCACATTTATCTTCTGCCCGCATCTTATCTGCAGTGTCTCAGCACTGAGAAAGTGTCAACCATTAATCAGTTTCATCAGTAGTTAATGTTGCCCTCTTCACCTCCTCCAAACACACACACACACACTCAACACTGCTCACCTGGCCTTGTGTTGTTCCTATGTCTGGCAGTCTGCAAAGAAGTGGGAGTTTTCATTAGCTCCTTGTCAAGGTTTAGTCTAATCCAGGCAGTGGGTTTGAAGCTGCACTGCGGTCTTGTCTGTCAATCAAAGCAGCTTCGCATTTTTGTGGGGAATATAAATGTTTAAGTCTTAGAGTTGTAAATAAAGCATCTCTTTTAATTGATCATGCAGTCTGATGCTGCCCTAGAGAACTAATCAATACATATAAATTTCCATTAAAATTCATTTTAATAATGCAGTGATGTATCATTTCTTCTGCTTGTACTCAAGAAGTAATTAACGAATTAACTGAGTAGCAAATTAGAGGTTTTGTCAGTATCAGTGCTTTTTGAATGTTAGAAATGTTTAGAATGCTTATTTTAGTTAATCTGTCAAATGCCTCTTACAAAGTTCAGATGTAGAGGGCTAAAGTTTGCATACTAAGGCTGCAGATGCTTCTAGCTACACAAGCTCAATTTCTTGCACCATCGAATTCCGAAATATGTCGGATCGTAATTCATAATGCAGTGCAAGTACAGATTGCATTCTTCCAAGTGTTATTCTTGGTGTCATGGTGAAGCTACAGTTTAAAGAGAATCTTGCCAAAGAAG
This sequence comes from Labeobarbus marequensis, assembly GCA_034780575.1. NCBI lineage: Eukaryota > Metazoa > Chordata > Actinopteri > Cypriniformes > Cyprinidae > Labeobarbus > Labeobarbus marequensis. Next base: position 21,377,158 of record JAUZSZ010000083.1, read on the forward strand.
GTACCTAAAGTCAATATGTTTTGAGCAACTTACCTGAATAACAACACATTTGTTTCAGTGGTACAGTCTTCAGTGTCACACGATCCTTCAGAATTCATTCTAATGTGCTTTTTTTAGGCTTAAGAAATATTTTTATTATTATCAATTTAGAAAACAGTTGTGCTGGTTAATATTTCTGTGGACATTATTTTTTTCAGTATTCTTTGCTGAATAGAAAGTTCAAAAGAACAGAATTTATTTTAAATGATTTTTGTTTTTACGAATGCTAATGTCATTATTGTCACTTTTGATCAATTTAATGCATCCCTGTTGAAATATCTTCTTTCAAAAAATAAGATCTTACTAACTTCAAACCTTTGAAAAGTAGCAGCATCTTTAAAGCTGTTATATACTGTATAATATTTTAATGGAACCTACAGATTGGGAAATTGAACATTTATCATTATTTGTGTTTTTTTTTTTTTTTTTTAACCACGTAGCAAATTAGCCTATATCTCAATGTACAACAAAACGTTTTATTTGCTTAGGCATTATGAACAGCTTCCCCCTGGGGTCCTAGCAAGACTCAACAGGCAGATGGAATTGTTCGTAACATAGACCGATCAATGCAAGAGTGCCCATTATCCGTTTGTTTGCGGTGCATCGGCTATGCACTTGTATCTGTGTTTGCATACTTGTTTGAGTATGTTTCTGGCCAAAAGCATTGAAATACTGTTAGGGTTTTACAGATCCATGTAAATTCTCTTCAGGGACAGCACCTGCCTTTCACCTACCTTTGGTTGCTGTTGAGTTGATCTTTTAATTACGTTCCTCTCTTGATTTTAATCACAGATACAATTTTAGAATTTCACCGTGCCTTTTTTATCTCAGCTGCAGCATATTGTGACAGTGATTGAAAGCTCAAAATGTTTTAAACAGGGTGGAAGGCCTCCAGTGCAGTTTAGATTAATGTCGCCACCCGGCTATGAAAAATATTTGCCTGAATAATTCATCGCACTTCCTTCGTTTCTCCTCATCATTCATTTATTCCTTCTTTTTATTCTGGAGCAATTACTGTAGCCCATGTCCTGTTCATCAGTCCAGGGACTATTATTAAATCCTCTCCTCTTGTTTTTCCCCTTTTGTAGCGCAGGTACAGAGCGGACTAGAGGTTGCACCCACCTGCTTGATTTAAGGCTCCTCTGAACAATTAATGACCGTGTCACATTATCACAAACAGAGAGAACAGAAGCCGGAGGATTTGTTGAGTGTTTTTTCAGCATTCGAAAATGGGCACCGCAGAATAAATTAGCTCAGTATTGACTTTGATCACGCTATTTCCTGCCAAATGCTAGAAAACATAAAACCCTCCCTGCAGTTAAACAGGCCCAAATCCAGGGAGAAAAAGCCACCCCGGAGGGACTGGTTTCCTAATGCTTCTCATGCATACAGGGTTCATGTTTACATAGACAGTCAGTGCCACAGGTAGCATGTTAAACATGGAAGCAAATATGAGCTTTCTGGCTATTTTTGATGCACACCAAAGATGTGGTGTCTGAGCTTGATGACTTAAAGAATAGGTTTGTGCCTTGTGACAAACCACAGTGGAAGATTTAGGACAAATATACTGTTGGGATTTGCATTGGCAGGCTTGTACAGCATATTGTGTCTTTGCTTTATAATCTTCGATTTGCCCCGGCTGGATATTTCTGCCTCTTTCATGTTTGTGAATTAATTTGAAGTGCTAGGCAACTGAAGCATTTCAGAGAAACAGTGTTAATCCTCAATGACTTTAAAGCAGCATGCTGTTCCATCTTTATAAATTGAGCCACTCACCTATGCTTTCTTTTAAAATGCTGTTGCTACACTTTCTGCAGCCTTGTCTCAGTTTTCATACACGTAACATTTACCTTGAGCTCAGTGCGACAGCAACAATAATTGGTAAGAAAGCACAGCTGGGATTCAGTTTAATTTAGATGATTTTTCTCTTTAGAGAGAAGTTATTTGTTATGATGTGCTCCGATCAGCTGTTTGTATCAGAGCAGTGTGCCTAAGGATAAAAATACTAAGGGACTAGGAACTTTCTGTCAAAATGAAGGGGGTATTCTGAATGCTTGTTAGTGCATTGGGCTTTGTAGTTGGATGTTCTGGGTGATTGTTGGGTGTGTCTGAATTGCAGAACCAACCAAGCAACAATCTAGAACATCCTATCATGTGTGTGGCTGTTAATATGTAGTGGTATAAATCCAAACTGTCTTTAGACTATCTTCAAGCTTTTATCATATTCCTTTTTCTTATGTATGGCTTGTGTCCTTCCATCAGTGTTAGTATATAAGTTGCCACCTATCTTAGCCAAAACTGTAAGCCTCTTCTTGTCAAACTGCACAGTCTGAGATTTCATTCATGTCCATAACTCATTGACCCTTAGCAAAGACCCATCCTCCTTTGTTACTGTTGTTATGTCTGACATGCCAAGCTGCTCTCAAAATAATGTTTTGTGGCTCTTTAATATGTCGTGACGGATCGCTGTAGTGCCTCCGTTCAAATGGCACATGAAGTGATCATCTCTTCCTCTTTACTAGTTATAGCATGAAATAAACATGAACGAACATCAGAAGGTATCTTCTTTCAACCATGGAAAGATGTCAATGCACACCATTTTTCAAGTTCTAGTCCACCAATGTTAATCTACTCTCGTGCCTGGTTTGTTTGTCGGACAAAAAAGGCAGATTCGGCATTATGATTGTTCAGATGACCTGTCATCGAACTCCCTGCGAAGGGTCAATTGGTGTGTGACTAGTTATGTGCTGGAGTTTAATACCCAAGTATAAGTGGTAGCAATAGTCACTGTTCGATGAAATAGTGTTGCCATTTGCATTGTAGCTATATAGAACATCAATGTATTATGGCAAGATAAATGGAAACTTATCATCCGAATAATACTGTTATGAGCATAATGACTGAATGTGTTCCATTTATTGGGATGATGCACATAAGTACTTGAAATGCGGAAGTGACACATTCGAATCGCTAATGAAATGGCGGAAAAAGAGTAGGTGTTTTGACAAGTGTTAACAATCACATTATGTTTGGTGTTTATAATGGAAAACTAAAAATATCAACCCAGGCTCATTAAAAAAATGTGCCTGTGCTGACTTTTCTGATGAAATTGTGTTTCGCTTTGCACATTTCACAACACGTTCGAAGTGAAACTTCCAGTGAGTGCACTAAAAGCACGTTTAATTTAATCCTAAACAGATGTACGTGAATGTGGCAACATTTTATTACACTGGTACTGGTTGTTGTACTGTATGTACTGTGTCAGAAAAGCCATGCATTTTTTTTTATATATACTCGATAATCCGCCCCTTTTATTATTATTGCATGAAAACGAATAAAAGTTCTTTGTGCTTTACAGCTACTAGTGTACATTTTAGCATGGAGACACATTTTTCCAGTGAGCCTAGGTTGTGCAAAATATTGCTCTGAAATATAAGTAATCCTGTCATGAAAAGCACCTCCCATAATTTATATTTTTGTTATGAATACTTTAATATATTAATTGACGCATTAAGCACTAAACATATGATATTATGGTGTCTATCATTTCTTTTTCCACCTGCTAAAAGCTGATATGCATGTCAAAGGTATGAGTAATATAATTACTGTTTAGAGAGAATAATTAGTAAAGTAACACCCATCTCAATTTAGAGAAAGTAATTGAAGCAACTTCTGACTCTAAAACGTACATATTTTAAATCAAATTTAAATATGTATTTTAATTGCATACATAGTTGTGAAGTGACATGATCTGAAACTTTCTAGGCAGAAGCGATTTTGTCACCTCTTCACTTAGATCAACAACATGCTCAAAAGACATAAACACTTCACTTCTTACTGACGTCTGATACATCTTCTCACCTTCCAATGTGAGAAAGTGTGTCAGGGCGGCGTTCCATCTGGTGCCGTGCTTCTCTCTCCCTGGTTCTGTTAAAGAGCAGCAGGCCCATTATCCTCTTATTTGTCTGACATTGTTGTTCATGTTGGCTTAATGATTGGAAACAGCACGGCTCTTCATTGGCAGGCTTGTCATTGTGTTACAGTTGATGAGGTTCTGTAATTAACGCCGTGGAATTAGACAAGCTCTGTGGAACATGGTCCCCAGAGGTTAAAGCCGCAACGCTCACCTCGCAAAAAGCTGGCCAAACCTTGAGTTTAGGGTGGGCCCGTCTCGACGCGCTGGCTCCAATATATGTTATGATTCAGGATGCCAGTATTTTTAATGAAGTCTGTGCAGATGATTTTCTCGTTTGTGCTGCTCTCCGCGACTGTTGTAAAGTGATCAAGGAGGGCAGATGTGACGAACATTTAACACTTTATATATATTTTTTTTTTTCATCTCCCGTGATATTATCCAGCCTGGGCGTAAACTAAGCCAAAGCGCTGAGTGTTTAGGCTATTCTTAGCCTATGAAGCGAGGCGGCAGCATTTGGGTCGTATTTGGGTTGACACTAAGAAGTGTGCATTTGTGTAGGGCATATTGTCCTGTCTAGATGAGGCATGGTTTGTTCATTTTCTTGTTTAGGAACGTTGCCCGTGGCTGGCGAGAGGCTCCCGTCTCTGACAATCCGTAGTGAGGTCATTTCCTCTGGCCCCTGGCTGGACTCGCTGTGCTCTGTTCTGATGGGCGCTGAATCTAAACAGCTCTGCCTGTTAGCCAAACTGTTTATCTCTCTGTTTCTCTCTCTCTTTCTCCACTTTCAATTTGTCATTTGTCTCCTCAGCCATTCAGCCCGTGTTTGCAGCTACAAAACCAAACCTTTTTGTTCCCCTCTGGTTAGAATTCACGTCACTCTGTTAATTGGCTATATTAACTGTGTCTGATTGAAGCACATTTGCCGAGGCAAAGAGAGAAAAACGCACAAATAGCCAACTCGGGGGACAATTATCTTTTAAAATTGAAGGGACGTCTCCATTACCAGTCAGATCCTTTGTAGTTTAAACGATTTGCAGTAACACGGGGCTCTGTTGTGGTGTTTTTCTTATTTGAGCATATTTAAATAACACACTGAATTCTGCTACTGTGTTTTTAGCAAGCAAGTAAAGCTTTATGTAGCAAAGCCTTCCCTCATTTGAAATACAGCTAGTTGGTGCTTATTTTAATTAGAAGCTCCTTCGTACATTAATGATAATATAGTTTTGAACTCTGGGAATGTAGCCTAGGACTCTATAGGCTGACTCTGTTTTTGAATGAACACTTAATTTTTTTTTGTTGTTTTTTTTAAAGAAATTAATACTTTTATTCAGCAAGGATGCATTAAATTAATCAAAATGGACAGTAAAGACATTTACATTTTAACAAAAACAAAAGTTATTTTAAAACTAAATGCTGTTCTTCTGAATATTCTGTTTATCAAAGAATCCTGAATAACAGTGTTTTGTGGTTTCCACAAAAATATTAAAGACTAAACTGAAATATGAAAGACAAATTAGTAAAATCACAACTAAGACATAATTCCTACACTATTTTCATCACTGATAACAATAAGAGATGTTTCTTGAGCAGCAAATCAACATATTAGAGTGATTTCTAAAGGATTGTGTGACACTGAAGACTGAAGTAATGGCTGCTGGAAGCTCAGCTTTGCATCAGAGTAATGAACTGAATTTTAAAATATATTCAAATAGAGAAGCGCTATTTTAAATTATAATAATATTTCACAGTATTTTACTGTATTTTTGATCAATGAATGCAGCCTTAGTGGAACTTCTTTCAAAAACATAAAAAAACATACTAACCCCAAACATCTGAACGGCAGTGTAAAAGAAATCATTCTGCAGTGCAGTCATTAAATTTCATGTACTGCTGGTTGCTGATGCACCTGCTGTCAAAGTGTGACAGTGTGAAACAGAGAGGCATAACACAACTGGTTTAATATTAAAGTAAAGTAAAAAATCAATTTTGTTATATAGAAAAGAGTTGCCAAGAAGATATTCTTTATAATCTGACTTTTTGTGTTGAGAACAAAATGTATACAGATTTGGAATGACATTAGTGTATTTATTTGAATGTTATATATAATTTGTATTAATTTCTTTTTTGATAATTTGGATCATTTTTGACTTCCATTTATTTAATTCAACCGTTGTTTCACAAGAAAGATACACTTGGTTTTTGCATTTTTTACCAGACTGTCTTATGTGTTCGAACACACGTGTGTGTCTCAGTCAGGTGTGATGAAGAGTGTGGTGTGCCATCAAGGTTTTCCGTGTCTCGCTGCATGAAGGAAGAGGTGTTGGAGCGTCGGTGCGTCGGGAGCTTTCAGGCCTGCTGTTATTACTGTGGGGGTTATGACACTTGTCGTTGTTTAATTGCCTGCAGCTCTGTGGTGCCAAACTCCTGCAAACTTTTCTTAATTAGGACCACTGCCATCTCTAACAATCACACAGGAGCTAGAGACGCAGGAGTGGATGAGCGAAGATATTTTGGAAATTAAGAAGCACGATGGATGATCTTCTTCTTGAGGGGGGAAAATGAAACTTTAAACTATCTCTGCATGAGCCTCGTTTTTAAGATCATGGATGTCTTGTAAAGATGAGAAACACGGTGGTGACAGCTGATGCATGAAGGATCAGTAGACAATGACAAGTATTTGATAACGACGATTAATGAATTTAATTAACTGGTTATATGGTGAAGTACAGGAAATGGAAAGATGAGATATGTCATAAATGACATATGTCTCATCAGCAAAAGAGCAATGCCGAGAGTGTAAAACATTAGGGAAGAATTCAGTAAGAATGATTTGTGCCTGCTGATAGCGTTGATGATGTTCAAATGTTGTCTGCGTTTTAGTACCCAATTCACTAAAGGAATTATGCAAAACAGTTAATTATTGTTCTTACGGAAAATCATTTGAATTTGTTCAGACAGGTTCAAATAGGACGTGACATTCAGTGGATATATGAAATTGTTGGAATATAGCTTGAAAGTAACTTCTGATGAAACCGATGTTTTCAAAGTCTAGACAAGCATGAAACATGACAGCTTTTCATAGAAAATCCATATGGGCATGATTTATTTTTTCTCTCTCTTATTGCTCCAAGACTGTTGTGATAGCACAGATAGTCATGAACAGAACACATTAACAGCGTATGCAATTGCATATCAACAAGAATTTACTGTGTAATTTTCTAATTTTCTTTTATTTTACTTTAGTTCAGCTTTATTTCAATTAACGTAAATGAACTGTAATAGTTTTAGTTAACAATAACAGGATTGTTGATAATACTGCACTTAGACACCCTGAATTTGATCCAGAAAAGCACTTAGTACCACTAAAACAGAAGGAAATCTTGTTCATTGTGGTGCAAAACACAAATCATCTGACACTGATAATTCCTGTCATAGAGCAGAATTCAGCAGCAGTCAAATTATTTTGTACTTGCTTGCCTTAGCTAATGCATTCAGGGGAAAACCTGAAATATAAAGACACAGAGGGTGTAGTTCTTTCATTAACAGGCGCTCAGTAGTGAGAGGAGCTGTAAACATAATACATGGCTGTTGTCATGACAACTAATTTAGTGAAAAGCACTTCATTTGAGTTAAAACGTTTTTGTTTTTGCTCTTTGGCAACCTGCTTTTGTGACACAAAACACTAGGCATTTGTGACTGGTTAGAATGGAAATGACGGTCAATAATATGATTGTCACTGTGAGTAGATAGTGTGTATGGTGACCTAAAATGGCAAACCACCAGTTTGAAGTTAAAATCGTTATAATGTGACTTATTTGACCAAAAAAACCTGTTACTGATTCTCAATAGGCATAAATAATGTGAGACAAATTCTTACTTTGTACTGACACCACCATGTTTAAGAAGTTGAGGCAAAGCAGGAACCGAATCACACTTGGATGTTCATTCATGAATTTATCCACTGACCTTAAAAATCCCTGGACCAACAGTGGCAGATGCAGGGGATGAAAACAAATATATCTCATGTTCATTTGAGTACTTTATGGAAGCTTGTTTCTGACACAGAATTAAAATATTTAAATGATAATTGTGATTTCCCTAGTAAAAAGTAATATATTAAAGATACTTTTATGAGTATAGTTCAAACCTATTAACATATTTACTAGCACATCGCTTGAGACTTGCTGGTATAATAATTGTAATTAAACTTTATTTGGAGTACTACTTGTGCACAGTGCACATTTATTTCTTAATATTAAGCCTAAAATATGTTTTAATATCACTATTGATGAAGATTGTATGATCTTTTAATAATATTGCTCTTTAAATGCAAGATATTTAGAGTGTACCTGAAGTATACTTGCAATATTTCCACTTTAGCACAATCAAATATACTTCAGTATATCTTTAGTTGGACTTCAAAATAGGCTCATTTTCCAACTCCCCAAGAGTTGAACAGTTGAGTTTTCCTGTTTTTGAATCCATTCAGCTGATCTCCGGGTCTGGTGGTAGCACTATTAGCGCAGTTTAGCATAGATCATTGAATCGGATTAGACCATTAGCATCTCGCTCAAAAATGACCAAAGAGTTTCGATATTTTTCCTGTTTAAAACTTGACTCTTCTGTAGTTACATTGTGTACTAAGACTGACGGAAAATGAAAAATTGCGATTTTCTAAGCCGATATGGCTAGGAACAATACTCTCATTCCAGTGTAATAATCAAGGAACTTTGCTGCTGTACCATGGGTGCAGCAGGTGCAATGATACGGCGCAGCTCCTGAAAGTAATCCCCAGCTAGGTAACTAGTTATGATATAGCTGGGGTCTACTTTCAGGCGCATTAATCTTTGCTAAACTACGCTAAAAGTTCTACCGCCAGACCCGGAGATCAGCTGAATGGATTCGAAAACGGTAAAACTCAACCGTTTAACTTTTGGGGAGTTGGAAAATTGGAGTGTTCCTTTAAGTATATTTTCCCCCGGTTTCACAGACAAGGTGTAAGGCTAGTCCTACATTAAAATGCATCTTTGAGTTGTCTCAACTAACAATATCTTGCTCTGACATGTCTTAAAATATGTCAGTGCCATTGTTCTGTCTCAACATGCACATCTGTAACGTTTTCTTCCATGGCATTTTATAAAAGCTGCTTAAATATCTTAATTTAACTATGGCCCAGTTCTGGTTTAAGCTAAGCACTGTCTGTGAAACTGGGACTTAATAAAATACTACTTTTTATTGTAGGTTTATTTCTCAGAACTGTGAGTTTATATCTCACAATTCTCCCTTTATAACATGCGATTGTGAGTTTATATCACATGAGACAAAAAGGTGGAAACAAGCTTCCATATACTTGGTTTAAAAGTGATTCAGATCACTTTATACTTTGTTTTATGTCAAAAACACTAAGGTAATTATTGAAGTTTAAATGATTTTGACATTTCAAACCTTAATATTGCCATTTACATTTCAGATTTGACTTGGAAATGAGCAAACATTCATCTACAGAGCTGATCTCTAGAT
>JAUZSZ010000083.1:21540807-21553001 GCA_034780575.1 Labeobarbus marequensis
AGTATTTTTTTTTCCTACTATGGAAGTCAATGGTGCCCCAAAACAGCCTGGTTACAAACTTTCTTCAAAATATCTTCTTCTGTGTTCAGCAGAACAAAGAAATTCATACAGGTTTGGAACTACTTGAGGGTGAGTAAATGATGACAGAATTGCCATTTTTGGGTGAACTATCCCTTTAACAACTACCTTACTAAATATTAATAAGCAGCAAATTAGGAGTTTATTGAGGCAAAAGTCATAGTTAATGGTTTGTTAATAGTGAAAATTGGACCTTAAAATAAAGTATGACCAAATATTTAAATTATAAAGGTTCCCTTGGCAACTAGCTGAAACAAAATACGTTTAAGTTTTATTTCACTAATATTAACTAATATTATTTACTGATACTAAAATAAAATTTAAATTCAATCTAAACAGAAAAATAAAAAAAACTAATATAAATTACATAAAATAACTAAAATGTAAATAAATAGCTAATTCAAAAAATGAAAGCTAATTCAAAATCTAACATAATATATAATAAATTAAACTGTAATAGTATATAAACAATGGATTAAAAATATTTTCAAAAAATAGATACAAGCACGACATACACGACCTACCAACAAATCTCAAAGCTAATGTGGATGTTAAAATACCTTCTCCAATCCAAGTTAACAAACATCAGCTTTAAAGTTCATGGGGAAAATATAAATCACTTCTACAACAAAAAACATTGTTTTTGTCCTGTCAACTCTCATTGTTGAAAAAAACCCCCCAAAAAAACACGGCCTAAACTGGCCATTGTAGCATAGAATATCACTGGAGAAAATGCTGCGCGTTTGAAGCTTTGGTTTATGCGCTGTTCCAAGCTCGTATATTTAAAGCAGAATGAGAAATGCTCCTTCCTCCAGATGTAATGACTAATCCTCTTGCATTTCGGGTGCTTTTTTTTGAAGACCATAGTCTGACACTATGGTACGCTGTATATTAAACTGCCTCAACCTTTCAGGTCATCCACCCCCCCGTTTCAAAGGCACTTTCTGCCTTCACGTCTAGCTCTGTGCCTGGGCCGCTTGCTTGCCTATATATAGCCCCGGCTCACAGTCACGAATGAGTAATACACCATGCCGTGTCACCTTTCATTGGAATAAACTCCAAAAGATTACAGTGTAGGGGCCGCGATTGCTATCTCTAGCCTATTAGGGACATTTCGAAATAAGAGTGGTGTGCGGTCATCAGCGGATCTGTCCTCAAAACGCTCCTAATGAGGGAGAGCTTGTGATTGCGGTTCGTTGTGGCAATGGGCAGGTGATAAACACGTGATTTACCAGACTGTCGTATGATTAATGTCTACGGCAGGCACCGAGGTTCTTTTGCTCGCCGTGCATCTGCACCCACAGCTAATAAAAGTTTATGGAGTGTGTTTATGCGGCCCAGGTCGGGCGGCACGCTGTAAGCAACGACGCCATCCTATCCATGCACTTCCTGTGAGCGTAATATGGTATGTTCTGGAAAGGAGGTGGGCCAACCTGGAGAGGGGGGTCAGGAAGAAACACAGAGGGTGATCTATGAAGGGCGGCTGGAGAGAGAAGTGTGAGGAGCCTGAGGAATTCACACATTTACCTCCGTCTTCACAGCTAAATGAGCTGTTTTTAGCCATCTGGTGTTAGATTATGTGATACAGACTAGTGGGCTAGTTTATATTTGAAGATGTGTTTAAAAATTAAACAAAGTATAGGTATTTTATGCCATTTTAATAGAGATATATTTTGTAAAATCCCAACTGTATGATTTTTTTCATGCCCTCAAAAAGAGACTGAATGTATTAAAACTTAGTAAAAGTTCAGTTACAGCATGAAGTTCTTGTGGCTGGAGACTTTTCATCATCTTTCTTAGAAATCTTCTGTAATATCATAAATGTCTTTACTGTCACTTTTGATCAATTAATTGCATCTTTGCAAAATATTTAAAAGAAGATCTAATAAAAATATCTGAAGCTAATCCCAAAAAGACTCAAATTTAAACTAAGTGTAAAAACTGAACATATGAAAATAAAAGCGGATTCAAAATACTTTAATAGTGTATACACTGATGTTCAAAAATTTGGGATCAGTAAGATTTTTAATGTTTTTAAAGAAGTGTCTTATGCTCATCATGGCTGTATCTATTTGATCAAAAATACAGAAAAATATAAATTTTGTGAAATATTTTTGCAATTTAAAATAACCGTGGAAACAGTTGTGCTGCTTGATATTTTTTGGGACCTGTGATACTTTTTTCAGGATTCTTAAAAAGAACAGTGTTTATTCAAAAGTTTGGGGTCAGTAATTTTATTTTTTATTTTTTTTAAGAAATTAATATTCAGCAAGGATGTGTTAAATGGATAAAAAGTGATAGTAAAGACTTATATTAGAAAAGATTTCAATCTGGAATAATTGCTGTTCTTTTTAACTTTTTATTCATCAAAGAATCAAAGAAAAAAGTATCACAGGTTCCAAAAATACTAAGCAGCACAGCTGTTTCCAACATTGATAATAAATCAGCATATTAGAATGATTTCTGAAGGATCATGTGACACTGAAGACTGGAGTCATGGCTGATGAAAATTCAGTGCTGCATCATGGAAATAAGTTATATTTTCAAGCATATTCAATTAGGAAACCAATATTAGAAATTGCAATAATATTTCAAAATATTGCCGGGGTTTTTTTCTGTATTTTTTTTTTTCTGATCAAATAAATACATCCTTGCTGATCCTATATATTTGTACAGCGGTGTAAATAACTCTGATATAGCATTGGTTTACGTATATAGATTTGTACCCACACAGAAATAATAATCTCATTGACATATGACCAATAACCTTCCATCCACCAGCTAAACACACAAATTCAGCACTGACAAAACTTAAAGCTAATGTGGATTTTAAATACATTATCCTGAGTTAACAAACATCAGCTTTAAAGTTCATTGCGCAAATATAAATCCATGAATGTCATTGGTTTATAACTCCCATAGCTGAAGAAAAAGCAAAAAGTCATCTCTTTTTTTCCTCCAAAAATGAAATCAGGGGGACTGTTCTTTATTTCTCATGTGTGAAAATGTGAATTTAGTCATAATCCTAGTTTTGCTTTGCTTGCATTAAGTCCTTGTGCATCCTCATGGAAAATAAAAATCCCTCTTTTTCCACCTCTCTCTCTCTCTCTCTCTCTCACAGAGGATGCTTTAAGAACGCACAACGGGCCGGCCAAGAACAGCTACATGGAGCAGAGCTTCCACGGCCTGAACCCCATCCTCAACATCCCGGTGCACCTGGGTCAAGTCGAAGCGGCCGAACACAACGCAGAGCTTACGGGGTCTGAACTGGAGCGCTGGGTGGACAGTCTAGTGGGCGAGGTGTGGTCGGCTGTGGACGTGTGTTCAACGGGCCCCAGTGGCTGTCCAGTCATGCAGACTTGCAGGGAAACGGTGTGGAGCTCTCTCAGCCCGGACCCAAAGTCCCAGCTGGGCCCACCCAAAACCAACGGACGAATCAGGTAGCAGCTTTCACTGCCCTGAAGACTCGCCTTTTTTCATTTCTTAGGCCATTTTGTTTTTACTATTTATTTTCCAGCATCGCTCATGTGAATATGAGCAAAATGGCCCTCTCTCAAACGCAAGACATAGGGCCTCGAAAGTGTGCGCTGCGCTGGGCTGTTTCTGATGAATTTATTTTTTATTTTTTTATTATTATTTTTATTTTAAATGTGTGCCCTCTCAAACTCTGAGTGCTCTAGTGATGTGAGTGCAGTCAGGCTTCTTTATGTTTAATTTATTTTGATTACTGTGATTGAATCTTTGTCAACTGGAAGCAGCAGGTGATGTCTAAATGTAGGTGTTACAGCTGAATGCTGGGATTAGGATTTTAAGCACAGAATGGACCTTAACTCTGGTTGTAAGACCAAAAAGTATGTTTGTATAGTAAGCCTCTTTATTTAAAAACAAACACACTTGCACCTAACATAAATGATAGAAGGAGTGTTTTTCGACCTATACCTTATTAAAACCAGTGTTTCAGATCGTATATAACTGTCTGTAGCACAACATTGTGTGTTTCTTTAGTGTTTAGAAAAATAGTTCCATTTTATAAGTCTTTCACTGGATCAAATGCAGTCAAACAGGCATTTAAAGCCTTCAAACTCCCCTAATAAAGTCTCCTGTTTAGTTTTAATAAGTTATTGGTTGAAAAACATCTGGTTTTAATAAAAACTGAGCTTTTGACAAGTAAAAGAGATCCAGTGCCGTGCAAGATGCCGACCTCCACAGAATTCTACGACCTTTGGACGCAAAGAGGTCGCAGTTCAAAATTGTATCACTCTTCTGTATAATCAAAATGGCCTTTTTGGTTATACTTTTGTAGTAATGCTAGCTACAAATAATAAAAAGGGCAAATAACTGATCAGCTGCTAAGCTGGCAGGATAAATATTTAGCGGTATGCTAAACTAACAGGCTTATAGGCTAGAGATATGCGAAGGCTAGAGAGCTTGCAAGCTCACCGAAAACAGAACAGGAAGGGTTTATTTGAGCATCAGTTATGTAATGTGGTAGGTGATGCATTCTACCATTCAAAGTTTGATGTCAGGAATATTTTTAAAGTCTCTTATTCCCACCAAGGATACATTTATTTGATCAACAATGCAGTAAAAACAGTAATAGTATGAAATACTGCAAATTAAAAGATCTTTTTCTGTTGTAATATATTTTAAAATGTTATTTATTCCTTTGATGGTGAAGCTGAAGTATCAGTAGCCATTACTCCAGTCTTCATTGTCACATGATCCTTCAGAAATCATTCTGATGTACTGATTTAGTGCTCAAGATATATTTCCTATTATCATCAGCTGTGCTGCTTTTTATTTTATTTTTTGGACACCTTGATGCATTTTTCAGGATTCTTTAATAGAAAGTTCAAAAGAACATTTATTTAAAATATAAGTAATTTATAACATCACAAAAATATTTACTGGCTCTTATAAAGTATTATTGTCTTAAAAACATCTTACTAACTCCAAACTTTTGAACAGTAGTGTAAAAGTGTTTAGCTAGCATTTTTTGTTTTTTACTTATATTTCTAATCATCAAAAAGAGTTTTCAGAAAAGTTGTTGTTGTCAATTAGTTCGCTATTTGATCCAAGGGTAAAGGATTCTGTGGAGAGGTCAAAACTTGCACGATACCAAGCTACAATTCTGAAAGCGAGAGAGTCTCGAGACGTTCTGAAGTGTTGTTCTGCCTGTATGCTGTTCCTCTTCATACTGTCGAATCTTGAAATGGAAGGAGCCAGCTGTGCTGGTGCAGCATGAAAAAATATGTAATTTCTTTTGCCTTTTTGTTTTTTTTTTATAATTTTTCTTTTCCCCTGAACAGAGGTACTGGGTAGCTGAGTTGGGTTGTAAGTTGGCTATTTATTCATGTGTTTATATAAATGAAATAGATATTTTTTAGTCAATGACTAATGTCTATATGCTGTTTTTGCAGCTCATTCAATACCTTTTGTAAACAAGCTGCCTTTATTTACAAAGGCTATCATCCCAACCATATTACAACGATGAACACAAGATGCAGTACTAGTACGGGCGTTAGTAAAAAAGACCTTCCTGCCCCTCCACCTGAGGTCCATCTGTTCACTTGACAAACGTTGAGCTCGTCAGGAAACTAACTGGATCAGTGATCTTAAATGACATCAAGAACTGAGATTCCAGTCATGCTGCTTGTCGTTTTCTTTATTCTAGTGTTTTTATATGAGCCAGCGTTTGGTACTTTCGCCATATATTGCTCAAACGAACAAAACCAGACATTGGCTGGACTGGTTGGTAGCATCCATGCAATTTCAACATGGTTACTAAAGTTCCCGGGCTCAGTCTCTTTTCTGGACGTACGCCGTTTGGACGTCACATTTTCCAGATTGGGCCATCCGGATTACTCACATCCATAATAATGACTGGGTGGCCTCTCAGATCTGACTGAGATGTATTTTTAGTGAGGAAGATTGCAAGCTTGCTGGACTCTGCAGTTTGCATTGGACCAACATTTTCTCCATTTTTACAAACCTTTTATGTTTCTACATTGCAAATGTACGACTCCATATTTAAACTGGGCTAGTGTGGCTTGTTGCACTCTCTCATTTGAGGAGTACGTCTCCTCTGGGACTCTGTGACCCTGGCCTAGACATCACTTTGTATGCAATCTGATTGTTATCTGGTCCTCAGAGATGTGGCGTCCCGCCCGGGGTGCGCAAACAGTGAAATGTCATTGCTGTCATGTGATCCAAAGGAGGATGCGACCTTAAAATTTCAATAAAGCACTCTTGTCATTCATATGTTCCCAGCAGGGTGCGAAATGGGAATGCATTGTTATTTAAATTTTTCAATAGAGCGTCTAATGCTTGTCTAAGTGGTGTTACATCCGTACTGTACGTGTGAAAGTGCAAATTATTTGATATTCTTAAGAGAAGTTATATGAAATTATCTATTCACATACATCTCATTGACTTACGGTCTTGGCTGTAAGTGAGGATTCAGCCACTGGATAGTTAAATGTTAATATTAAGAACCATTTTGCACTTAAAGGTGAAGTGTGTCATGTTCAAATAATCTCTTATTCCAGTTCTGTGTACAGATTCCTCCCGATGAGTGCAAACACTGTTTTTTTCTAAAACTGCTCTGTTTGTTTGAGTTTGGGGCAGGGCGAGAGATGGCGCGTGGCCTAAAACGATATGTGTTCAACTTTAACCGTTTTGCCGCTTGTAGTCAGGGAAAGACATCAAGTCAGACACTTTCTGCTTCCTGTAATGTTGCTTGCTCTGTTTGTGTACGTTATTACAGATGAAGTGGATTAGATATGTCAAATACATAGACGTTACAGTCATTTTCATGCAGAAACAGAAACATTTTTCATTCAATACTTTATGTACTGCTTAATACAGAGCCTGTGTACAAGAAAAAGTTCAACATAAGCTTATACTATTAAAAACAGTGAAGTCTATGTTTTTTGTTTTTATCAGTTTTATTTTGAAAAACATGCCACAATATAAGAGTTTTTACTGTTACAAAAAAAGATTTCTGAGCAACTGAAGGTGTCAGAATAAACACTCATTGGTGAATCTAAGCCCATTAAGAAACAGTGTCATCACAGAGCTCGAGTAGCCACTCTGGAGAAGCTGCACAGACTGTGAACACTGCTCATGAATTGTTCTCACAGTACTCATAAGTCAAAGAACCTATTTTCTAACTGGCATGCACTGCTTCAAGAAGCCGATTGGCTTGTTTAGCGCATCATGAAGTCAAACACGTCTAATAATATTTGCAGTTCTGTTCGTTTCTATCCAAATTACACACTTCACCTTTAAAGGGATAGTTCATCCACAACTGAAAATTCTGTCATGATTTACTCACCCTCATGTTGTTCCCTTTTCTGTGGGACACAAAAATGTTAATTTTGTCAATGCAATTAAAGTCAGTAGGCTTCAAAACAACACTGGCCCCCATTGACTTTCATTGTATGGGCAAAAAAGAACATTTCTTCATAAATGATGACACTTTTTTGTTTTTTTTGTTTTTTTTTTTACATTTTAAGATCTCTGCAGTGGGCGAACCTAACCTCACAAATACAGCAACATACCTCTTTCTTTCACATTACTTTCACAGAAATATCTAATCTGACGTTCACGTTGAAATGATATTTATTAGCACATCACGCAGACATCTCTTCTGTACTATAGCTATTTTGGTAGGAATGACGATGTAAAGTTTTTTTTTGTATTGGACTGATGTTCATAAAGTGTTGTAAATAACCTCGTTTTTAAAAAGAAGTGTCTAAGTGGGTCAGGTTTTGGTGTGTTGATTGGCACTGTATAGACGTGAAGGGTTTGTGAAGGGCTGTACAAGTCTTGAGTGTGTGGCTCTTAATGAACATTTTTGCCTTTCAGAGAATCTTACGCCAGATTGCCGTTCTCTGTGCTGGAATGTTTTGCTGAGCAACTGTTGCACAATTTATTTAAACTCTTCAGTCGGAGGGGACCTCTGTGCCTTAGCTGTTGTTCCCAACGTTTGTGTCTGTAAGCATCGAACATGTCGTCTCTGTATCTTTCATTTCTCCACGAAACCAAAAAACTGCTGTTGTAAATGCCTTCTGTATCAATGTTCTTTTGGTTTTGCTGTTCTTTTCTTCATACTGAATTTTTGAATAAAAAAACACCTTTGTCATCTCATTTCTCCTCATCAGACAGTGCCTCACCAGTAACAAGGCAGGAGAAGCACTTCTGCAAGGTTTCTACTTCTAAAGACAGTCACATTTGCAGTAGATAAAGCAGCTGACATGTGGAGCGCTGTTCTTTAACGCCATTACAAGAGGGTGGAGATGAGAATCTGGTGCTGATGGGGTCCCTAAAGCTGTGTGTGGTCCCCTGAGGCTGATTTCAGGACTCCCCGCATCCCTCTATCCAGGATCAAAGAGCCACTTTTAGCCCATCGATCTTGTGCTACTTCCACTGACTTACTGAATAGGAAAAGGCAGTCTAATTAGCAGCTACACGACACACACCTGTCTCACCTGCAGCGTGGAAACACAGCTGTCCCCTTTTTAGTGTGTCTGTCGCTGCTTTGACAGTGTGTACTGATGTAATCCTGCAGGGCTAAATAGATACTGATATGGGTAGTTAATTGTTGCCACCCTCACCCTCCTCACGCATGCTTTCTTAAACAATCTGTGTGATTTTTAATCTAGACAGAGATAATCCAGTGATGTATGACTATCACTCGCAGGTGTTATGCATGCAACACTGAAAGAGCATGCAGGCATGTAATCATCCCAAAATAACCAGTAACGGGGTTATCAGGACCTTGGCATGAAGTGGAAATGTATCGTCATGACTATTTGCAAAAAAATAAGTAAATACATTTTAAATTGAATTTATTCATTTTAATTTGATTCTAATTTATTCATTTTAATAATTGATTTTAAATTTACCAATTAAAAATACTATTATTTACTTCATAATAATACATAATGCAACATATGATACTGGCCTTTATTACATGACATCGTACCAAATAAAAATATATACCATTTATTAACTTAATACAAAAATACAAATTAATACTATTACCATTATTATTTGATTCAATTGTATAATAATACAAATAACATGAATTTATAATAACAAATATATTACAAATAAAACAAATTTAATATTTAATGCTTATCACTAATATTGAAGTGTTTGGGGTCAGTATGATTTGGATGACTGGGTGATTGATTTATTAAAAGAAATCAATAATATATAATTAGCAATGCACAATAAATTGGAAAAAGTGGCAGTAAAGACATTTATAATGCTACAAAATATAGGCATGGTTCCCACAAAAAAAAAAATATTAGGCAGCACAGACATTTTCTTCAACATTGATAATAATAGTTTCTTGAGCAGCAAATCATCATATTAGAATGATTTCTGAAGGATCATGAGACACCGAAGACTGAAGTAATGATGCTGAAAATTCAGTTACTTTTTAAAATATATATTTTAAAACATTTATTTGAAATTGTGAGTTTAAAATAAGATTATCTTCCGCTTGGTTATAGGTTCCTGGAGACATGAAAGTAACACTGGCATAATTTCCATAACAGTAGTGAAATATAAAGTTTAGCAGTCACTAGAAGAAAAAAATGCTCAATTCCACAACTTACCAGGAGGGGGGAAAAATGCAGTTTTACACTGATGTGTTCAGTAATAAATCCATCTGCTCTCTGCATTACTTATATGTTCAAAAGTTAAGGCTAAAGTGAACTGCCTGAATTGACTTTTCCCAGAAAGCATTCGAGCATCTGTACTATTTCCTAGAACCAGAAATGATGTTATTCTCTCTTGTACACAGCGGAAGCAGAGGACAGGGGCACTTAGCACAACAGATTGCCAGTGTGTCCCTCACAAGCCCTCTCTCGAACCTCTTCTCTCTGGCTGCGCTGATGTGCGCTAAACTGGACGAGTCTCTAGACACCCTGTCGTAGTGTGTGCCACTGTGGTCCCAGACCTCCATTAGGTCTTGGTCATCTGAGTGCAGCACCAACACAGCACACTAATGCATGGCCTCTCAGGGGTCTGCTTCATCAGAGAGCCCATTGCTTTCAGCCTGCCATGAAAAAACACGGAAGCAGACATCACTTTACGCTGCACAAGTTTTTCCCTGTGTGCAAGGAACGCTTGCTAAATTTACTTGACCTGATAAACAAAGCACATGGTGCATCTGGAGCAGCTCTGTTTGTGAAGCCAGGAAGGGTCTTAATAATCTCCTGTAGTAATAGTAGCGTCTCTGTTGTGCTGTGTTTCAAATTTGGGAGAAGATGTTTTAATAAAGACGACGTTATTACATAGATGTTCTGGAGCTTTGAAGTCCTGATGTCTCTGATCACCTAGCAGTCTGCTGACTTTGAAGTGAAGTTCAGAGGCCCTACAACAGCAAAATCCACTATCAAGGTGCAGGGCTGCTTCTAAATGAGAGACTGTTAAGGGGAACAGGCTTTAGTTTTAATCTCTTTCAGAACAAGTTCGAGCTTGTTTGGTGTCTGCAGCTCGAGAGGTCTGCTTAGTGAAATAAAGCATGAACACTTGCTGTCTAGGGGAAGTAGTTTTGCAAGGGTTTCTGCCCAAAGACTAATATATGTCCCCACGCAATGTAAAATCATGTGGGAGTCCTAACAAGGTGCACACATGCCCAGAGGGAGGTTACTCACCCGTGCCAGCTGATATCGCTCATTTCATCCTTGTGGCATTTCAAGCACTAAATGTAGCTGGGTTCTAGCTAACAGTGAGTGGGGTCAGCTTTAGTTCAGTTTTGTAATTGACAAAGATGGTCATATTCACTTAAACCAAAGCTTTTCACACTTGGTCCAAGGAAAATGTGAGATTTCTTGTTTTTGCCAGTTTTAAAATCATAAAACTGCTTTGTAGCTATTTTTATTGTGAAAAGCACAATATAAATAATACAAATACAAATGCAATATTAAATATTGCAACATAAAAATATTTAGCAGCCTTTATATTTTAAGGACTAAGGCGGCCCATCTTAAGCATTTCATTCTTGTTAGTCACGGGTTAGCTAACTGTTCTATCCCTAATCATGTGACTGACATAGAGTACCATTCCAACTAAGAGCACATAAACTGAGAGAGTTGGAAGAGAAATCAGGGCTCACTTCAATCAGGAGCCAACAAGAAGTCAGGGCAACCCCATAATCCCCTTCACCGACCCAACACTTAAGCAAAGCACAATGAGCCTCTTTCCACCTCAACCAAAAATCCAAGTGCAACGCGAGCGCATCCACCCCGATGGAGACGGTGCACTCCTTGCTCAGTGTCTCCACGCTCCTTTTTCAGGGATTGGATGAAAGTTGCAGCTCTAGGATGCGATTCCACAACCTCTAACAATATCATCACAGAGCCAACAGACAGTGGATCTCAGCTCTGGCGGCGTGCTCTGTGGAAGTGTGCGAATAGAGAGATAAAAGACAAAGAGGAGATAGAGGCCGAACAAACTCCCTGCAGAGCCTTAGAACAACAGTGTCTTCGTGACAAACAATACAAATAAGGTTGACCAGCCATGCACGAACTCAAATCCCCCAGCAGAACGCCTGTCAGAGCGGAGCCTTCACTTGGCACACAAACAAAGCCCGAGATGAGGGGGGTGTGGGCGGCCGAGAGCCCTGCTTATTTAACAATTTATCAACAGAGCAAATGTGGCATCGCACGGCACCATCAATTAGAGCAATATCAGGGCACACACTGGCTCGCTGGCATATTAAACAAGGTATTAAGCACAGTGCCTTGCTCTGCCAGCACCGAGAAGCAACATTGAGAGCGGCTGCGTTTATGCCACCTACTAAAGACAAGCGTTAAGGTGGCAAACTATGCCGATATATTCCTTAAAGGGGTCTTATTATGCAAAAATCACTTTTATAAGGTGTTTGAACACAGCCTATTATGTTAAAAATCCACCAACTTTTTTTTATAAAACCAATAAATCATAAACAGTCTCTCCAAACGAGCTTTTTCAGATTCTCCCTCTGTCACCAGGGGAAAAAGTCCCACCCATTTGTGACTGCTCTGCCCTATTAGCATAAACACAGCCCTGAGTGAGAAGCTGCAGTCTGCCATTACTGGAGATATATACAATGTCAC
>JAUZSZ010000083.1:21651447-21662099 GCA_034780575.1 Labeobarbus marequensis
AGAGACAGATAGGCAGATGGAGAGACACACTCAGGGGGTGACTGCAGATGAATGAACGATACAGGGAAATCAAACAGACAGCGACAGACTGTTGGACCACAGGATTCATGAAACTGCTCACTGTTGGCAGACTGTGTGTGTGCATCCATGCATCGACTGATACAGTATGAATGATTGATGCTATAGTCTGGAGTAAAGAAATGGTCAGCAGTAACTAACAGGATACTTTAATAACAGCTTTTGTTTTATATTCCAGTGATGAATTCTATTGATGTAATTCAAAAATCACATGCTCATTTGCACTGCTCTCAGCATGAAGGAATACTATACACTTACTTTATATAAAGCTAATTTTAAGTCTGTAATGCCACAAACTAACTAAAATATTTTTTTGTTTTTGCATTTAAAAAAAACATATAAAACGTACTGGTAATTTTCTGCCTGAACAATGCAATGAAGTGCAAAATTCAAAATGCAGGTAAAACACCTGGAAAACTCATATTAATTTCATATTAATGCAGTACATTGTGAAATTTATACAGATTTAGTTTTTACAGTTAATGAATCCAAGTCTGTTTGGATCTATGAAATGTATTTTCTGAATTGGGAATATTCCAGGTATTTTATTTCCATTTTTTTTTTTTTAATCTGTTTCTATAAGTGTACCTTAGTATATCACACCAACTTAAAAAGCATCAACACAGTTCTCAGATTTTAATTGTAATTTAGTAATTAAAGACTTTTATTAATTTCCAAAAACTGATTATGAACCATTTCAGAAGTTTTGCAGTGCATATAAATATGAATATAACAATACTTGTGCTGTTCTTTTGCAGTTGACTTTGATGTTTGGAGTCCGAGAGACCCAAGTGCAGTGTCTGAAAATTGCTATGTTAAGCTAGATTATATGTTACCCTATTATCTTATGTGTGTTTGTTCATCAGAAATAATTAAAAACAAAAATAGTATAATAATGTGTCTAGAGTGTACTTCTATGTTGTGTACACTGGTAGAAGAGAATTGTAGTATTGTTAGTTCTCCCCTTAGTCATGTTTGATCTAATATGTACCTCATGGAGGGCGAAGTCAACACTTAGTTGGGAATCACTTTTCTGTTAGAGGTTGAGTAGAATAAATCTTATACTTCATGTTAGTATATTGTTTTGAGGTGTTTAAAGGGCTTTTGACGTCTCACGCAGGTGCATTCAGATGTATGTAGTGTTTTGAATGCTGTTTTAAGTGCAGTCTCTCTAGACCAGCCGTTGGTTTGTACATGATTTTGCTGTTTTTTTTTGTCTGTCGGTGGATGTGGGTAGCAGAACTAAAATAGAAGATGAGACACACGGGACAAAGAGAGAGGCAGAAGTAGGCTAATGAGATTCACACACTCCTCTGTGTGTAAGTATGCTGCTGAAGATGAAAACCATGTCAGTGTGATGGAAAAAGCTGGCTCTTCCTCAACCGAACAGCCGTTTTCAGCAGCGTTTCATGAAATGCCCGTCTATTGGTCTGGATGAAATGAGTATCTGTGGTGTGCGGTTTCATCGGGGACAGAAGCTGATCAGATGTTTCATTAGAGCAGTCTGTTGTGTGAGATCCTCCCAGGAGACCACCGTGAGCTCTGCTGAAACATCAGAAGGACCCGAGTGTTGTTTTACCCACGACAGAGCGTAAATTGACTGTAGGTGAAGAGAGAATGGCTCTGGGGAAATTCAGATGCCGTGATGTTTTCTTGTTTACTGTGACTTATGTTGGATAATTAGGTCATATTTGTTTGTACATGTCATATCTGTCTGTACATCTTCATGAAAAATGAATCCAGTAATTGGTAAAGAGTGACTCCCATCAGAATCAAGATGTTCACTGCTCCCTCTGGTGGTCAGTTGATAAACACCATGATTAAAGGGAGAAATGTTTCTTTATTCCAGAATACACCTTTGAGAGACTGTTAAAAGTAGTCCAAGTGCTTTCTGTCCCTGATTGCATAGCTCAGCTTTTAGGTTTCTTCTCAGGTGGAATAAGGACTATCTTTGAGTCGACAGGGAGCCGAAAACTCACTTAGTCTATACTTGTGTTTGAAAAACAGTCACTTCCTCTCAAGTTCACACAGGTTACTAGAAGATGAACTACAGCTGTAGTATACATTTACATTACATTTACTATGATCATTTTACATTAATCTTTGGAAACCACAATGTCACAATATTGTTACAGTATTTACAGTTTTAACTACTTTTTCGTGAAATATTGTGCTTATACAGACTTGTCTAAGTAAATGAAACTTGGTTTAATATTTTTTCATATGGCATTCAGAAATGTTGAATGTGTTTTATGGCAAGTTTTTTGAAACGTTTAAGAATTAATACTTTTATTCAGCAAGGACATTATAGATTGATCAAAAATGACATTTTATAATGTTACAAAGGATTCTATTTCAACAAGTAAATGTTCGTTGTTTTTATTTAATAAGCATTCAAAAATATGAAGAAGCACAACTTATCAATATTGCTAATAATAAATGTTTTTGAGCAGAAAATCAGCATATTAGAATGATTTCTGAAGGATCGTGAGACACTGAAGACTGGAGTAATGATGCTGAAAATTCAGCCTTGTCATCAGAGGAATAAATTACATTTTAAAATATATTCAAATAGAGAACACTGTAAATTGCAATAATGATTTATTGTAATAATACTTTGTAATAACAGATTTGAATGCATTTTTGATCAAATAAATGCAGCCTTGATGAGAATAAGAAACTTTTCAAAAACCCCAAACTTTTATACTCTTGTTCATTGTTAATGAAAATGTTTGTTGTACAACTAATGCTAATGAATTACTGTTAAGTTCCACATTTCTGTGTGAAAAGATTATCTAAAAATGCATTTAATTTTCACCTCCTGTGCTTGTTTTTTCTGGGACAGTGGAATCCACTATAATGATAGCATCATTTTGCTTTTCGACAGGTGAGACAAACTTTGTCGACTTAGGCTCTTCTTTCTGCTTTTGTCTCAGTGATCGACCTCTTCGACTTCTGCCAGACGCCGCAGTGTCAGAGACGTTCTGTGCTGCCTGACCTCCTGATGGTGGACTTTCTTCAATCACTATGACATCCTCTTCTGTGTGATTGGACTTTGGCTTTTTACCCACTTTGCCTGTTCTCTCTCTTTCATCCACACGCTTCCGTTTCCTTCCAACGCCATCAGATGATCCAGCAGGGGAGGGTACCTTAGACTCACCTTCAGGTTCTACTGATAATCATATAAAGTAAAGACATATGGAAACAATCTAGTAATCATTCTGGGATACACATCTCATTATGAATGCATTTCGGCAAAAGAATAATATCTTACTATAAGCAAAAAAATAAAGTTTAATTTTTCAGTCACCTGAGGCAGAGGCATGGAGGATATAGTCCTCACGTCTCTTAACAAACCCCGTAAAGAAGCGTTGATGAGGGAAGGAGGGATTGGAGATTCTCATCTCCTCCAAAAGATGCTGCCTGATTGGATCAGAAAACTCAGATCTTCGACAACAGGATATCTAAACAATAAAAAAACAAGTTACTTCTTTTTGATCAATTTAATGCATCCTTACTGAATAAAAGTATTCAATTCATTCAGCAAAAATATTTTACTGTCCTCAACTTTTGAACGGTAATGGCATATAAACAAACACTGAAATATATTTTAAACGCAAAACACATAAATCTAACCATTTTCACCAAAAGACTACTAACCTGATGGCAAACGGTTTTCTTAGCAGGAACTGTAGTATAACCTAAAGACTTTTCCAAAGACATCAGAGGTGCAGATGGTAAATCATAGGACTCCTTCAAACAACTCAGCAAGGGATTTGTGGGCCACTGGAGGTTCCAAACAGAACAATCTAACATGAAAAAAAACGAGAACATGAGTTTTAAATACACACAAATAGAGAACACAATCTAGAGAACACCTGTAAGCTTACCTGCAGCCCTCTGCTGGACATGAACCACTGTCTGGAAGGAAGCACAGGCCTGACTGTAAGCCTCTCGGCTGGCTGCTGTCTTTGCGATCTGCTTTTTGAAGGACTCTGGAAGGCCGCTCTTCAGAAACTCTCTCTTTGCTCTGAATTGTTCATCATCTTGCGAGTTCTCTGACGCCTCTCGACTGACAGGGTTGAGTTTGGGGGACAGGCATTTATTAGAATTTAACACTGATAAGAAAGTTAAAGAAATAGAGAGCATTTGCCAATTCAATTACTGTCTGTTATTACTGGCGCAATACCTGCTGTCGTCAAAAATGGAGATGACAGCTTTTTTCTCATTGAACAGAGGAGCCACTTTAGAGGCTGAAAAAGATGTAAATGGACAATGTATTTTTTTTAACGACTTGAATGCAATTTCCATGTTGGTGCAAAAATAAAATGAATTAATTAATAAAAATAATATTAAGGTGTTGACTTAATTTTAACCATTTGCGTCAGTGCAACATACCTGCAGGAGTCTTGGATGTTTTATTTTGAGATGTATTTTTACCCAAAACTTCATTCAAACTACGAAGCTTCTTCTGGCGTTTGTCATTTTCCTGTGAGGTGACTGAAGTGCTTTTGCTTTCCTCCAAAAACACTACAGAATCCTAAAAAGAAGATATTATATAAATTATAAAAATAAAATAACAACTTGATTTATAAAAAAAACATGAGTAATTTTAGTAGCAGTTCCTGCAAGGACAGAATATTTACACAAATTCACTTTTAACACACCCACTATCTTACCTCATCTTCACAGTAATTTATGATGGACTCTTTGCTTCTTGTAGAGCGTCGCACAGTGTCTTTTTCCTTATTAGTGTCCTTTTTACTTTGTTGAAGAGCTTTGGCTTTCTGCACCAGCTTTCTAGCTTGTTTTCTTTTTTTAACTGCATTTAATTCCTAACAAAGAAGAGCTTTTGTGAGTAATCTTCAGTCTTAAAACAAGCACTAATAACAATTTTGTTTTAACAAAATATAATTATTTCATTTAGTTTACACATATTCCTTATAAAATAATTATACAAAAACACAATACTTATATGAACACCCATATACACTATATTTAAGAAAAATGTACATTCAACAATCATAAATGTTAGTTACCTGTGTTGAGAGAGGACTTGATATTTCAAAATCACCAGCTTTTGTGGCAGAGGATGGAAATACTCTGGTGATTCTCATCCTATCAAATAAAATGTATGATTTGTCGTCTCATGTACTTCACAAAAAACAATTAAAGTAAGAAATTAAAAAGTGAATCTCACCTGATAGGGCTGTCTTTCATGTCTGGTGGGCAGAGCATTTCAGCTTTATACATGCCTCTTTTGGGCCTTTGAGATTTTGGGGTAGAGGCCAGAGAGGGAGTCGGTGTATTTTGGTTCTCATCATCTTTCTTTGTGTCCTCTTGCCTCTCTTCCTTCTGTAGTGCGGTATTAAGCACAGCGGCTGACTGCCTACGTGAAAGCTCTCTGGTCGACCTCCTCAGCTCTCTGACAGCCTTTTCACTGTTGTCATTATCAGCTGGGCTACTGTCTTTGTCAACTTCTGTTGGAGGTTCTTCAGGTTTCGGAGTTGCAGCTTGTGCATCTTCAGCTTTCTTAGCTTGCCCCTTCTTCCCAGATTTCCTAACTCGCTTCTTTTTGTCACCTGGAAAACTCTTCTGCTCTTCATGCTGCTCCGAGCTGCTCAATTCAGTTTTGTTCTCAACAGATTTTTCTTCAGTTTTGCTCTCAAGAGATTTTTCATGTTGATTGTCTGCTGCCTCCGGGACTTTCTCTTGAACCTGGTTCTGCTTGCTCGGACCCTTGTTGGTTTTGCTTTTAAAACCATCAAGACTAGGCTGTTTAAAGGCATTCAGAAACTGCTTTCTCTCGGCCTCAGTGCTTTTAGGAATTGAGCTGGACTCCACCACATCAAGTTCCAGGTCTTCCTCAAGAAGAACAACGTTAGATTTCCTTTTGCGGTCAGGCAATACATCTGGTTTAGTCTCCGGGACAGGATCAGACAAATTCTTGTCCTCTTTTGATTGACTTTTTTTATTTCTACTAAAAATAGATGCGACCTTTAACTCCTTGGCAACTTTGACAGACTCAAGATGATCAGGGGAAATGGGATGCACCTCAGCTTGAATCATAAGAGTTTGAGGTGACACCTGCAGAGGACCGACTGCAGATCCACTCTGATCATTACAGGGGTTGCCTTCACTTGATGTGTCAGCAGTGTCAGTCTTGGGAATCACATTGCTCTCTTCCCGCTCTTGACTTTGATTCTGCACAAAGTCTTTGAATGAAATTGTGACAGTGCCGCTTTTCTTTTCTGCACTTTCCTCCGATTTAGTCTCACTTCCATGCTCTTGTGCATCAGCTTCACATTCCTTCGTCTCTTCACGGCCACCTTTTGCCTTTCGGTTTCTCCTCAGAGCAGATTTTCTGTTTGCATAGTCTTTCCTCCTGCTTTGGTTTATTGAGGGTTTTTGTTCAGAACTTTCTGCAGAATTCTTATTCATCAGGACATCTGGATCAGCCTCGGTGACATTTTTCCTTATGTCAGATTCTTTATCAGAGGAGGCATCATGACAGGTTTGAGCTGGAAGGACAGCAGTATTGCTTTCCTTTACAGATGATTCACTGGGGCTTTCTATCAAGACAACATCATCTGTGACCACCTGTGCATCCTCCTCTTTGGACTTCTTGTTGTCTTTGGCCTTCCTGGTTCGCTTCTGCCCCTGTCCTCTTATAGGTTTCCCAGGGATTTCACGACTTGCTTGCTCTGAAGGTTGCGGGGAGTTTTCTTTAGCTACTAGAGAGCAGCTTTTTATTTCTTGAGCAGGCGAGGTCTTTTTAAAGTAGTCCATAATGTTGTTAGAACGTGGTGGTGAGAACGGTTTCTCCACCGGCTTGGGCATAAAGTAGTTAGTAATAGTTTTGGCAGATGGTGCATCACCATCCTTCCTCAACTTCTTACACGGCTGGAGAAACAGTGTAATAATGTAAACTGCTGCAAATCAATGTTTTTATTTTGAATAGAAAATCAGTACTTTAACAAATTAGCATTACAATTTTTTGTGACACATACCTGACCCTCAAAATCCTCTATGACAGCCGCCATAGCCACGGCCCCAGCCATCGTTTCAACCCCAAACTATAGATCTGTACAGATTTAACAGGCAAAACCAAGGATTTTAAACGAGTTTAAACACAAGCACACACAACAAAGCCACATTCTCACATTCAAAGCTGGTTTATACATATTTACGACATGTACATTTATATATAACAGTTACAGTTAAAGTCTGAATGAATGACGTCTCCATAATCGCATTTATTAAATGTTTACCTGTCAATTATGTGTTTGTACAACATGCATAAACATTACAGTCACTCACCGATTCTTTTCCTTCCTTGAGGGATACGTTGATACATACTCTAAATATACAGTGAACAGTGCATAAAATATTAGTAAAGCAACGAATTTACGTAAACACAAAGCCTATATACACATTTCCCAAACAACGATATACATTCCAAAACCGGCGAAAAACAAACATAGCATGTGATAATAACCGACCCCCAAACCTACCTTACGTAGAAATATAATCTCTAAAATCAGAAGTGCATTTGAATCTAAAGATGAAATCCCATATTCCCTAATAATGTAGGTTTTAGCGTAGTCGGATTGTTTTCGACAAATGGCGCCAAATATCATGGAAGTCTTTCGCCGCGCCGGTTCGGCCAATCCCAGCCCGTGTCGTCATACATTCTGAAACCGGAAAAAGCGCTTTTTTCGAACGACATTCGATTTCAAAATACTACTAACAGTCATTTGGAATATACCACAAGAACAAATAGGTCTTTCTTGGTTTAATTTTCATTAATATTAGTTATAGTGTCATTTTAAATGTAATTAACTTGAACTAAGGGTTACATCACGCCTAATATCTTCATGTATCCCATATTTAAGGTTTATACTGTTAAAAAAAAATTGCATCATAGACAGTTTAACAGTCTTAACATTTTCTGTCAGATCAAGATTTTTTCCACTCATCCATTTTTATTTTACAAGTTATATGTGTGTTATTATTAAGAGCAATTTAATTATATATGCTGTCATGTAGAACAGGGTGATCGGCACCTTTATTTTGAAAGATGAGCCGAACAGTGGGCTTGTTGTTGTGATGGTCACACTTGCATACGCCGCTTTCCCAATTTACCATCTATAAAAGAAACAACGGATGCCTAAACGGATTTAATCCAAAACCCAAGGTATTCATTAAACGTACATTTCAGCGTGTGAAATGCGATTCTTATTTTAGACGTACTTTAGCAGAAAGCTCAAACAAATACGGCACAGTACGACTAGCATTCACGCTAACCGCTTTGTCCCTACACTATTTTTATAAACCAGGCCTTGCAATAAAATCGTAAGATACTCGATTGAAAACTAAAATACAAAGAGGTCGTCGAAATGAATGGCTAAGTTGCGTCCAAGAAGGTGAAGAATGAAAATAGTTTAATTTGTTGTATTATTTTTAGTAATGATATTGAAAAGAACACCTAAATTCTAATTCAATAAATGAATTAATGTAACAGCTTATAACTAATAAAGAAAAAATATTATATTTGAATATTGATATATTTTGGTAGAAATATAAATAAATATAAATTATTAGTAGTGCTGTTATTATTTTTGAAAAAAAAATTATTATTAAACTCACTGACACAGTAAAGAACTCACTGGGACATTTGTCTCAAGTGAGTTTCAAGCATGCATATGATTGTTTGACATTTCTGATGGTAATTTTCTTATCTCTGTTTTGCAGTCATTTTCTCCTCTGGGTATCTTTTGGGATCATCTCGGTGTGTGTAATCATGTGCACAACCTCATAATCTCTTCATTTCTTAGGAGGCTGAGTGTGTTCGTGGTCTCTGTGAGACTAACAGAGGACTGGAGAGCCAGTGAGAGTCAGGGGTTTTATCAGCCTCACATTGAGGAGTGTTTCTGTGAGTGTGTATGCATGTGTGTCATGATGGGCGACGTCATTGACTTGGACAGACAGATCGAGCAACTTAGACGCTGTGAACTTATCAAGGAAAATGAGGTCAAGGCGCTGTGTGCCAAAGCGAGGTAATGCTTGGGTGTTCAAGAGACAAGATGGCATTATGCATTTGTTGTATTTATTCGTTTTACTCTGCTATGCACAACTCATGTGCATCTAAATGACAGGTGCTTACTGTTCTCAAGTTGTATATCATTACACAGTTGATTTAAAGTTGCAAAAGCTTCCTTATTTATGCTGTAAGTGTCATGGTTTTGCTTTATAGGGAGATTCTGGTGGAAGAGAGTAATGTTCAGAGGGTAGATTCTCCCGTCACGGTGAGTGTTTCTGTGTCCATTACCTTTATAACTGTTAACAGGATTATGCAATTGTGAAATCACCTCATTTATTTATTTAATTTGCAGGTCTGTGGAGATATACATGGGCAGTTTTATGATTTAAAGGAGCTATTTAGGGTAAGCGATCGAGAATCCAATATGACATTTGTTAAATTTACAATACTTCTACTTTCAAACTCGGAACTTATGGACTGGTGGAAGTTTATTGTGCTGTGTCGTTTGACTCTTATCATTGTCCTCTGGGTCTTCAGGTGGGAGGTGAAGTTCCAGAGACAAACTACCTCTTCATGGGAGACTTTGTGGACAGAGGGTTCTACAGTGTGGAGACTTTCCTGTTGCTGCTAGCATTAAAGGTGCAGTATCTGTCCTGTTAATCTTGTTTGCTTTGGAATATGTGAGTTAAAGCCATTCTGTACTCTGTAGTCTGCCCTTATTCACAGTCCTTTATATTTATGTCTTAAGGTGCGATACCCCGACCGAATAACGCTGATCAGAGGGAATCACGAGTCAAGGCAGATCACGCAAGTGTATGGCTTTTATGACGAGTGTCTTAGAAAATACGGCTCTGTTACAGTCTGGAGGTACTGCACAGAGATCTTTGACTACCTATCCCTCTCTGCTATTGTTGATGGCAAGGTAGGTCCTCTTTTAATTTTGTATCTTTCCACTTTCTATTTTAATAATGTAAGCTATTTCTTATTTAGAAGCCATTACTCCAGTCTTCAGTGTCTCACATGATCCTTCTGATTTGGTTCTCAAGGAACATTTCTTATCAATGAACAAACCTGCTTAATTTATTTTTATTTTTTTTGGGTGAAACCTTTGATACATTTTTCCTCCTTTGAATAGGAAGTTTAAAGCAACAATATATATTTGAAATACAACTCTTGTTGTATTAATGTAAAACTGTCGCTTTTAATGCATTTAATGCATCCTTGCAGGATAAAAGTATCATACTGTTTTTGCTCCTCAGATATTTTGTGTGCATGGTGGCCTTTCTCCATCTATTCAAACTCTGGATCAAATCAGGACTATTGACCGAAAACAGGAAGTTCCTCATGATGGACCCATGTGTGACCTACTGTGGTCTGACCCAGAAGGTGAGAGAGACTAATGTAATGTACGACATAAAGGAAAGGCCTTCAATATGCTGTTAATAACTAAGATTGTTTGCTCTCTTTTCTTGTCTGTAGACACCACAGGGTGGGGTGTGAGTCCCAGAGGAGCTGGATATCTGTTTGGTAG
>JAUZSZ010000083.1:21728559-21739036 GCA_034780575.1 Labeobarbus marequensis
GTGTGTGTGTGTGTGTGTGTGTGTGTGTGTGTGTGTGTATATATATATATATATATATATATATATATATATATATTGATCTAGTCCAGGGCTGTCCAATCCTGCTCCTGGAGGTCCACTTTCTTACTGAGTTTAGCCAAAGACTATAGAAATACAAAGACCGTTTGTCATTGCGTCGCTGCCGCAGCCATTAGAAGCTCCAGTACCCATAGAAACCTGAGGCTAGACCAGCTAAAGCATTATGACTGCGCATGCGCATTGGCTGGTCTAACCTGAAAAATATGCCTTTTAAATGTTATTTGAGCATAAGAAACAACATTGATGGGGCAGTTCATTTCAGATTTTGTTGCTGATTTGAAATATGTAATTTAATTACGAGTTCAGCGAGTTTGTGATTTCAGGATTCTCCCATTCTTTTAGATAGAACTTTGTCTTGTTTGAGCTGCCGGGAGAAGTTGCAAATATGGTCACCGAATGAACAGGCCTTGAATGTCCTTGGAAAACAAAAAGTCCTTGAAAGGGACTTTAGTTTAGCTTCAACCCTACTTAAACCAAAAAAAAACAAACAAAAAAAACCTTTTACTCGGCGGCCATCTTTGAAATGCCTATCTCTTTGAATGAGGATCATGCGATTAAATTTCATGTTCAAAATCACCAATGAAATCTGACAACAACTCTCTCATAAATGTTGTTTCTTATGCTCATTTTTCAGGCTATGATTATGTTTATTGTTCAGCATGCGCAACCTAGCAGCCTAGCAGTTGCAGTGACGTGATGACTTTACTGATTAGCGATTGGCTCTTTTATTGAGAAGACGGGACAATTCCGCTATATTGCGCATTACACTTTCTCCCACAGGTAAGTAATAGGAGTGCAACGTCTTCGTATATCTGAAGTCTTTTTGCTTAAAAACACCTGAACCAGCTGACCAAAGTCTTCAGGACTATAAAAAACATCCAAGCAGATATGTTGAAGCGACTTTTCATGTAAATGGCCCATCAGATTTGGCCTCCTGATCTAGTCTAAAGATAATGCCTCCGTCAATAATGTTTCCGGATCTTTTGGTGAAAGATTAGAGATTCAAAAGAGGAACCTGATCAAGGGAAAAATACATGAAAGAGAAGAATGACAAGGTCAAGCTGACCTTCAACATGGTGTAAGCAAGTGGCCTAGAGAAAATGAGTGATGAGGAAGGAACAGGTGGAAGAGGGAAAGAGAAGGGCCAAGAGATCGAAAGAGAGCAAGTAGAGGAACAGGTGCTGGGATGTATTTATATACAGGCCTTTTCTTTGCTCATGCTCTCGCGGGTTCTTTCAGCCTTTTCTGATCCCATTACTCTATATTCTTCCTCCCACTGTCACACACACACCCTGTAATTGCCTTAAAAGGGCGCTCACACTTTCTCAAGGGCATAAGTCGCATATAGTCCTCTCGCCTCCACACACGTGTCTTATTACTTGACATCATTGTGGTTGCGCAGTGTAACAGTTGGCTTGAAGGTGTTGCTTACTCTGGATTTCCATTTTCAGACCATTGCACTGTTTGTGTGTGTTAGAGCGTTACGAGATTATTCTGTGTAATGATGCTGTCAGAAACTCGTGTCCACTGGTATACCTGACACTTCCACAATGTCTCCAGGAACAATCTCTCTGGCTTTGATCCTCTGTACGCTCTTTCTGTCAGCGCGGTAGACTTTTCCCATCTCTGGCTCATACTCCTTCAGAGCCTCGATGGCGCTCTCTGCATTGCGCTCCTGTGAAAACAAAGCTCTTGATCAGTTCCTGCTCTCCTTTGGATTTTACACCTTGACGTCTCTCTCTTTCCAAGGGTGTGCATACTTTCCAAATGACTGTTGTGCCAGCTTGATGAAACCTGAGTAGCCTCTAGTATTTTTGCCACCGGACCTTTGTGAGTACTGTGTAAAAACTGCCGTGCCTAACCTTTAACCTCTGATGTCATTTACACCACTCTGGGTTCTAATGCTTGCATTCACTGTGTATTCATATAGTGGCCCCAAAAATAGTTAAGACAAGTTACTGTTGAAATTTTTTTATTTATTTATTTTTTTGTGGTGTCTACCAACAAATGATGTTAGAGCTTTTCTTAGTGATACCTGCAGTTTAGCCAGTTTGAGTTATTTTTACCAGCTGGACAAAGTTAATTTACCAGAAGTGGATCTATGAGGTCTGTTTCTCTCAATTCACATACAGTGTAATTGTAAGTGTAGTTCATCACATTACCAGAAAATTTTCAAATGCTTTTTATCTTCGATTTGAACAATATATCTATTGTCTTATGATTTAAAACATTATAAGCATGTTTTTGTCCAGTGTTTTGCCTGAAAACGGTTTTCTTTAATTTATTTTTAATTTAAATTTATTTTAAATTTTACATTTCTCTTTTTATTTTAACAATAAGTGCCTCTTAGTTTAACATTTTGTCATATAATTTATTTCTTTATTTACTTTTTCTAGTATCCAGATACTTTTTAGGGTCACTGTTTTGGGTAAGTAAAACAGATGTGCATGTTCACCTGCCATACTCCAACAACAGCATTAGCAATAAGGATGAGAAGGATGACAAATGGCTCAACGAAGGCAGTAACAGTTTCCTCGCCTTCCTCAAACCAGGCCAGTACCTGATGAGTAACAGAGAGAGTGTGAGAGAGACATCCAAGATCCATATGGGAGGTGAAAGAAAAATGAATATCTACGATTCACTTTATTAGGGTCTGATTAAAGAGACAGTGAATGTACAGTATGTGAAATTGTGTATGTGTGTGTGTGCATACCCTCTGAAAGTTTTACCCCTCTCTCTCCCAAACACAACACACTTCATCTGTACATGAAGTTATGGTTGAGGTGTACAGCTGATCCTTTTCAATAATTCTCACATGTGCACAGTACACGCATCCCTCGATTTATGGCACGTTAGCACCTGCTGTCTGTCTTTCTTTCCTTCACCTTTACAGTCTCTCCACCGATCTGTCTTTCATTCCTTCCATCTTTGACCTTTGTGGGTGGATTCAGTTTCTTGGACTGGCTTAAGACCACCTTAAAATAACACTCCTTTCCTCTCTGTCTTATTCACTTTATCTCTTTTTTCTTTTTCTGTCTCTATTCTTTCTCTGTCCTTGCTTCTCCTCAAAGCTCCTATTCTGGCCTTCTACGGCCGTAATGCCAGCCGTGATAAGGCTCGACGAAGTCCTGAACAAAACAGCAGAACTAATGCTGTCTGCTTCATTTATTCCAAAACAGATTTTGAAGAAAGAAGGAACTGCAGTTTTATGTGCCGTCACTCGTTCATTATCAGAGCGGCAAGTTTTCAGATTTCAAGAGTGAGGGCATGTATATGTCTGGGGCTTAGAAAAGATGCCTAGCACCTCATGCTATCAGTGTTGTTTCATGTGACTATAAGGGTTCCATACTATCCTGCACAGATAAACAGCTGGATTATTGCCTACCCATTATATACTCAAAGCTGAAGGGTTACTGTTTAGCTTGATTGACAGGAATGGATGGGAATGTGGGAACTGTGTCCCTGTCCTTCACTCACATTATTAATCATTGTCTGTACCTCGTCCATTCATTAAAATGTTACAGCTCTGTGACTGTAAACCTAACCTAAGGCAGCATAACCCAGGCTATGAATGCTGACTTAATATGCTGAATTACTGGAGCATTACCTGTGCAAAGTGAGATTTCTAAAAGCTTTGCACTGCATGATGTTATGTGGTTTCTTTTTACTTACAAAAGAGATGCAAGCAGCCAACAGCAGGATCCTGACCAAGAGATCTTCAAACTGCTCAACCACCAGCTCCCAGATGCTCTTACCTGAAAGAGAAGGTAATGTTTGATTTTGATTTTTTGTATATAGTTCAGTCAGTAAGTCAATATGACCAATCGGTGAGCACACCAAGCATGATCTTTGTTTGACTGAAAAGGGAAGTGCATAAATCAAATGGCAGGTCTTAAAGCAACTGATTTTCCCAGACATGATGTCAATTCTACATCTAGGTCTTGTCATATAAATCTATAATAGTAAATGGAGAACTTACCTTCTTCAGCGGGCAGCTCTGTGATTGGTCAGTTTGGTCCGGTAACCAGATGAATGGCAGATGTAGGTTGAAACAAAACCATTAGATAGCCATCAATATCTTTCCCATCAACAATAACCATAACATAGCATATTAAACAATGGTATAATACGTAATTCTGAAATGAACTGAGCTAACACATATCAAAGTGTTCAGTAGTCTAGCCATTTGTCCTTCTGTTTGACCTTCTACTGAAGTCCC
The DNA here is from genome assembly GCA_034780575.1 of Labeobarbus marequensis. NCBI lineage: Eukaryota > Metazoa > Chordata > Actinopteri > Cypriniformes > Cyprinidae > Labeobarbus > Labeobarbus marequensis. Next base: position 21,732,857 of record JAUZSZ010000083.1, read on the forward strand.
TGTAGGCTTAAAATGGCCCCTGTGTTTCAGCTTTCACTTCTTTCTTTCCTTCATCTTCTAATCTTGCTTTTCCAATTTAATGTTATGCTGCTTGGATAAGTACATCTGTTCAGGGTCATTTTGCCTTTGGCTAAGAGCTTTAATTTCTCCTATGCAGTCTGTAAAGTTCTTGTAAGAAAACACTTCTGGAGATGTGTGCTGTCTTCTCTAAATTTTGAATGCATTTGAATTACATTTAATAAAAAAGGTCTTGAGATACAGTATAACTCATTGATCTTTACCTACAATTTGTTATCTAAGTTTTATCTCAACTAATCACAACTAAACATGTTCTGTTAATTCGTCCCAACATTGTTTCATGATAATCAAACATCCATTCAGATTTTTCAGATGCCCCCATCATTCGCCCATGCTTTCCTCACCGTTGAATCCATACTTGGCTTGGATTTTCTTGACCTGATCTGGAGCAAGGCCTGTGGTCTCGCTCACGCCGAGGTAGGCCAGGCATTCTGCTGGATCCTTAGTGTGTGCGTTCTCCATCCTGTCTGCTCAAAGGGGAGACTTCAAAAAAAAAAAGGATTCCTACCCAGAGAAATGCAGAAAATCCCGTTGTAAGGCTTTTTACGGGTCATTGAGAAACTAATGAATTCCCTAGCTATTAAAAAAAAATTGAGAGAAAAGATGGTACGCACCAACACTTCTTAAAAGTGTAGGATAGGGCCCCTTGATTCTCTCTCCCCTCTCTCTTTCTCTCTCCTTCCCCTCCCTCTGAAGCGCAGGGCTGACAGAAAGTGCAAACTTCCACCCATCTCTGTATAGTTTTATAAAGACACCAGACAAACCATCTCCCAGGTCACATCCAGAGGAGGCCCGCTATTGGCTGAGATCAGACAAATATGGTGAGGAAGGGGCATGGTCTTGGGAAGAGAGATGAAGGGGTGTGATTGGAGCAATTGGGCGTCAACTGCAGTGGGGGTGAGCAGCCTTGAAAGCAGGGTTGAAATTGGTTCTGTTTTTGGAACGTGCACCAACAGGAGGATGGAGACATTGAAGGGGAATTGTGGTGCTGGGGGGGGGGGAGCTTGGGGTCAAATGAGTGATTCCTCAAATGGTTTTGGGATGTTGATATGCAGTAAGGGATGACCAAGGGCTTGGCTTTTTGTGGGGATTAAAAACTTACAGGGCCTTGTTATAATTATGTGGTACGGGATTAAAATGTCTGTCCGTTCTATAAGAGCTGTAATGTGAAGGTATGTTTGAAAATATATGAAGATCGCCAGATCTCCATCATCAGAGAGGATTAGCACCCGAGATGAACAGCTATGGAAAAAGTGTGTGAGGCTTAAACAATTCTTCAGAAATGGCAAATGTGCTGTAAAACAGGCTGAGGAGGGATTAATTAGCAAGAGTTAACGAAGGAGGACTGTTAAGGCAGAAACTAAGGCCTTTTTGATTCTGAATGTCTTTAGGTTTGTAGATCTTTTGTCTTGTTGACAGGTTGTTTGACAGTGATAGATGGCTGATTAAATATTTTTTGCCAAACCAGATCAAGGACAGGAAGAAACCATTGTATGCTTTTAGCCCATTTAATGGCCATTCATTCAGTTTTATGATTCTTTTTTTTTTTTTTTAGAAAACTTCATTTTTAATGCAATTTAATGCTTTCAGTAAAGTACTGTAAAACTGTCAATTATCGTAAAACAATGGATGAAGTAGGGAAAATAAGTTTAGCATTTAATATTTATTCTTTTTTATTCTGTGTTGTATAGTGAAGATATTTGTTTAAAATACAAACAACGGCCATATTTTAAGCATCGAGTTGGTCAGTTCAATCAAGTCGCAGGCTCGTTTGCTTTAGAGGGGGTTCACCCTATCATTCTCATATCACTTGAAACTAAATCTATACCATTAGATTTACATGACAATCAATTTTAATCATTCTTAGTGTGTCATTTACTTATTTTATTGGCTCCATTTATTTAATAGTGTAAAAAGTTGTAGCATTTCGGCACTTGGTCATACAGGCACACCTGAGCGTTAAAAGACTATCAGGTGGTTGAGTAAATGTCGTAAAACATCCTTCAGCCTTTGCTTTCTTTCAAACCTCATGTTCAAGCCTACATGAAGTACCTACAGTTTGTGCTTCACTTCAGCTGCTATTCTGCCCTTTGACCTTGGGATCATATGGGCATGTAGTTTCCAGGAGTAAGAACATTTAATTCTCCTGTCGGATCTGATAATGTTTTCATCCATTAATACTTGCACAAGAGGGAATGAAGTAAAGCTAAATAAAAAGAAATATTTTTTTGAAATGCTAATAAAATGAAAAATGAAAGCCAATTCTTAATTAATTAATTAATAGTAAATAAATAATACCAAAATAACGCTGCTCACAAAAAATGACTTCCTGTATATTTCAGTTTTGCTCTATTTAACATTACGTTTGTGCTGTTCTACATACAATGTTCAGTATCTGAAATCCATTCTCTGCATCTCCTCACTGAAATATATGTGTGAAGACCCTGACTATTGTTATTTAGGTGTTACAGTGGAACTCGACCCTGTTGTCTGTATCAGTGGGTGGCTGGTGGTCCTTTTGCTTTTTGTGTAACTGTAGATTGAGCAGCAGTTGTGTGTGTCCTGTATAAATAGATCTGAGTGACATGGATCAGCAGTAGCTCAACTCAATTGTTGAATTTTTGTATTTATTTCAGGGATGGAGGAAAGGAGATGACCCTCACAGCTCTCGCATGGCCAGAGAAACGGAGAGTATGTGGGCTACTACAGCAGATTATTAGCCATTCAGTCTCTTAGTAATTGTTGAGGTTACAGTTCACACACAGGCCTCAGACATGCTGTGTTTTGTTTCATTTGCCTTTCTCTCCTGTTCTTTGTTTCTTTTCACAGTGCTTGAAATAGTTTTCACCACTGACTCTCTTTGACTTTTCAACTCTGACCCCTTGTCCCTTCTCTGACCTGGGCCCCATCAGGTGTGCTTGTGTGTCATGATTGTGACGTCCCTGATATTGTGCAGAATGTCTCCCAGACTAGTGCTGTTGGCATGTCTGTGCTCATGCTGCATTGCTGCAAAAATGCGCTAGATGATTTCTTACCATTCACTGTGAATTTCTTATATTCAAAATTGAAAAATAATTTCTGTGTAAATAAACATCTTTAATATGACATTATTATTTGAATAATACACCCTGTATTTGGACAAAATATTGACATTTTGGTAAAGAAAAGAAAAGAAAAGAAAAGAAAAAAGAAAGAGAAATTAATGCTTAAAAAAGAAATTAATACTTTTATTTAGCAAGGATGCATTAAAGTGATTAATGTAATAGTAAACACATTTTCTAAATGTAATTAAATGCTGTTTCTTTCTATATATCCAAGTGTTCTGAAAAAAAGTATCCCTATTTAAGTATTAAGTAAATACTACACAGAATATTAAAATATATTAAGCAAAATGTTTTCAACATTTATAATAAAACGAATTGTTTCTTGAGCACCAAATCAGCATATTACAATGAAGACTGGACTGAAGACTAGAAATACCCTGACAGTAAAAAAAAAAAAACATTTCAAAATATGTTAAAAGGGAATTTTATATATAAATAAAATTTAACGATATAACCAGCATTGGGGAAAGTTAAAATTAATGCATTACAATATTGCATTACTCCATTATAAGTAACTAACTGTGTTACTTTTCCTTTACTTTTTGTCACCTGGGCTGGGCTTGCTTATTGTTTTTTAACAAATGAAAACCCAAAAGTTATTTTTGGCGACTGTAAAGGCCCTTTCACACCAAGAGTGAAATGAAAATGCCTCTGCCTCTGCCCTTACTCCCAATTTCTCTAAACACGGGGACAGGAAAGGTGTCAGTGAATAAATAGGAAAACAAAGTAACTTGCGTTACTTATTTGAAAAAGTAATTCAGATATTTTGTTGTAAATTTAAAAGTAATGTTATTTTACTAATTACTTGAAAAAAGTTATCTGATTACATAACTCGTGTTACTTGTAATGCATTAACCCCAACTCTGAATATAACCGTTATATATTATAGATATGCCATATCAATACATGTTATCAGTAAAGCCCGCTGAAGTAAGAGTTGCTAGGTGTGAAAGATAATGGTGCGCAAAAGCAAAAAGCAATTTTCAATTTTAAAAACAGGAAGTTTGGAATTTTGAGAGAAATGAATTCAGTGATGATGAGAGGACGCAAGAAACTGACAGGTTAGTGCCGGAAGATTACGAAATAACATTCCCTCAGTTTATTAGTATATTTATCCTTCTGTAGCTCTGTCACTGTGTATGTGTCTTCCTTTTTAGGTCTGCACTTGGCCTAGGGAACATACAGAGACGCTGCTGATGACAGGAAGACGGATCAAGGGAAAGAGAAGAGGGACTCAGGAAAGCCAAGATGCTGGGCTGAATTGAAGGTTAAATATATACAGTGGTGAATGAGAGAAGTGTAGAATGGAGTTAGGGAAACGAATATGGAGAATAAAGTTCAGAAAGTAATGAAGGGGGAAGTGAGGGGGTACAACATCTTGGGTATATTTGACAGTGGCTGAGCTGTCAATTCTATTTAACTGCCACTAACAAATACATTATTTTCAAATACATTACTGTGGCTTTTCTTTCTTAATATTTTTTTAATACTCATAAAGGAATATGAATGTATTAGCAAATGCAGAAGTCAGTGTGATTTTACACACGTATGTACATACTGTACACATTTACAGTATGTTGTGTACTTGTGTATGCCCCAAACAAGTGTGTGACAGGTGTTGGACAGGAATGGTGTTAAATTCTCAGAACTGTCCCTATTCTTGGTTTTTTGAATCTGTGGCTCCAAAGTATGGTGCCGTAATCCAGTCTTTAATGACTAATGCCTCTATATACGCACACAGGCAGCACGCACTCCGATGGCAGGTGAATATGTTCAAGATCATCTAGACAAACCCAGAAATGCATTTCTAACATTTAATGTTAATTAATGATGTTTTGTACAATCACATTAATAGGGGATGTATTGCATGCTTTGAAAAAAAATTTCTGCCCCTACAGCATAAAAAATGTTTGGTCAAGTAACTAAATTTTGCCAAATGTGACAACATTTTAAATTAAAATGTGAAAGATATTATTTCATTATTTCCATGTTAGGTTATGCAAGTTAAATAGATTACATTTCTGTAGTGTTATACTGTTAATTTATTCCCATTTTATCTTAGCAACAAACAAAATAAAACATTATTTTTACTATTTTTATTTTTATAAGTTAATAATAGTAATAATAGAGACTATATATCACAATTTGGAGTTGATATGAGTATATCATAAAAGTTACAATTACCTTTTTTTTATTATTATGATTTTATTCTGTGTCAGAAATGGGCTTACATACATTTTAAACCACTGACATGTCTCACTCTGTGAAATAATAGATGCACTGACCATCATAATGGCAGGGACATACATTATTTATGTGGGTGGTTGGGAGCTGTCAGATGAAAGAGAATGGTTTTGAAGCAGGTATGTCAGATGTCACAGCTGTGAAAAAAGAGTTATCAGCTTTTACAGTGAAGGAACATTTCTATGGGAACAACTTCTTATCACTATTAATAATAGCAGGGTTGTCCTTGAGTATTCTTGAAAGAAGAGAAGGCAGAGGATATCCCAAAGAAAACCTAACACCCTCACTCAATAACCTCTCTCTCTCTCTCGCTCTCTCGCTCTCTCGCTCTCTCGCTCTCTCTTGCTCTAGCTCTCTCTGCCCCCTTCAGGTTATATTTAGTTTGGCTTTAGGGGTGTTGACCTCTTGCTCTGCTGCAGGCTCTGGCCATACAAGGCCCAACCACAAGTATGGTTGCCTAGCAACCCTTGATGTTTTCACCTATGTGAAGGAGTCCTCCAATGTGCTACAGCAGCTAATCGTCATAATCATCCTATAAGCATCAACAACATCAGCAGCAGCAGACTGAGCATGTGCACCTCGTGTCTGGTGGTGATCCTGTTGCTATATGTGCTATTATACAGGCATTAACAATTTTATGAAAGTTTATTGTAGTTTGAATTCATTTCATTTTTATTGACACTTAATTTCTAGCGATTATCGTCAGTTTGATTTCACAGATACTAATTAAACTAAACTGAGCTAGACAGTGACA
>JAUZSZ010000083.1:21816718-21829833 GCA_034780575.1 Labeobarbus marequensis
TACTATAAAAATGGATTTCAGCAGCAAAATTTTTAATAATAATAATAATAATAAAAATAATAAATAGGTGCACAATTATTCTTATTATATTATTTAATTTAACAATAATTTTGCATCTAACATAATTTTTTTATTATGCTATATTTTATTTATTGGAATTATTTAATAATAATAGCTGCAGAATTTTTAACAATACTGCATCTAACATACATTTTTATTATACTATATTACTCATTTATTATTATTAGTGCTGTCAAACAATTAATAGTGTTTATTCGCATCCAAATTAAAAAAAAAATTGTTTGCCTAATATCTGCGTTCTGTGTATATTATATTATATATATATATAAATAAATAAATAAATAAATATAAATTTAATATATAAATTTATTTAATATATAAAAACATTTTTCTGAAATATATACATGTATGTGTGTATTTATAAATACATATGTGTGTTTTCTGTGTATATTTATTATGTAAACAAATACTTTTGGATGCGATTAATCATTTGACAGCACTAATTATTATTATTATTATTATTATTATTAATTCAAATTTTAAAAATAAAATATAAAATGTATATTAGATGCATAATTATTTAATTGTGACTTATAATAACACTACAATAATTCAGCAGCTTTTATTATTATTATTAGTCACAATTAAATAACCCATTTCATTCATGTACATAGCATTTATTGGATGGGCTCACCTGCTTGTGGGCAACGAAGGGCTCAATCAGGAAGTTTTTGAGGATGCCTTTAGCCTTTCCCACCTGAGAGAGAGAGAGAGAGAGAGAGAGAGAGAGATGGTCATTTTAAAAGCTTATGCTTACCCGTATGGGTTAAACATCAGAAATTGCCTTTGGTCTGAATCTAAAAGCTTCTCCTGATGAAAAACATACAATGAAAAGGGAATTATGTAAGAGGCAGAAGAAAAGGAGGCTAGAGATTGGAAGGAGGAGGTAGAGAAGTGTTCATACAGTCTAAAGGCTTGTGTTGAGCACCAGTGACTGGACCTCAGTGTTCAGGGACTCACTGAGAAAACCGAACGATTTGACAAGCAGAGCCGCAAGCCAAAAACGCACACACACACACAATAATCTCATTTGTGCTGCAGTCAAAACAGCAGGCCAAAAGGCCAGTTGATATAAATCAGCGAGAAAGAAAGAGGAAGGCGAGGTGACATTTCAAAGAGAGAGAGCGAAAAATAAAGAGATGACAAGGTGCGAAAACAATGAAACGCTCCCTTGAAAGTGGGAGAGTCCACAGGAACTATGACCAGTCTGGCAAACAAAGACAGAGAGAGAACTTGCAGAAATAACCTACATAAAATATGTGCAACAGGAGACAACAAAACAAAGAGATATTATAAGAAGAAAAAAGTAATGTCTGTCTTTCTCTCAGCAATATGCTTCCGGCCCTCAGGCAACGTTGTATGCAGGCCCTGACATTTCATATACTGGGTTACATAAACTCCAAACATGCAGAACAGAAAATGTGGACACAACAAATGCAATTTACACATTTCCAAAAAGATAATGGCAATAAAACTAAAGCTAAAGTTAAGAGGCGGTGTGGGTATCTGTCCTCACCATTGCCTCCTTCATAAGGCGGGTTTTGAGCCATTCCTTCACACCCTCCAGATCCAGGTTCACACCCACCAGACCCAGCTTTCCTCTGCGTTTGATCAGCTGATCTGGCTTCACAACCAACCGCTGGACAGAAACATGAAAAACACCAAAATAATCAATCACACATCGATTATAATTTACGAAGTTAACTATTGTTTTATTACAAAAACAACAATGAATGGAAACAGGAATTTAAGGAGTTGGCAAACTGTGACAAAATCTAAGGTTGAAATGACAAACTACGAGATCTAGAACGGTCTGAATTTTCGTTGTTTTAAAATTTAAAAAATCCTCAAAATGTTTAAATGAACGTTGTCTCAGGCTTTTGGAGTCCACTGTGTGTTAAATAAAACTGTACTTCCTTACTCATTTTTAGAAACACAAACAGAAGGCAAGAGCGCGATCAAAAGAAATGTCATGATTTCCTAACTAAGCCGGTCTCTATATAACGGTCTCAGTCACTGACTAAAGATAAAGGGAGGGGACAGAGAGAGACATGAGTCATATCTAATATCATTATACCCTCTGGCTCCTCCATAAAGGCGATTAAGAGTGCTTTTTCAGCAGAAAGTGTCGCTGTACTGTCATTTGAGAAATTCTGCTACGCTCACTTTAGCTCCCTTACTTGATGTGCAAGTCAAGCAGCATACTAATGAATGCCATCCTCTCCATCCAACATCTTCAATATCTCTCTATATGACTTCTTTTCCCCACAGCAGAACTGCCCTTCATAAATCTAACTGGTTGAAACTGCTGGTAATAGTAAAATAGTGCTTTTAGTGGATTATTCATGAATCATTTAGAGAAACTATTCTGCTAATAATGACAATCATTGTCACAAACTCAATTTAAAACCTATGCGTACATATACAGTACATTGTATTTATGTATTGTAATAATTTTTTTTTACATTTGTTACTGATTGTTTATATTTTAGGAACCATTTTATAAATATGATTAAATGTAACTGCATCTGAAGAATAATTTTAGTAAGTTCATAATATACAGAATATATAAAAAGTAATTAACACAAAAAACACATTAATATCCCCCATGAAGTTTCAAAGGGTAAAAATTATTGTAGCAAACAAGTAAATCATTGTATAGAGATTAAAACCAAGTGTTACCAATTACTAGCCAAGAGTACACAATTATCCACTTTGCAACAAAGTTTGTAAATGTGTCTGAGATGAACATAGAGAACGGGTTCTCTAATTCCACCTGCACTATTTTTTTAATTATTGGCCTCTTTTTTAATTATATTTGTCACTGAGTTGCATCCCTTGGCAGGTGAAGTTTCACCTCAAGCCCAAATGTGACCCCAGATCCACTATTTCCAGTTTTACCTCTGTCAGAAGCCAGGGGTGATCCTGAACCAGTCGCTTCCAGTCGGTTTCTGCCGTCACGTTAGCATAGCGAAAGCGGTTCTGTACGGCGGCTGTAGTGCAAATGTGTTTGTAAAGTAGTTCCTTCCCCGTCTGCTCAGAGATGGCTTTGGCTGACATGGTGCTCGACAACTAAAGCACTGCAACAGAAAGACACACAGCAACTCATTAACCATCAGTCAGTCACTTGAGACCAATAAATGAACAGCACCTTTTAAAACAGAGCAGTGCATTAAATAAAATAGTAAAAAGGCTAAATAAATAAGACTATATAAAATACATGCATACACAAAATAAACTTTTAAATAAATAAATACTTTCTTTTTGTGACATTTTATCATCATTGTTCAGATGGCCATATATAAGATAGATTTATAAGTTACTGACATTTGCACAAGAAAAAAAAAAAAATATCCTTGAGTATTTTAGTTTTTAGTATGCATTTAATGTATAATATAAAATAATTACATGCAGAATGGACGAAGTAACTTGGCTTCATTAACCAGGAAACTGACCAGGAAATAACGCAGCTGAGTGAAACTAACACCCCTGCTAGACATTTCAATTACACAATGCTTACATTTAAATAGCATGCTGAAGACACAGACACAAATATTTTTTAGAAACCACCATTTTCCATGCATTCTCTCGCTATATTACATCTCTCTTTGTTTATCTGCTGGTTTCTCTCTCTACCTTTCCCTGAATCAGGAAAGGCAGCTAAAAATAGGCTTGATGCTCACCCTGATTTGATTAGCCCTGGACTTCGTGCTATGCACGAGAGCAACATCCACCTGCAGTCTGACTGACTCATGATAGAAGGGCAATCAGGTACATCATGAACCTCAGCTGAGCTTTCTTAAACCAAAAGAAAACCATCCAGACAGACAGAACAGTACGAGGTACAGACGCTGCCTTTATAACCAATTTTACCAAATCTTAGTAAACCAATTTGAGCTAGCAGTTATTATTTCCATTCTCTCCATCAACAGTGACTCAGTGGAAAACTCTCATACATGAGTGCATTTGTGACTGGCAGGCTAGGGTGGCATTCAGATGGCATCACCGTCGCCTGTCTGAACCCTGTCAGGACGTGCAACGCGAGTGCCAAGCTGTCAGTGGGGTCAACATAACCTGTCTTAGTTTAAAAAAGACAAGATAAACCAGTCTGCAGAGAATGACAAGAACCACCATCTCAATCTGTATTCAACACCATACTGTGTGTAGGCTGAAACAAGACAGACAACATAAAGAACCAATGACTCAAAAAAAAATGAATACACTACCATTCAAAAGATTTTTTTTTTGTTGTTGAAAGAATTTACTACTTTTAATTAGCAAGAATGCATTCAATGACTCAAAAATGACAATAATAATGATTTCCAATAAATGGCGTATTTAATTAAAGAATCCATAAAAAAATGTATCGGTTTCGACAAAAATATTAAGCAGTTCAACTGATTTCAACATTGGTAATAATAAGAAAAGTTTCTTGAGTAGAAAATCAGCATGTTAGATGGATTTATGAAGGACCATGTGACACTGAAGACTGTTCTTTCAAAAAACAAAAAACAAAAAAAACAGTAGTGTGTCATTTTTTTTTCTTCTAATTTGCTTTTTAACAAATGAAATTTTTAACAAAAACTAAAATCTTAAAAAAACTAACATCCTAAAAATAAATGTATTCTATTCATCCATTCATCCATATCAGCAACAATGGCTATATTTTCATGGCAGTTGATTAAACTATTTTAAAACACAACACTACAATAAAAACTATTTAAAGTATTTAAATTTAAACTATTTCAATCTGATATTTGCTAAAAATCCTAAAGATGTTTCCAGTTTACCATTTTAAAAACCATCTATAAAATTGTTAAACATTTAATTTTAAAATCACTGCTTTTTACAAACATCCCAAAACAGGCCTCAGAAATGTTTATTGATTTGTGGATAAAATTGTCTGCAAAGACAAATGCTCCTACGTAAAAAAGAATGCCATTTAATCTTCTTTATGCACATTGAAAATAGTCTCACTGTTTATCACCGCTCCTCTTCTGCAATGAGAATTAATGCGGGTGCATGTGGCGAGGAGAACAGAGTGTTCAGTTACTGTAGAAGACAGTCCAGTCCTTGACCTGGCAATTTACTAATGAAGAGAGAGGAGCGCTCCACCCACAGCACATCACCCACCCAACTCACTAGTGCTGTAAATGCACAGACTGAAAAGAAAACAATTCATTCAAAGACTTCTGTATTTAGCATTGTTCTAATATAAAGACAAAGAAAGACAAAAACACAACATCTTAACACACCCAGTGCCTCACTCACACATTTCTGTATCAGTGCACATCTAGATTTGACGTCCTGCATCACCGCAAACATCGTCCAGAAGCACGCGATGAGCCATTGCACTGGCCATATTGGACTCACAGGCCAGTGATGTAAAATAAGTTAAGCACAATACCACAGAAAACCAATACAACTTGTGAAAACAACACAGACTCTGTCCAAAAAAATAAAATAAAAAGTGGTTCCATAATTCACACCATAAACCTGGTCTTTAAAAATGCTTTTATACATCGTAAAAACATACTTTCAAAGTAAATAAAAAAATAAAGATAATTGGAGTATGTATTGCAAGAAACTACTACTCCAGTCTTTCTACTTCAAAATTTCATATATAATTCAATTTGTTACTTGCCAGTTGTTTGTAATTATTAACGAAATTTAGCAATTTCTTTTGTACACTAACTTTTTTCAATGTACCAGCCTTTTCTGTAAATTGAGGTTTACATTCACATCTCAAAATATTACAAAATATAATACAAAATATTGTACTGTGACCACTGCATGAAGCAAAATATCATACAAAAAAACTGCAACATTCTAATAGCCAATTTAATAAAAACAAGAAATTACACCAGAATTCTGACAGCTTACACTGACTGAGAAAGATACCATATTAACTCATTACTGTTTTGGAACAATAACTATTGACAGAGACAAAGGTTACAATGGTAAATTTTTGTAAGAGGGAAAAAACTAGCAGTGTATCTCTAGATTCAGTAAATAGTCTCAGTTACAGCGACAGATGTGTCATGTATTTTCCTATATTACCTATAGCACTGCAGAGTGTTTTATTAGTATTGATCCAAGTGCACACAGAATTACCAGTGACCTGATCTGACCCCACTTACAATGGTACAGCGATGGCAATACTGCTGTATTTTTCTGTAAGTGCTGGCCAGTTGCATGCACACACGCTCATACCGCACTGCACAGCTGGTTAAGGGGTTGTGGGTGACACTAGCAGAGATGCAACTGATTTATAACTGCATTTCCCTCACTCACAAAACAGCAGCGGGATCATTCATCACATCGGAAAGATGTGAGGAGGAGCAGGGGGTGTCACAGTAAAGATATTGATCTTATTACACTCCAAACCCAACACATTTATCTGATTCAGAGGCATAATTAGACCTGCTACATTTGAATAACGCTAAAGACAAAATTGCAGTGTTTATGAGAGCGGTTATTAAATCTCGTTTCCCTCCTCACTGATCTCTATTCATCTAAAGCACGGATGGATCTTCATTATTTAAGTTCAAGCTTATATAATGCCTCACCCAAAAGCTGACTGACTTTAATTTACTTTAATTAAATTCCTTTTAAACATTTATTCCTGTCAAAGTAATCCATATGTTAGATGTGTTTACTAGTACTTGTTAACTTTTAATCACTAGCAAGTAATGCACAGTCTGACTCACTGTCACTAGTAATTATTTACAAAACACAAATTATAATCCCTTTACTATTAGTCACTAAAACAACAGAAGAGTTACTTGGTACTACTGGGACAGTGACTAGTAGCAAAGGAATAAGTACTAGTATATCCTGCACAAGTAACTAATTGATTAGTCACAACTGCAATATACACAGGTGACTAATTGAATAGAAATCACTTACTAATTAAAATAGTAGCAGTGTGCAAGTGCCACATTTAATTTATAGCAACTTGAAAAAGAAAAAAAAATCATATTGGTCACAATTTAGTGACATACTAATAATTGAAATAAAATATTAGCCATATAAAATAAATACTAGAAAGTTAAGGAATATGTTTGAACGCCCTGCCATTCTTGACAAACATCTTGTCTCCGGCCTAGACTGTAATTAACTAAGGGAAATGAGCTGAATTTAATTCATTAGGTTTTAATGCTACTTCCGTGTTCGTGAAAGGTGTTAACGAAGTCATTCATTCATTTAAAACACAGGTAAAAAGACCAGTAGAACCTGTCTCTGTACGGGTCTGTCATGTATGACTGATATTCACGATCAAAATGACAATAAATAGAGATAAGCTGTTCCTCACCCTGATCTATACACTCAGTGTTTTGAGCAAAAAGAGCTGTGTCACTGTACGGTTCATGTTCTCGGTTTCTTTTATATCGCTGAAACTGAGAGACTGCTTTCAGTATCCACTGTATGTATTACTAGTGCGCTGAGGTTTTGAGCCACTTACCGGTCTATGTACTCTTAACGACAGCAGGTTTCTCCTGTCTGGGATTTCCTAGTGCACAGAGTCTGTCTGAGAGAGTTGACAGGCAAGATATGTTTGCAGGAGACACTTTTTCCTCCAAACAGACAGCGTAGCTGCTCCCTCCCTCACTATGCGCTCAGCCTTTCCTGTTTTCTCTACGCCGACATCTGACGATGGCCTTGGCTGATCTCTTCTGCCTCTGATTGGCTCTCGCCGTCCGCGGTGATGTGAGGCCACGCCCACTCGAACAGTGAACGATGCATCGGACCAGGGTTTGATTGGCTAATTCTTCCTCGTCCAGCCAATCAGGATGCATCATTGGGCGTTTAGCAACGACAGAAAACGACACGAATGTGCAATGTGGACTGAGTTTTGAAAGTGGCTATTTCTAAAATTAATTGTCACAATCATTTGTAACCCTGGACCACAAAACCAGTCATAAGGGTCAATTTTTTTTTTTTTAATTGAGATTTATACATCATCTGAAAGCTGAATAAATTCCACTGATGTTTGGTTTGTTAGGATATGGCAATATTTGGATACATCTATTTGAATATCTGGAATCTGTGGGTGCAAAGAATAAAATAAAACAAATAAATCAAAATATTGAGAAAATCGCCTTTAAAGTTGTCCAAATGAAGTTCTTAACAATGAATTTTACTAATTAAAAATAAGGTTTTGATATGTTTACGGTGGGAAATTTACTAAATATATGCATGGAACATGATCTTTACTTAATATCCTAATGATTTTTTGGCATAAAAGAAAAATTGATCATTTTGACCCATACAGTGCATTGTTGGCTACTGCTACAAATATTCCTGTGCTATTTAAGACTGGTTTTGTGGTCCAGGGTCACATTTTTGCCAGACAAGCAATCATTGCTAACAATTGCACTTATACTGCACACAAAGTCTTCTCACTTCATAATGTAATAATTAGAGCATTTAATTTATAATCACTTGACTGGCTTAGCAACAAGAGTGACAAGTTCAGTATCACAAGTAGTGAACAAAACAACAACTATTATTTTCACAAAATAATGTTCACATTTGCTAACCAAACACTGAATCATTAATCAGTATACCCAAATCCAGCAGAGGCTTTCACAAAGCCAGGCTCCCCAGGCGGCACATTCCTTTCTTTTGCACAAGAATCATTTAAAATTGAATTAGCTTCTTATCTAATGCTCTACGTCAGATATAATCAGAGCTTTTCAGGTGAATTAATTGGCCTTTACAAAGGGCACTGCTGCACTGGCTGCTGCTAATGCACTGTTTGGCTCCTCTGTCCACAGCAGCATCAGTTAATGGGTTTGAAAGGCTCTGGCCAAGAGACATGACTCAACTTGAATTTACAAAACAGACAGAACAGGCTTTAAATAGAAACATAACCATTGATCACTGGATGTCAACAGTGTTTGCAGAAGCAAGACTCTGATAAGTCAGTTTGGAAACCACAAGTTTACCAGCGTGGCATAGACCTTAGTCAGGGTAGTAGTATATTTTTTGACAGGAATGAAAACGAGTCTGTGAGGGATAGAAGTAGATTGTGCCCAATGGATTGCACTGTTGTTTAACAACATGCCGATTATTAAGCTGATGGAAAAAAAATCTTTCAGTAGACAAAGTATGTGAAAATTACATTTTTTAGGACTTATATACAGTGCACGCCATTGTAAAGTGCATGTCTACCCCTCACAGTCTTGTTTTCATGAGTGTAATATTCAATATGGCATCTCAGTTACATTGTTAAAGGCTGGAGAGTTGTTCATTCACACACTTATATATTAGCGTGTATATATAGTTCATCACTGAGGATGTGTCCAAGCCGCACCCATCCAGACAGATGGTGTTTCCTCAAACAAACACCCACCTCAACCATGTTTAGGGAAATGATCACCTCGATACAAGTTAAATCTTGCATGTCAGAGAGAGATAAATGTGTGGGAGGGATTATTTATATCAAGACAAAACCAACATATTCTTGCCTCTCTGGCTCACTAGCTGCTGAGCTACAGCTGCATGACAAATTCCAGCAGCTTTTAGTGGAGACAATCGCCCCCTACTGGCAAACTTTCTGTGAACTATGAAATGAACTAAATAGGAAGATGCACTCATGCTGTCAATAATTAAGAGGTTGTGTATTCACGAGCCATTTAAGATATAGTTTCGTCCCCTGCATTTTTAAGATAATTTAATTTCTTATGAATCCAGAAACCAGTGCTAATTAGGAACCAGACGTTAGCTGCAGTTACGCATTTGCTAATTTGTGCAAAGGTGGAAACTATTTGAAGTGGAAGGAGCATGAAACCACCCATTTGGAACAAATGATTACACACACGTCCTTAATTACAACAAGCTAACGAATAAATTCAATCCTACAAACATTAAAAACATAACTCACTTACAGCAAGAACAGAACACCAGGGTTGCCAGAGCCAAGCACATTCTTTATTAAGTGTACAAAAACAAATGAAAAACAAGGTAAGTGCAAAAATTTAGTGCCTTGATGTCAGAGACCTATAACAAGCATGGCTTCGGCCATCTAGAAACCTACAGAAGAGGAAGGCACCAGATAGATGCTTTTCACAGTATTTAGAGCGCACTTTTTTTTCCATTTTTTTTTCCCCCAAAATTTATAAGAATGAGAGAGGCAGAGAGAGTAAATTTACTATCACATGTGAGTATACTGGTTTATGAAAGAGCTGATCGTACAGATATAATGAAGAGAAGTACAGGCATGTCTCAGCCGACGTGACGGGCTGTAAACTCAAAAGGGGTCTCCGATGGTTTGACCAACACTGTGTAAACGATAAGTTTAGGAGAGAACACCATGTCATATGCACACATACACACTTTAGCCTAAAATCATGTCACGGAGAGGATGTAGTCTTTTTGAATAAAAAGAAAAACCTTGGTGAGTTTTACGTGATCGCGAGAGAGATTAACCATGTTGTGTTTTTTTTTCTTTCTCTTTTTGGCAAAAGGCATGCACACACACAAAAGATCACTATCGGTGAGATTATAACAATGGCGCAGCATGAATTCTTGGAATTTATCAGCTCCACAAAGGCTGAAGAAAGAGAGGGACACCGAAGAATCACATACTAAACTAACAAATTTATACTCTATGCCAAAACTTCCTGTGATGAAGGATCAAGGTGCTCTATTTCATGAACTCGAAGATCTAAATGTAAATTTGGAATGCAAATCTTCTAAAGATACTGAATGTGAAACCATGTATCTAGACTAATCAACAAGAACTCGGGTGGAACAGAGTATAAATCAGTTAATCAAACCAGTCAAGTTGTGCTAAATCTAAGGGTTCTACATGAGTGTCACGTGTGAGGAAGACTGATCGTGAATGTACCTGTGTAAAGGGAACAGGGATGATGAGGCGGCCAAACAGCCAAGTGAACTAGCACCTAACGCAGAGTGAACTTTCCAGCAAAGTGATCCATGACCTTAAGGCAGATACTAAGGCCTCTGAGCTTGTGTTGCCAGGCAAAAGGAAAAAAGGCACCAGCTAAGAGAAAGCCGGGAGCCAGCAGGCCGCTTTGGAACGTCTGGTCTCACACTGCCTGCCAAATCATCCCAAGCCATCCCTGTGCACACACTAAAGCTGCGAAACATACACGCCATCCACCTACACACATGCAAAAACACAACATCATCCTCAGCCAACCGAGGGCCGAAGCCCTTAGGAAAAATGTCTTCTCCTTCCCCCCTCTCTTCTCCTCCTCCTTTTGGGCTCACAGAATGGTACACTTTTTCTTTTTCTTCTCTCCATCCTTTTTGCCCTGATCGCTGGTGGGCTTGTCGTCGGAGAAGCTAGTGAAGGTGGTATCTGCAGTAATCGGTTCCCTCAGGGTGAGGAACCAGCGGCCCTCACTCAGGTAGGTCAAAGTACCCAAGTCCATCTCAACCTGGGTGCCCTCCTTGCCCTCCTTGTGCAGAGCCAGAATCTCCAGCAAATCCAAACCGGTCTGAATCGCCTCCACACCTGCTGAGCAGCCTAATGTGACATGGGCACGGCTACCCACTGGAAGAGCCTCTACACTGGGCAGGAGGGCAGGAGGGACACCTTCTTTATCTGCACCCTCGGGCCACAGCTTCAACTGGGTTTCCGTTAAAGCCACACGGGCCCCAAATGTACGAGGGGTCACTATGAGAGCAGTGACAGAAAGCTCATAAGACTTGGCAAGGGATTCCTTGACCACCTGAAAGACAAAATATGGTCAAATAAGTACTGAATTTATATTTTGAAAGCACTTTACGATAAAGTTCAATTTGTTAACATTAATGCATTAGGCTTCATGTTTTTTCAGCATTTATTAATCTACATTCACATACTTAAACTTGTATACTGACACATTTACATGTTATTTTACTTTTTTTTTTTACTTTTACTGTTTCAGTTCTCTTTATAATTTTGTTAAAATGTAATATTGTTTTGGTGAAGGCAGTAAATAAGTTCTTATGGGATTTCTGTCGCTCCCTACACTGTATACAAAATTTATTCTCTTGCAATTTCATTCATGTATATTTTTATTATTATTTATTAGGGTTGCAAAAAGTTGGAAACTTTCCAGTAAATTTCGGAAACTTACCGGGAATTTTGGAAACTTTCTGGGATTTTTGGAAAATTTCCGGAAACTTTCCACCCCTTTGCAACCCTATAATTTATTCACTTTTGAACGCCATGCCAGCATCAAGGATGTTTTCATGGCGATCTCAGAATAAATTACACAAGGTATAAATTTAAGTAAATGTTTTAAAGGACGTCTCAAATCTACACTAGACAAAAATTCTAAAATACATTCAGGTGATACATTTTTAAATAAATCAGTTAAACATCTCTGAATAAAACCGTCGTCCATTAACATTAAAAACAGTATCATCTAATAAATTTTTTTTTTTTAAATTGTGCAAAATAAACTCACTCACTAATCTAAGTTCAAGTTAATTTCCATGTATACTAATTAGCAGTTCGTTTAATAAATTAACATTAATTTAGTAAACAAGAATTAATTTACATTCACATTAAAACAGTTTAATGCCATTTTTATTTGATTGTGTCAACATGGTAGGAAATAGGTAAAATCAGCTACAAAAGGAAAATAAACATTAAAAAGGAGGTAAAGAACAGACAAAAAGCATAAATTAACAGAAAGAGATAATTATAAATTTCTCATTTATAATTATAATGAACTTTTTTTTATAGCCTGAAAAAATATATTACCACCTTATATAAATTTTTTCAGGCTATAAAAAAAAATCCAATTTTTAATTTCATGATCTCACCAATTAATTTCAATTGTAAAGTGTTCAGACACTTATGGCAAATTTGCAAAAAAACAATTTCTGGGAACATGACACATTAGATACCATACAAGTACTGGCATATATTACTGTAAATTAATATTTAATTATATCGGTATTGGTCAGAATTAACTGATACTGGAAGCTGATTATATACAGGTCCTTCTCAAAAAATTAGCATATTGTGATAAAGTTCATTATTTTCTGTAATGTACTGATAAACATTA
>JAUZSZ010000083.1:22115871-22129654 GCA_034780575.1 Labeobarbus marequensis
GCTGTGCTTAATAGATGAGGACTGTTTGAAAAAAATTTCCAGTAAAACTTTGATGCGCATCGTCTTATGTAAGTTTACACGTGAACTTAACAAAAGATGTGAGCGCAAAACTATCAGAATTTTTTTTTTTTTTTGTCATAACATGTAAATATATATAGAGAGTAGCCAGTGGCGACCTCAGCAAACACTTCACCCGCCAATTAATATTTTTGGTCCGTTTTAGTCGCAGTTTGGAGCCCTGATACTATATGCTAGTTATTAAAATTGAGGTACAAAAAGCATCTACTGTTATTTGCACACGGTAGTTTCAACAGTTCTCTTTACTGTGTGTGATATAACTAGCTTTAAAGTGTACACAAAAGGCACTGCCCCAAATGACTCAGTCTTAGGTTATTATTAATTTAGTATACTTTACAAGCGAATACATAATACAGGAATGTATTAAAATCCTTTAAACATATTATAGACCTTTTACATTGCATTTATGCATTTGCTGTAGGAATTCCTCAGGTGCTTGTTCTGACTAAAGTGGATGAAGCTTGTCCATTGGTCAAAGAGGATCTAAGGAAGGTCTACAGTAGCAAGAAGATCAAAGAGAAGGTATGTGATATCAACATACACTATCAGACAAACGTTTTTGAACACTAAGATTTTTAATGAAGTAAATTTTAAAACAGTACATTTTAAAGAAGTCTCTTCTGTTCACCAAGCCTGCATTTATTTGATCCAAAATACAGCAAAAATGAAACTTTGAAAATTTGAAACTGTTTTCTATTTGAATATACTTTAAAATGTAATTTATTCCTCTGATTTCGAAGCTGAATTTTTAGCATCATTACCCTAGTCATAGAAATCATTCTAATATTCTGATTTGCTGCTCAATAAAACATTTATTATTATTATGTTGAAAACAGCTAGGCAGATTTTTTTTTTTTTTTATTAGGTTTCTTTGATTAATAGAAATATAATGTAAAAAAGTGTCCAAAATGTAAATAATAATGTGAACTTCTTCTAATTTCCTGACCCAACACTCTGTTTCTGTCTAGATGGAGTTGTGCAGTGCCAAAGTGGGTGTACCAGTGTGCAACATCTTCCCGGTGAAGAACTACCATGATGAGATTGACACAAATAATGATGTTGATGTTCTGATACTAAAGGCACTTGAACAGATTGTTCAGCTTGCTGATGATAAATTGTTTGATGATCATGAGAAAAATCTGGATGATGAAGCAACTGACACAAATCTGGATTAAAATTGCTTCCAAGAGGATTATGTTGATTCAGAAATTCTCAAGTAAATATAAATTAAAGAACAGTGAAGGGTTACATCTTTGTGACACGATCTCTTTCACATAAACTGATTACAAACACATAAAACCAGAAAAATAATAAATAATATAATCTTATCCAGCATCATATGAAAAGAAATACATAAAACATTGCTCATGTATTGTCAGTCATTCATGCTTTAATAATTCATCCTTTAATTCATTAATTGATCATCTCTTTCTGAACTAATTAGTTTTTCATTTATTCTAAAGTTCAAGTAAACTGTACTTTGTCAGATTCATTTTTCAGTTCAGAGAATCTTATTTTGATATTATTTCTGTTTTCTCTTTCTGTGTCTATCTCCATGGCTACTATTGTTTAGTTGCTCATTATCTCATCATCCTTGTGCATGCATCCCTTTTTCCTTGGTTTTTGGTCGGTTCTTGTCTTAATATGGTGTTGGTTTGCATTATGTGTCAGGGTCAGGCCTATGTCAGGGATTTTTTATTTGTCATACTGCATATACTGGCCATTCTTTAATAATGTGTGTTGGGCTTCTTTACATCAATGTGTGCAAACACAAAAAAATATAATGGCACATGTACACTTACGGTCTTGCGGACTTACAGTGACTGCTGCGTGCATAAGACTGTAGGGTGTCCCATTGGTCATTTTAGCTTTCAAATTGGTGATTCAACACACAGCTATTGTTTTACCAGCTAAGAAGATCAGCACGTTTAGTATTTCATCCCCCTATCTGGTAAGAGCGTTGGAACAGTTGCCTCACAGGCCTTTCTGAGTGGTCAGCTGTGTCCTGTTGCATTAATTCTTCAGATATTAAAATGTGTCATATCAGTTATATCCATTATCCAATACAAAGGGCATGGACAAATCAAGAGTTAGGAAACCACCAGTAACCCACAATAACCTGATCAGCTGAGAAAAGCAACAGCAGTTGATGACAGAGAAATTATAAAAGTTTTGAATATGAACCCTAAAATACATCACCAACAACCTCCAGAAAGCTGGGGTGATGCTCTGACAATCTGCTGTCCTACATATATACCCTATGTGAGTGTGTGTGTGTATGTAGATTTTAATTTACACCTGATGACACACAGGATGAATCTACAGTACAGATGCAGCTTTCGCTGCTTTACCAGAACTTTGGATATAGTTTCCATATGGGGCCTACTTGTCTAGATCAACTTTAAATATAGAAAAGAGAGGTTTACAGACAGATTTTTGTTTATGTATGTAAAATGTAGCTAGCATGAAACACAATTTAAATAAATTTAATTAAGATAAATAAGTATTGCCTGCTGTCATTTTTTAAAAGTCCCTTTAAAAAATAAATCACTGAATCAGTCAAACCATTTGTTCAAAACAGCTGATTCAATTAGAAACAAAGCTAGTGAACTGTCTTTATGAATGGATCACTGAATCATTAGCTCATTCGATTTGATCAAAAACAGATCGATTCTGGAACAAAACACTGCAGTGTTGCTCTGAGGTGTTGTATGAAATTAATAGCATTTGTGATCGCGCACACGTGCTGATATTCAATAAAGCCCTCTTGCTTGTTTAATAAATACAAAAAACAAAACTCATACAGGGATATTTATTTTCTTTCATAACTTGAATCATAGGGATATTAGCTATAACTGTATTCAAATAGAATTCATAACGAAATGAATGCTTTTGGATTCAAATGTTTGTTTTTCACAGAGTCACTGACATAGGCTACTTGATAATATCATCTCACATTATCATTTCAGTCACACATACAGAACAATAATATTATGTCTGAGTAATGTCTTTAAACTCTAATCAAGGAAATATGTCATCTCTTTAAAAATGGCAAAAGTTGTGCTTGAACCATTTTGTGCATAAACGTTTGGTTTTAGATTAGAAAAATTGTACAATGATCATTGTTACCACAGTAAAACTTACTGTTAATTGGTAATTTTCTATAAAAAATTAATTATTTAATGCATAACAATATTAATAAACATAAATAAAACATGAAATAATAATTAAATTATTTTGTAAATAAGTAAAAAAAAAAAAAAAAAATTGTTTGAAAGACATATTGTAGAACCAAAAACAGATCATATATATTGATAGTTGACAAATAGCCAGCAAAAAAAAAATGTTTTTTTTAAATGACCGTTTTTGAAGAAGAAATGCATATATTTATGTAACGTGAAGTCTGGTCTTTGAGGAAATATAAAGGGTCCCTAACTTCAATTCTTTCATTGTTTTTACATTTTTACTGAACTGTACAATAAATTTGTCCTATGGTGTGACATATCAAAAATTAAGAAGAAGAAAAAAGCTCTTAATAATACATAAATAGCATGAGAGAGATTTATCTTCATTGTTAAACGCTTATTTTCATATAATGTTATTTATTTAATATGAAATTATAATTAACATAATTTTTTACCCATGACTTGGACAATTTCAAGACAAACTTTGCCGTCATCCATTCAAAACTGCTGAAAATTATACCATTTTAAGATGGGAGCTATTTCTATTTCCCCTATTGCAATACTCAACTGTTTTTTTTTAAAGAAATTTTGAGATAAAACAAATCTGTGGTTCTTTGATGTGTCACACCATAGGACATTATGTCACACTAAAGCACAGAAATGGTAGTTATTAAAATATTTCTATTTAATTTTCAACGTCAAATGCGAAAGAAAGTTTAATTTTGATACAAACAATATCAGCGTTTTTTTGTTGTTGTTTTTTTTGATACAAACAATATCAACGTTTTTAAATAAAACAAAATAATTTTCATCAACAAAATTCAGTCTCTTAGTCAGTCAGTATATTACTGAAACTCTAAATATGGTAAATATGATTGATATTTATTATACAGCTAAATATTATTGATATGTGATTGAAACTATATTCATTAAGATGTGAATGATTTTTTAAAAACTATATAGATGATTTTGATTCTATTTACATTTTGCATCGTTCTCTTATAGGATCTCCTCCTTTCTGCAAAGATCCCTGTTAATTTTCTATCTATATTTTCGTGTTATCTCTCTTCCACTAATTTTTCTCCCTCAATTCTTTCCGTCTCAAAAACATAGTATCACATTTTATACTTACAAACAAAACAAAACAAAAAACCCCCCCCCAAAAAACAATGAAAGACTTGAAGAAGTGCACGACACTTTACAACAGTACCAGTTTTCTGAAAAAAACACAAGAAAATTGTTTAATTAATGTAATTATTGCATTTAAGAACACTGAAAATAAAAAAAAAGAATAAAAAGGAGGTAAACCAATCTTACTTATTTAAAATGCTTTTTAAAAAGACCTTGTCCTCTGGTGTGACATCTTTGTCCTGTGGTATGACAGTACAGGTGTCACACCGGAGGACATTTTCTGTCACATCATAGGACATTTCAGCCTTTTTCTTTCAATTAATGACCTTGCTATTCCAAGCTAACCTGTCATTAGCGGTAAGCAAGACACATTTGCATAATTTTCCATGATTATGTAGTTGAACATGCCATTTTTAATTAAAAAAATATAATTTATGGGTGTCACACCAAAGGACAACAAAACGTAACACTTTTGTAGTAGTTCCAAAAAAATTAAATATTTGAACAATTCTGAGACACAAATTTTCCTTGTGCACATGTCATGGGCTTCACAGGGGGCTTCAAAAACACGACCATGAATGGGTCCTTCAACTAATTAAGTTTTCTCTTGAATTGGCCTATTTAAAATCGGGATATGGTGTCGAACCCAGAGGACATGGTTTTCAGAGACAAAATGTATCAAGTTCCTACATTTTCAGAAATATATGGATGAAAAAAACAACGATTTACTAAAATAGACACTTGTACAATTATGATGGAGGTATTTATTAACATTTTTATGCTTTTTTTTTTTCGTTAATAAAAGATATGTAAATAAAAAGTTAATTTATTGAACCATGATTGAGACAGTCATACAATAGGACAATTTTGAGATTTGGCTAAAAAATTAAAATGAATCAAACAACACTGCAGCTTTTATAACAACAGATCCATGTAGGACAAAGAAATTTTTAACCATTTACTGCATTTTAAATAAGGACAATTCATTCTATTCATTTTTATCTTGTGGGACAGTGAAAATGCCATGCCACGTCAATATCCCTATTATTATTATTCTCAGTGTATTCCAGAGGGATAACAGCAATGTTTTAGCACTGTTTCTTTAAAGCTGTATACATATGTCATCATATTATAGTTTTAGGCCTCTTGTCTTATCTTTGAACTCTCTATTTCTAATGATGATCTGTATGTGTTTGTCTTGCAGTGGTTATCTTATGGGTTAAAGCTGCAATATTGCAAATGCTACAGACAGAGATGAAAGAGAACATACAGAAAATGATGTTTCAGTGCCAAGGACTACAGTCTCATTCAAAGTCTGATCAATTATTTCCACTGGCAGAATTTCCCGCACCTGTATTTTATTTTTTTTTATTTTTTTGTGTATACATAAAATTTTGATCTAGTAGGACTCTTACCTTAATTGTTCATGAAAATGTGCTAAATTTACTTTTCATCATTGTTGATAAAAACATTTCCCTGTAAAAAAAGTCCACAGGATGGTCAATATTATATTGATATAATCCATTTTGCATATCTCCTTATAACTGTTATTTTGTAGACAGCCTGTTCATAAATGTGGCTGCTTGATGTGCAGTTTTTTTTTTCTATGATAAATAAATACTTAAATTCAAATGTTGTGTTTGATTATTTTAAACTTAATACTTTAATACTTTATTATTTTATAACAAAAATAAATGATTTACCATAAAATCCTCTTTAATTTATAGAATACTGTAGATTTTACTCGAATGTTATGTTTGCAGTGTAATGCATTTTGCAAGGTATTGAAAACAAATTGTATCTTACCATAATAATATGAGGGTTATATATTTGCCTTTTCCAAATACCCACACTTGCGGTCTTGGCCACTTGAGAGCGCATGCGCGCAACAGGAAGTAAGTGCGCAAAACTGTCCTAGGTCTTAAAAACGCCAAAGAGCAGTGCCCTTAATGCACACTAAATCCACAGTACCGTTCCAGAGTGCTATTCGATCCCATCATGTAATTCAAGCCCGTATGCGTCATGTTTTGGAATACATTGTGAAATTCTTGCCGTGATCTCACGAGAGGTCATATAAACCTTTCCAATGTAAGTTAAGTATTAATTTAATAATTAGATAGGGCCTATTATTACATATAATTTGTTAGAAAAACAAAGTGTTGCACATTTTCTTGGTACAAAAATGAGTAGTGGTGATATTTTGTACATTTGCAGCTGCTTATTATCACTTAATTAGCAGCACCAAAAATTAAATTGTTATAGAAACTACTGAACAGACATTTAGAAGTAGATTTTAAAATGTAAAGTATTTAAAATAAACAAAAAGCTATAGGCCTATAATCACTTGCATTTTTACAACACTATGGGCCAGTTTTACTAACAAACCGTCTTTTGGCGTTTACTAAAGATGCGCAGTGACGAATTAGCGCTTAAAAGCCATGGACATAGTTATGTTTGTGCCTGACCTTATTGAATATGCATTTGCAGGAGTTTGGAGTTTTTCATCAGCTAAATGTCTGGCTTCAAAAGTTCAACATCAAATCTGAGGAAGCATATTGTCACGGAATGACCCGTCTTCTCTGTCTCCGTTTATTTCAGTTTTATTCCTGTTTGCCCTTATTTGGTTTTACCTGTGTTCTAGTCATCATTAGTTAATCATCGTTTAGCCTTTTCACCTGTGTTTAATTAATTATCTAGTTTGCTCCTTTGTTCCTTTTCCTTTATAAGCATTCAGTTTAGTTCCTGTCCTTTGTCAAGTCTTAAAGTTACGTTGTTATGCTGTATTTTGTGGATCTGCCTCTGTTTTATTTATTAAAGTTAATTTTGTTTTGTACTCCTCGTCCTCCTGCCCTTCTTTGAACAGCACTACCGTTACAGTTGGGATCTTTTTATCGTTAAAGTGCAAATTTCAAAACTAGCTCCACAGTTCAAAATATAAATTATTTTCTACCCTTCTGAAGCCAGGATTTGACATCTTGAGAATCGTGACATCATGATTTCCCTCTGAGACGCTCCTGAACTCCTGTTATAATCGATGGCACAGGTTACACTGTTCTGTGTTTTCACTTGTTAGTTATAATCAAAGTATTTGTGACGCCTGTTTCAAACATACTCCATTTGCAGTGCATATTTTTTTCCACTCCCATGTTAATGGATCAGAGTGTTCACACTGAACGCGGCTGCGGTCTGGCAGTGTGGTCCAGTGGCGGTGCATCTGCAGCAGTGCAACGATCGCACTGAGTCTATTTTTGCTGTGCTGCATGCGCTGAATTAAAGTGACATGAACATGAATTGACACGGAAATGTAGTAATTTCATAAATGGTAATTAAAGTCTACTGTGTTTCATAGTCGACATGTGGCATTTTGGCTAGGTTTAAAACAAGGAAATGTGCACTTTTAGATAAAGGCAACATAACAGATTTAAATGCAAAAGAAAAGGCACAGGAGTCCACTGTTTCTGTCAGTGGTAAGTTTTAATTTAAATTTGTAATAGCCTACTTTTAACGTAAAAAAGTAGGCTATATGCTGTGTTTAAAAGTGTTGCCACTTGCTTGAGGCCCGGTTTCACAGACAAGGCTTAAGCCTAGTCCAAGACATCTGAGCTGTTTCAACTTAAAGAAACTTCCACAGACTGATCTTAAAATGGCACTGACTGATCAGTTCCATTGTCTAAGCCCTGTCTGTGAAACCAGGCCTTAATACACAAATCTAGAAGCCAAATGCATTGAATAATATGTTGTTTATATTTATTGAGTTTATTAACGTGAATATGTCCATGAAAGATTGTATTACTGTACTGTGATAAAAGAGGACGACAATGCTGAAAAAGCATTTTCAGTAACAACATTTGGATTTGAAATCAAAATAATGGATAAATGTTGTGTTTGTGGTAAACAGCCGTGGATCAGGAGCGGACAAACGCGCCCAGTGTGAAAGCAAAATTAATCCGTGCTGCTTCTGCACCGCACATGGACTGCATACGCACTGCAAACAGAGTATGTGTGAATAGACATGAGACTGCAGAAACTGTTTGGTTACAGTGTAACGCTGACCTTTGATGCAACGGGAGTAGTTCTAAATATAATGCTATAATCTGCACAATTAGTTCATCTTGGTGGCTGTTATAGTAAAAACGCAGTAAAGGTTTTTGATAACATTTCACATGTAATGGTTATTTCATATGCAAAGATGTTAGCCAATCACAGTAGTGGCCGTTTGCATTCAAATCTCACAGCAGACACGCCCCATTCAACAGAGCATTCAAAAATCAGAAGGGAATTTATATCGAAAATAATGACCATTTTTGATAACAAAATAAAAACTAAGATAAGTTAACCTCAGGGAATGTTAAAATAATCATTTAAAAAATGTATTGCATTCACTCTTTAACTAAAACCTAAACTATTAAAACCATTCACTGAAATAAAGCTGAAATAAAATATAAATATTAGATGAAAAACTTTTAAATGAAAATTAGAAAATGTTGCCTTGGCAACTAAGTGAAATAAAAAAAAAGCTTAGTGCTAAAACTACTACAACCAGAACTGAAATGAAAAATCATTAAAAAAAAAAATTTTTTTAAATAAAAATATACAAAAGCACAAAAGAAAATTACTAAAAAAAAAAAAAATCAAAACTTCAAAAATGTAATTCAACATATGAATACACTCTATACACTGGCTGGGATATATTTTTTTGTTGTTGGTTTTTTTTTCCAACTTTTAAAGGGGAGGGAAACAAGCTTCTCATATCTTTAAAGTCTATATAGTATTTTAGTGGAAAAACATTTGGTAATGCTTGGCAATGATAACTGAAATTTTGAATACATGTTTGTTTAAGTGTGTCAAATCACACTTCTGCTGTTCACAAAAAAGGGCAATTTTTCTATTCAGTTTATGTTATGCTGGGCCTAAGCAGATCATGGTAACATCAATGCCATTTTTACAGTAAACTATTTTGGCTTTAAACTATGTAATGACATTTAAAAAGGCATATTATTCTTTTAGTCTGACTGAAATTGAAATGCATGTAAACATCCAGGGAGGTGAAGAGTATATTTCTGGGCTCATGCAAGCATTGGACACGATAATCATCTGAACACGTGAGCAGACAGTCATACTTGTCCTATCCCTCAATCCTCTCCACCATAATTACTTAACTCACATTTAATTAGCAGAGTCTGATCGAAGTGTTTATTAGAATGGAGAGGTGCTGGACAAGGCTATCAGCGCCTTCCACAGCTCTCCGTCTCTCTCAAACAGCTGCCCACCCTCCCCTCACGCTGCTAATTAAGCTTCAGATCGGCAGCTGTGACACTCAGCTGGACAAGTCCAGATCCGCGCTGCAGAATGCGAGAGACTGCGAGTGCTGTAGAAATGTGTTTGTTTTTGAGTCAAACCCATAAGAGCAGAGGTCATTAGCAAAGGCAAAATCTCCACCGGTGAGAGATAGATGGAGAGAGGTGGAAGAATGCGAGATGAGAAAGAGTGGGTGAGGAGACAGCACAAGAGCACGCCAATCTTGTATATTTACTGACGCTCTACTGCTCTCTAAAGCAGATTTCTCCATTAACATGGTGACACAAGGCCAACCAGGGGTTCTGAGGGAACGTTATAAAACGGATTATTCCAAATTTAGCATGAGCTGCATTTGAAGCTGCTGTAAAATGACAAAACACACTCGTATTAATGCCCACGTTCTGTATTAATGCATAGTATAGCTTGAAAACCAAAAATAGCCTGAAATTAGTACAATGAACTATGTTGCTTAACAGAAGATTTTTGTTTATTTCAGATTTTTATCAATAATAATTACAGACTTATTTGTGTCGTGTTAAGGCTGCAGTCACACTAGTCATTGCACTCAACTGACTTCCATTCATAAATCAAGCTCATGTGTAGAAGTTTCACATTTCAAATTTGGTGAACACTGACCAGTGAATTTAGATGATGAGAATAGATGTCACAGATCTAAATGTCACAGACTAACGTCTTGGCTGAATCGAAAGAACTCAAACTTGGAATAGATGCTATATTTTCGTTTTGGAATGTACTACCATTCAAAAGGTTTGAATCATTCATTAAAGAAAGAAAGAAAGAAAGAAAGAAAGAAAGAAAGAAAGAAAGAAAGAAAGAAAGAATATTTCTGTTTTTACTTTATTTTTAATCATATAAAAATAAGTCTTGGTGAGCATATTCAAAAATATTCAAAAATCTCACTGACCTCAACATTTTGAATGGTTGTGTATTTTAATTCATTTATTTAAAAAATCAGAAGCCCTTAGACGTAATATCATATCATATTCTCAGTTGTGTCTTATGAAATGTTGCATTCTTAAAATCTAGCGTGATCGCAGCTAATAAACGCCCCATTTCCACTGTAAAATCACTGCAATGCATAACCCTCGTGGCATATCCTTTTATTAATTTATGAGATAAATTATGAATAATAAGTTTTGTTTTTTAAACAAATATTGTTATATTAAAATGTTTTCTCTCTCTCTTGCTCAGATCTTAGCTTTATCTATGTGAACACAGTAAAAGGATTTTGGGGTACAAGCCTTCTTGCATCACATCAAAATAATGAACAAATGTGTCTGTTGGTATTTGTGTTTTATGTCAAATGTGGGTAAAAAGCCCCAGGCTATTCAATGCTGTCCACAGGAGTTCAGATGATTAAAATGTTTTTTTTCCAAAACATGCAAAAAAGCTCACAGAAAAACATGGTTTTCCACTGTGCTCTGGAGAAAAATTCACATCAGCTACAGACTGGATTATTACAGGGTTCACTGATTATTAACTGAGCAAGAAACTGTGTAAGAGTTTGTTTCCTGTTGCTCTATTAGTTAACAAACAAAAACAATACAGTCATTAATAATGCCTAATTCTGACATACTGTATTTAAATAATCAGCCGGCGATGTGCTTGCACTGTTAATTTCACTGCTGATATGTGTATGTGTGTGTGTGTTTGCGCAACATTACCTGCTCGCTGTGCTTGTGTAAGTTTAGAGTACACGCCATCGGCTGATTCGATCAGTGTGCGACTCGTCTGGATCATCTATAGGAAGCCAAAAACAGGAAAGAGGAAGTCAGGTCTCAGCAGAAAGTGAGACTTCCAAATTAGGAATGCCCTCCCCAGAGAAGCTTAAACTCACAAACACATTCACACACTTGGTAATAAGCTCTATTGCCAGAAGAGATTAAGCTGCATAGTTCAATGATACTGTTTAAAGCTAAATATAGAATCAAGTAAGAGCATACACACATCTATATACAGTATTTTATGTACACACATTTGTTAAATTTCTTAAAATGTACAGTAAATCTGTATATTGTGAACCTGAAAGCACTAACCACTATAAACCAACCTGAACCAACACAGAAATGTATGCTGATCTAAGCTGGTGCTTTCAAAGGTTTGTCAGAAAATTCTAATGTGAGAGAAGGCACTCCATTCCTGATTCTCCTGAGTCTAACAAATATTTTGACAACTGACACCTGACAAATCATAGTTTAGTTTGACCCTCATAGAGGCCTAATTCAAAGTGCAAAACCTACACAGCCAATCTTGGGCTGACAAGCACTGACACACACATTCCTGCATATATTATATATGAGGACGTCTACTCATATCAAAATGGAATTGTGCCATGAAAGGGAAGGCAGGGTGGGGTTTGATGTGTGTGTGTGTGTAATACATTCAAATACACTCTCACTTCTCTGCAGAATTTAATCTGTTGTAGTACAGTCCCATTATAAAGGAACAAACAAGAAAGAGCAGAATGCTGCACCTATTCTGCTGTAGGCTATGACTGAATTAATAAAAGCAGTTAAAGTTAATATACACACTGTATACAGTAACTATATATATATATATATATATATATTTAGATTTATGAACATATATATTGATTTATTATTATTATTATTGAGTACAGTATAAAACAAATATATAAAAATATAATATAAAACAAATATATATAGAAACTTTTCTATTCAGGATTTAAATCTCTCTCTCTCTCTCTCTCTCTCTCTCTCTCGCTCTCTCTCTCTCTCTCTCTCTCTCTCTCTATATATATATATATATATATATATATAATAAAAAGCACAATAATTTTTCCCGTAATATACAATATTTATCGGGGAAGGAAATGCTTTCCAAATGTTTGTTAGACCTTGAGAATGAAGGTAAACATAACTTTGTTCACAATTAAATTCCACAGAGGAGCTACCTTTTAATTTAGGGCCCCATGAAATAAATTTAATTTTTCCCTAAATTCTGTGTTTTCCATTGTATGATTCAGTACAAATTTATCATAGAAAATTGTGTCTAGTGAAATTAATTAATAAAACTTGAAATTAAATAAAAAATAAATAAATAAATTTACAACAAACTTTGCATTTTCATTTTGTCAGATAAGATGCTGCACAACAGAACTGTAAAAATTAATAATAATAATAATAAAAATAAATAATAATAATAATAATAATAATAATAATTGAGAATTACATTTTAGTATACAGTAGTAATATATTATGTTAATAATTTTAATTTAAACCAGACTTTTTTTTTTTTTTTTTTACGGATTAACGTGAAGGTCGTTTATTTTTATTTTTAGTTTCAGCGTGTATTTGATTGTAAATGTTTTCAAATGAAACTGCATAAAGCTGGTAAAGTGACTCTCAGAGCAGCTCTGAAGATGAAGTTCATGTGTTCATGTCCTCATATATACACAGACACTGAAAACACCACAAGTCATGTATATTTGAGTTTGTGTAGCAGATGAAACTACTCCACGCATTCACACAGAGACACACAGAACTTGCAGACTTTTTATTTAGCAACATGCACTGACTGGCTGCTGTAGCATTTATTTCTGTTGGGTGATAGGATGTTAGATTAATCCATATTGAGTAAAAATGTCCAGAGTTTATTATCATTAACATACATTGTATCATAATCTCGATACGATGTCGATTATTTTGCTTGGTGGGCGACTCAGAGACTCCATGCAGGCTGCCACTTTAAAGTGAAATCTTACTTTAGTTTTGCATAATTTTCAAAAGTGTAACAAATAATTTAAAAACAAAAATAAAATGATTGAATTCAGAATTAATTTTAAAATGTTATTTTTTGATGTTACTATTATTATTAGTTTTATGTATATATAAAGAACATTTTAAATGAAAAATGCAAATACTTCAAGTTTGTCATTACATGAATGCATTTAAAAAATAAAATAGAAAATTAAGCCCTTGTGAACATAAGATAATTATTTCAAAAACATTAAAAAATTTAAACATCTATTTATTATTATTATTATTATTATTATTATTATTATTATTATTATTATTATTATTATTATTATTATTATTATTTATTTATTT
>JAUZSZ010000083.1:22343578-22354803 GCA_034780575.1 Labeobarbus marequensis
CAAATAGTATTTGGCTGGGTAAATCCTGTGTATAATTTTAAATGATACTTCCTTTACCTTGTTTGTAATTAAATAATAATTATAACCTACAAATGGTTGTACTTTAGGATTAAACACGTAATATGTCAAACTGAGACCACGTGATGACGCAATTACGTCATGACGTAGGGAATCACTGTGCTTTGAATCTGACCTTTTAAACGAGTTGTTCAAAAGAGCCGATTCGCGGAAATGAGTCGGACTTCCCATCATCTTTCTCACTTGTAACCGCCCGCTTCCGGTGTTGTTTCACTGGTGAGAGAGTCGAGTAGTTCGTTCAAGGAACTGTAAGGTAAGGCAACTGTAAGGTAGTTCGTTGTAGTTAAAAAGCCGTGCGCACTTTAAAAGGCAAAATATTATTTTAGATGTGCGAAACGCTTAATATGCGCTGCTGGCGGGGGCGGGGCTGTGAAATATAAAGACGGTTAGCGGAGCGCGAGGACTGCTGATTGGGCATGAGCGTTTGCGCGTGACTCGAGTCGAGGGGCATAACGCGGAAAAACAGTTTACTTTGAGCCGCTGAAGCGCAAGCTGTTCTAGAGCTGACAAGGGTTCCCACGGATGCAGAAAACCTGTAATTACAAGGGAATTAAAACTGTGCATTTGATTAGTCCTGGAAATTAAGTATTAAAAATAATGGAAACATGACAATGTATGCAGTTTTTGCAGTTATATCTCTGCTCGGAAATTTAGCAGTTTTGTCTTGCACGGAGCCTGTAAATAATACAACTACAACTGTAAAATAATTGTTCATTTGAGTCGCTTCTTGTTTAGTCAAATCGATTCACAAATCGGTCGTAACGATTCATTGCGAGTTGGTATGAATCATAATTGTATGCAATTTTTATACAGTAATCACAAACCTTTGGAAAGGTTATGGAATTTTATTGGTCAGAAAGTAAACCTTTAAATAGTTCAATAGTGTGTGTGTGTGTGTGTGTGTGTGCGTGCGTGACCCTGGAGCACAAAACCAGTCATAAGTCACTGGGGTATATTTGTAGCAATAGCCAAAAATACATTGTGTGGGTCAAAATTATCAATTTTTCTTTTATGGCAAAAATGATCAGGATATTAAGTAAAGATCATGTTCCATGAATATATTTAGTGAATTTCCTACCGTAAATATATCAAAACTTAACTTTTGATCAGTAATATGCATAGCTAAGAACTTATTTTGGACAACTTTAAAGGCGATTTTCTCAGTATTTATAATTTTTTTTTTTTTTCTTTTTTTTTTTCAGATTCCAGATTTTCGAATAGTTGTATCTCGGCCAAATACTGTCCTATCCTATCCTACTGTCCGTCAATGGAAAGCTTATTTATTCAGTAGAAATCTCAATTTCGAAAAATTGACACTTATGACTGGTTTTGTGGTCCAGGGTCACACACACACACACAAACACACACAAACACACATATACAATATCCGTTGAGCTTCAGCAAATAGATAATCTATTATTAATTTAGCAAGTGTGGGTTAAAATGTGCTATATTATAGCCTACTTATTATTCAAATATAATACTATGATAACAGCCAGAGGTAAATCCATGTAGATAGCTAAAGCAGAAAGCAGGTAGGCGTTTGCACTGAGCAGACTTCAGCTTCAGCTGCGAGCTCAGCACTTTTACCGGCTCAGGAGTGCGGCATCTTGGAAACAACCAGATCTTGAGAGAGATCTTTTTTATTATTTTTTTATTTTGGGCTGCGTTGCGTCCCTTATTTCTCCTCTTCTCGAACCGTGCTTCGGAGACGGAAACAAACACGTTTGATTCGACAACTGAGACAGGCGGAGAGCCGCGTGAAAACCGGATCCAGGCTGGACACGCACCACGCAACATGCGGGTGGAGGCAAGCTGTGATCGAAAGACTGCGGCACGACTAGGGTCAAAGCATGTTTTACGGGTTAGACGAGATGATAGAGAGCATATATGTAGTGACATGCTTCTGATATATGACTAAAATCGCACGAAAGCCTATTAGTAGTTGGTAGTAGTAGGCTAATATTCATACAAGCATATTAGTATACAAATAACGTAAAGGAGCATAACATATTTTTCCCCTTTAAGTCTCTTTTCCGCCCATTCTCTCTACAGACTTCATGGGTTTTAATTAAAATTGGTGCAGTTGTTGCATTTTCTCCTAAACACGGACATTAAATGAGCGTTCAGTGCAGCCGTATTGAATAGGTTAATATTGCCCCCTGCTGGTTAAACAACACAATTACATTCACAGGCATGAGGATTGGGCTCGTCTCACTGGATTCTGGTTCTGTAGACAAGCACAGGGAGTAGAGTTGAATTGTATTAAAACGCAATTAAAGGTAAAGAGTGTCAAGAGTTAATACAAATATCAACTGCATGTGTGTGAGTGAAATGCTGGTCAGTATTGCATAGGAAACACTTTACTGAGAGCAATGGGCTCAAACACACAGTTGCCTTTGCACAGCTCTTCAGGTGCAGCTGATAAACAGCCTGCATTGGATGAACTCCCATCTTGGCAAGATGAAAACATTGATTCAGCATATTCTCCGAGAGATACAGCTGAGGGGGGATTTGTAGAATCAGAGGGCATAGATTTAGTTTTCACTGATGATAAGTGGATGTGTTTGTGTCCCTTATGTTTATCTAGAGCAGTGCTTCCCAAACCTGTCCTGGAGAACCCCTAGTCCTGCACATTTTGCATGTCTCCCTTATCTAACACACCCGATTCAACTCATCAGCTCGTTAGTAGAGACTGCAAGACATGAATCAGGTGTGTTAGATAAGGGAGACATACAAAATGTGCAGGGCTAGGGGTCCTCCAGAACAGGTTTGGGAAGCACTGCCCTACTACATACTGTCAAAATCGCATAATGTCCAATTTGATGAATAATATCAACTGTGCTTTTTGACTAATTCTGGGCTTAAATGGCAAAGTTAGACACTGTTGCAAAACATATGAAAATGTTGTCTTTCATTTTCAAGATTTTTTACTAATATTGATGAATTAAACATGAAACTCAGTGACGTAACATTGTTTTTAAATTGTTACAATGTTTAAATTTATCGATGCATATTTTATGGTGTTTTTTTTCAAAGAAGCAGTCCTCGGCATAGTTTGATATACAGTGTTTTGTTGCATTGCAGGTTGCTTTATGCTGATAGTTTTGCAATATAATTTATGTCTTTGTATGATTTGATTTCACTTCTCTTATTTTCACCCAAATATGGCAGCAGTCAGAACTCATGATATTTGTTATTGTGATATTTTCTGTAGATTCAGCCATATCTGCACCCAATCTGCAGTAAAATGCACTTTTGAAATCCACAAAACACCTGGCCAGAGAAGACACAGGGTTCAGGTGGTGAGAGGATGTAAATTGCTCGTCCCGCCTACAGTTAATGAGCTTCCTCCATAATATGCCAATTATGTTAAAGAGCTGCACCTGCAGATACCCATTACAGAACAGCAAATGATGAGAGAGGCTAATATCTGTGCTACATTCAGTTTTGAACTCAGTGCTGTTCAGGAGAGCGTACTCAGTAAATTGTGTTTTGTTGCTCAAGTGCCACTGTTTAGATATTATAGCTTCATGTAGGTTAGTTTTAGAGTGGGTAACCTACTGAATAGTGGTCGACCGATATGATTTTTTCAAAGCAAGTTTTAAGAGTGATGTAATTCTGTTGTTATATAGACAATCCTATTTAACAATTGAGAAATTAATTGCGTACTGACAAGTGAATAATTTTCTGAACTTTATTTACACAATTTACTAAAGTATTTGGAATCAGAAATGGTTTGTCCATTGATTGACTAGGCATATTGGTAGGTTTTGGAACTGACACAAGGGAGCGCTGCTGCTTCTCTTAAGCCTGCTTTATAACGGTGCTGTTTGAGACAAATTGTGGAAATGTTGTAGATTTTGTTTGTTTTGTTTGTTTGTTTGTTTATCGGTCAGACTCATCAGTCTTGGATGTTTTAATGTGACATGCTCACTGGTGACTAATTAATTGTTCTTGCGGAGAAATCTAAAATTCATACAGCTTCAGAAATGTTGCTCCTTTTACGGTGACTGTCTAATGAGGAACCAATAAGACTGTAAAAATTGATCACATTTGTGTGTGTTTGAAGAGATGTTAAGATACAACTGTTGATCTTAGGTTGTCTGTAACTTAAAGTTGTCTATGCAACCTAAAGGAATAGTTCACTCAGAAATGAACATTGACTCACCCACAGGCCATCCAAAATGTAGATGAGTTTGTTTCTTCACTGGATTTGAAGAAATTTGTTCCACTGCAGTGAATGGTTGCCATCAGAATGAGAGTCCAAACGACTGATAAAAACGCAATAATCCCCAAGTAGAAGTCTTTAACTTTTAAAGCAATTGGTTCTGGCTGAGATACAATTCGATCTATAATATTTTTTCATCTGATTCAGGAGAGAAATATGCACAGATCAAGCACCATTTATGAGCAAAAATGGTTCTAAACAAATATTTGTTTTGATGTGAGAGAACAACAGAGAATGCACTTTTTTCACAGGAAGAAACATAGTTATGGATTATGGAATCTTATTTTGGCCGAAGCGATAGTTTAAAGCTAACGCTCCATAATGATGGATTTGTTTCTTGTAAACACTCAGCTTTTCACTTCACAAGACATTAACTGATGGAGTCGTGTGGATTGTTGTGATGTTTTTATCACCTGTTTGGATGCTCATTCTGACGGCACCCATTCACTACAGAGGGTCCGTTGGTGAGCAAGTGATTTAATGCTAAACTTCTCCAAATCTGTTCAGATGACGAAACAAACTCCGCTACATCTCGGATGGCATGAGAGTGAGTAAATTATCAGCAACTTTTCACTAGCTATTCTTTTAAAGGGGGAATTCTCTGTTGGCAAAATGGCCTTTTAATAATGTTGCTTGTCTATGCAGAAGAACATATTTGTAATCAGCAGAGTGGACCAACAAATAAACAGGGATGTCTGGGTATAGGTAACAGTGTTCATTTACATATATTACAGACATTGGAATAATACAAAGCTAGTTGAAACTAGTGTTCATGATCATAGATCCTCTTCTGTAGACGAGAACCCCTGTGGTTTCTCTGCCTGTGTAGTAGTGCATCAGCAGGAGATTTAAAACACAATAACCCAAGATCACAGAACTGTGTGCACTGACTCTTGGTCCTGTTGATTGTGATTATGACCTACTTTACCCAAAGCTGGTGCATCTGAAAGCATCCCAAAGGAGTTACCTCTCAGTAGAGACTATGTAGAGAGGTAAAAAGGAAAATTTGTGCTTTGCATTTAACCCATCCAAGTGCGCACACACAGTAGTGAACATACACCCGGAGCAGTGGGCAGCCAATGCTGCGGTGCCCGGGGAGCAGTTGGGGATTCGGTGCCTTGCTCAAGGGTCTCACCTCAGTCGTGGTATTGAGGGTGGAGAGAGTGCTGGTTATTCACCCTTCCCACCTACAGTCTCTGCCGGACCTGAGACTCGAACCCACGACCTTCGGGTTACAAGTCCAACTCTCTATCCATTAGGACACGACTGCCTCAAGTCGTTATTGACTAAAATTGACTAAAAAACATTTTGAGCTCAATGATGAATGATTCATTCATAAAGTTTAACTCACTAATTCAGAATAATCCATTCACAAAGATTATCAGTGAGAGATTACCAGTGAACCATTAAATTTATTAAATATTAAATTAAAATTAAGCACATTTCGTCACACAAAGAAAGTTGTCGTAAAGACTATTATTTTTATGCTTTTATGGTGCAACTGTATATCTTTTGAAGCTTGACAGCCACAGCCCTCATTCACTTTCATTACAGTATATAAAAAAAGCAGTAAGGATATTTTCAAAACTACTGCTTTTGTGTTTAATGGAAGAAAGTCATACAGGATTGGAGCGGTATGATAAATTATGACAATTTTCACTTTTGCATGAACTATTGCTTTAAATGAGCATGTGGAAATGGAGAGAATGTGCATGCAACGTGTGTATATGATTGAGCGATCCTCAGATATTCATGGTGGCCAATGAGAAGCAATTAAGCTGAAGCGAGAGCAGACCTGTCTTTCAATATGACACCCACTGACCTCAAAAAACAAAACTAAAAGTAGTGTGAGAGAGTGTGTGTATGTGTGCTTACCGTGCTGGAAGGCCTTGAGGGGAAACCAGAAGAGGATGACTGAGTGAAACAAGCCGTTCAGACAATGAGCCCAGAATACCTGCAGCAGAGTGGAGGAGGGGTGGACGAAAAAAGAGAGAGAGAAGAGAGGCATGAGAAAGATGGTGGCCACCCTAACCCTGCCGGTGACCTCGACCCCGGGCCTTTGTGCGTTCTCAGCGCTAGGCTAAGTGGAAGGTTTGTCAGGCCTCCCTGCTCAATGGCCACCCTGCTGACAGACACTTTGTATATCCTGTGAGTGAGGAGAGAGCAAGAAAGTGGCAGAGGGGAGGCGCGCCAACTATATGAGAGATGTCAGTAAGGGGTGTTTTTCCGCCATCCCTTCTCTTTTCCCTGCAGTTAGTTGCCTCATCGAATTTCCCCAATCGTTCCTTTGTGAGTTGCGAAAAAAACAAACAAATCCTTCATGGATACTTTTAGTACAAACACAGACAAGTTTAAGAAATTAAGATGTATGAGTCTGTCGCTACGGTGCATGGTTATTTGGGAGCATGGAAAAATCGCTTACACAGGTACGGCATAAAGTCTTTGAGTGTCTGCGACTGTATACATGGGCATGTGGACTTTGGATGTGCCATTTAAACAAATATCCTCCTCCAAAACCGCCTTGTTTTGAATTTACATTATGCACAGACGTGGCCAATCAAAACATTAATGGGCGATGTAGCATGAAACAGCCGTGAAATGAAATCAGGCCCGTCACAGGTTCAGTTTCTAAACCCCAGTTTTTTTTTTCTTTCTTGGTGTTGCTCTTTTCACCTCTGCAAAGTCTGAGACTATTCACTGCCCACAGACACAACAGATTATTTCCATATTTATTTAAGTAAAACAGCATAATATTTGTGCTGCGAGACAGTCAACAGTATTAAAATGTCAAATTATTTTTTTAGTTAATTCACTAAAATAAATAAATACAAATTTCTTGTTATCAACAAAAATGTTATTGGAATGAACCAGATTTAGAGTGCCTGCTAGAGAGGTCCATTTTGAACTGGTTCTTTTTAATGAAACTGATTCATAAAGTGCTTAAACAAATAGATCACACCAAAAATGCAATTGTCAGCTATGATAAATCTCCCTCAAAAACTGTATTATTTCTATCAATAAGGACTTAATTGCAATAAATTAATATAACAGTTTTACGTGAGGAAAAAATAATTAAATTCTTCATTCAATTACCTGAACAAAGTGAATTTCCTATTCAAAATCAATGTGAGAAGCAGCATTTAATAAAATATGCATTTTACAAAAAATGTTAAATGAACAGTGCTGTGAACGTATGGGAACACTTATAAGTCATGCAAATGTATAAATTACCACACACGCTTCTGTTCAAAAGTTTGGGGTTGATAATATTGTAAATCATTACTACAATTTAAAACTATTTTAACTGTTTTCTATTTTAATATATTGGCAAAGCTGTATTTTAATAGCTCCAGTTTTCAGTTTCACTTTTGATCAATCTAATACATCCTACCTGGATAAATGCATAAATAAATAAATTAATCCTTAATGACCCAAAAATGAATCTAAGTTTCCAACGTTAGCATCTGAAAGAAAGGTATAGAATCTATAAATGATCCTGAATCTGTAAATGTTGAAACACATAGTTGTTTTCAGCCAACACAACTGCCACAAGTTTTTCCAAATCCAACCAAGTGGCGGTCATGAAATCTCTTGAGGGGGATGGGATGCAGAGAAATGAGAGGAGAGTGAGAGAAAAGAGGAATACCCTGAGATTGTCTTGTTCTGTGTTGTTTCACAGAGGCCCTGTACGACCTCTCGGCCTCTGTGCCCTGACCCTCTCACCTCCGCTATCTGCAAAGCAAAACAAAGTTCAGGGCTCCGGCCCTCAGACAGCTGGCTCATCCTACGCTCACAAAACACACCTCAGAAGGCCACTATGGCACACTCTCCTGCTCTTTGGAATGTGTGGTGTTAAGTTCATACTTAAAGTTTGGGGTTTATTCAGATTTATAACCCTAGGTATTCAAAATTTGTGTATAAGTATTATATTATTAATGTATTCAAAATTTTCATAACCCATCGCACACTAAGCTATGGATACGAATCCATCTACAGTGATTAGACTTGAGATTTTCACATAGTAGGCAATAAAACACAACCACCCAAAACAAAACAACCCTTCTTTTTTCACCCTCGTCTGGTGCTTTACATGCACAGTCCTGCAATGAA
The DNA here is from genome assembly GCA_034780575.1 of Labeobarbus marequensis. Taxonomy (NCBI): domain Eukaryota; kingdom Metazoa; phylum Chordata; class Actinopteri; order Cypriniformes; family Cyprinidae; genus Labeobarbus; species Labeobarbus marequensis. Next base: position 22,351,998 of record JAUZSZ010000083.1, read on the forward strand.
TGCTAATGAAATCAATAAACGTTCATAATCATTTGTCAGAGGGAGGCCCTGAACTCCTCCGTTTCTAAGCAGGTTGCTAAGAATATAGGTGTGAATGGCCGTCTGTCCTGCCTGAAGCAAAGCACTGCATTCTGTGTGACAGCTTAATTGCTTAAACTAGCATGAAAGGATAAACTTTATTTTGTGCCAACTATTGCCAGACGCTCTAATAAGCCTTCTCCAACTATGTTGGGCTACAAATAAAGCCAGACAGGGAGAGCATGAAAGAGAGAAAGAGACAGAATGAGGGAGGGATGGAGGCTGCAGTGTGTTGAATGAGTAAAATAACCGCTATCCTGGGGTCTACAAGGGGCTTTGTCGTTATTAGGGAGACTTTAGTGTCAAAGCTATGTAATTAAATGTGAAAGGGGACATGGAGGGTAAAGACCTAAATATTTCACACTCTTTACTTCTCCCCAATCCAATGCATGATCTTCCACAGGCTTTATTTACAAATAAAGTGTCCGTTCTGAACACAGATGACGTGTAGTAGTCTGAAACAGGGATGCGGGTGCACACAAATATTTTAGACTATTTTTGTAAATGAGTTTAACCAAGTCATTAAGATCATTTAAGGGTTCTGTGAATCAATTTAACCAATTCTTAAAAAAAAAAGCTCTGACTCAAAGGAAACTTGGGTTCACAAATTGGAGTATGCTACAGTATTCAACAGATGCTCTCATTACTCTATATATACATTAGTCTTTGTTTCTTAGTTCCAAGCAAATATATCACTCTCATTATTTCATTATAGAGAAATAACAGAAAGCAGCCTATTACGATTTCTAATAATATACAATTCACCCTTTTCCAATAAAATACTGTTCATACTGATTATTCTACTGTATTTCCCTACTTCCAGGCTTAATTTTACTGTATATTGTAGTCTTCCTCTTCCCCATTAAAGCTTTTTTTTTTTTGCATTGAACAATTAAAGTAAGAATTATGGCATTTGTGTTACAAATGGCCAGTAAATCTGTCTCTCCCTCTCTTTCCCTCCTGACCCCAGGGGTTGTGTTGTCTGTAATCCGTGTCAGTGTGGTGGTAAATGGGTCTCCACAGCTGTGGAGCAGGGCTGTGAGGTGACACCAGCGCAGACACGCTGGAGCTAGAGACGAGACAGCTTTATTAACCCAGAGAGTCACAAAGCCAGCAGTCACAGACACCTAGAGAGGATGGAAATATGCTTGTCCTATATATAGACACTATTAAGGTATCTGAAAGTGAAGAAGGATCATAATTTTACTAGGACATATCTAGCATCGTAGTATCAAAAACTCGGTATATGTCCTTAAGATTAAAGACAAACTTGATTAATATCATTAACAAAGATTATTTTTTAAAATAATGCTTTAAAAACCAAGTAAATGTACATAAAAAAGTAGGAAAGTCAAAAAACTTCATATAAACGTTCATATATTAGACTCTGAGTGCACAATTTTGAAAGCCTAAATTAGGAGTGGTTTATATGTATACATATTAGACATTGTGAACAAAGCTTCACATTCGTACTGGCTTAAGAGAGTTTATGACCTTCTAAAAAGGGAGATGAACACTCAAAGACATCTCAGATAAGCAGAAAGGCTGACAGAGAGGGACAGTTTAATGGACGGCTAAACCAACATGGTCTTGCTGTTGACTTGCTTTTTTACGATGTAGGGAGTCGCAACAGGATCTGTTTGTTCAGTGGGTTTTTTAACCCGAGTGCTAAACTGTTCACCAAACACAGGTCAGTAAAGTGTACACAGCATGACCTGTCTACAGGGTCATCATCATCATCATCATCAACAGAAATGAATCAATTCACTAGTTTATTATTTATACACTTATTTACAAGAGATTCAATACCTTATGATACAAGTTTTAAGAATTTAATGTTTTATAAATATGCGTTTCATCTGCTATTTAAATCATTCCTCAATCAGTGGGCTGTTCATCTCTGCAGCGCAAACACTGAAGGAGATCAAGCTAAACTTAGATTTATACTGCATGTTTGAGTCTATTTACCTTGGTGTTGAAGCCCATTGCATTCTGGGAGGTTTTGTAGAGTTCAGGGTATTTGAGCATGTTCTCTTTCCTGCAGGAGCGTTCGAAGATGCCCAGAGTCAGAGGAGGCAAAGCAGTGAAGATCTAATAAACGAAAAAGGAAAAACAAAAATCACAGAAAATTAAACTAAAAAGTCAAACTGTTATGCAGATGATATAATTTATAATGAAAAATCATAATAAATTATAAAAATGCAAAACAGAAGCTCCAGTACTAGTACTTCACTAGTAGTTTCAGATATTTGGGGCCTACAGCAATGTTTCGAATGTTTTTTTTCCCCCCCAAGATATTATTACAAGATATTACCCTCGCTCTCATTACATAAACTACTTTGTGATGAACTGAAATGATAAACTATTATGTAAACCAAATAAACACTAGGGTTGCCCCCTAGTAGTTCGAGAAGAGGCTTGGTCAACCAAAATTTTATTAGTCGCTTTGTCACAGAAAAAAAAACCCCAGTCCGTGAACGTTAAAGGGTTACTCCACCCAAAAACTAAAATTTTGTCATTAATCACTTACGCCAAATGTCGTTCCAAACCTGTAAAAGCTTAGTTTTCTTCGGAACACAATTTAAGATATTTAAAGAAAACAAAAATAATGACTTTACTCAACAACTCATCTCCTCTGTGTCAGTGTAGCGCCATTTTGGAGAATATCCGCTGGACGCAAACTGCATATGCTGTTCTGTGTCAGCCACACCACACGGATGCACTCTTT
>JAUZSZ010000083.1:22390836-22403208 GCA_034780575.1 Labeobarbus marequensis
TCTGGGCCAGAGAAATCAGTGGCTGTTGATCGTAAAGCAGCAAGAGCATCCGTTCAAAGAGGAAAACCTCAAAAGCCCATGGACGCCGTTTCGCTCTACATTACCTCAAAATGCTGTTGAACACACACTCGCAGTTCACCACATCCACACCCACACACACGCAGGTTTGTGCTGACAAACTGACTAAAAAAGACCAGTGCTGGCACACAACACTTTTTCTTTACTCACTCAGGTTTGCACACTAAATGATAGAGAGACAAGGACACAAGAAAAGTGAAACGAGTCCTCAAGTCCGAGTGAAAAAAAGACGTTGTGCACAAAACAGTTTTTCTTTATTTCACTTCTCTAAACTCATCCAAATACTGAGCTGCAATCTGTAAATTAGCCTAGTGACAACGGCCAAACTTTTTTTCCTTACAAAAATGTAAATAAGAATATATAATATCATAAACAAATAAGTATATAATTAATTAATTTCATTCATTCATTAATGAATTGATAAATAAATAATTTACACATTTTCGCCAGATAAACATTCAACCAAAAATGATGAACAAGGAAATAAAGCAAACTTACATTGTTGTCCACAAAACGAACTGCAACTTGACTCGCCATGTCTACCTGCTGCGTGAACAATGGGGAAGTGAACTACTTTATTTCTTGCACAGGTAGAAATGTAACAGTATGTGGTGGAGGGTTGGACATATAGATAAGTATGCAAGACAAGTCAACAGCACTGTCGTCAACATTTTTGGTTATTGGTGTATAATAGGTTCACTAGATATAGTTCATTTTGGCTGGATTGTACTTATTTTTTGATGCAAGTACTATGTACTTATTGTGTTCATATTGTATTGCAAAACACTTTTGCTGCTATTGAGGTGGGATATGGGTAAGGTTAGGTGGCATGGGTAGGTTTAAGGGAAGGTTAAGGTGTAAGGGAAAGGTCAACAGTGTAAATATAAAAGTAATTACAGATGTAATTACATGCAGGTATTTTTAAAATATAAGTACAATGTAAAAACATGTATGTACACAATAAGTGCAATGTACTAAACAATTAATTTAATGGAAGTACACAGTCTTATAATAATAATATAAAGTAATATAAAGTGGGACCCAATGTACAATCAATAAACTTTCAAGTACAAAGTACAAAACAATAAACTGCTGTTTATTGCTAGCAAATCTTTAGTATTTCACTAGTCTCCCAGCTAATCAGGTGACCTTTTAGCCTACATATACTCGTTGGCTTTGATTCCGGCAAATTAGACGTGATTGAGCTCAAGCAAAAACAAAACTGATGGAATAAGCCCGTAACGAATAAATACGACATTAGTAAGTTTTTTGACTCTTAGTGCCTGAGCTATTTCTGCGGACAAATGTATTTAAACTGGTCACTTTGTCACAGTCAGTGTAGACAGCTTCAAGTTTTTCCAACACGGCACAATGCGGTGTAGCCATGGTGTAAGGTTTTGCACACTATACACAGCATATTATATAATATATTAATGTTCGAACCATAAAGTAATATATCAATAAGAGAATGAATGAAATTAGAGATATGTAGCGGGTTGCATGTCCTAAAATTGAACTACAGCATTGATCACAGTGCAATTAACGATATGACACACCTCCATCAAGTACATGCTGGTTAGACAAGAGTTAAAACTGACAAGAACCAATCTTGGTTTGGAGTTTGCTATAAGACAATCAGATAACATCAGTGGCCAACTGATGGGACACGTGTCCTTCCAGGTCATTTCTGAGTTACCGCTGAAAATGTAGCATTCATTTATGCTGTACGTCCATTTTCATGCCTTATTTAGTCTCTGGATTATTTTCTACATTGTTATGGCAAAATCTGCTGATTTGTCACCAAGATCATTTTGTCTATACTTGTCTAACATGAGGTTCGATTTGGATGAATTTGCAAAATGACTTGACAGTGATAGTCATGAGATGATCTTTAAATACATTAAAAAGCATTTTATAAATAAAATATTTTAATATTAATGTTTTGTATCACATGCCATGATTTTCCAACAAAAGTGTGTCTATGAACTCATGGACTTACATAAGTGCTGTACATCTGTAAATTTAAACGCCCCTGATCAATCTACTTTAAAACCGAAACTGAACAGACAAACAGAGCAGTTCAATCAAATCTAAGGGGAAAGGAAGTCTCTGTTACACAACTCAAATAAAATGTTACATAAATGCAACAAGAACTGTTTTGAAGGCATCCCTTTTTTCAGGAACATTGCATATTAGGAACACTGCATAATTGATGACACACATTATCTTGGATCATATTGCCAAGAACTTCGTGTGTAGAGGAGAAAACCACAAAGCTTATGATCTATGTGCTCCCTGAGGGAAGATTTGGTTGTCTCCCACCACCTGGCATCCGTTCTCAATTTACAGCATGTCAATGCTCCCAAGAACAACAACAACAACAACAACAAAAAAACAATTCCCAGGAATATGACTGATGACCCCAAATGAGTTTTTTTCACCTCATCTCCTATAAAGACTTTAGATCAGAGCTCATTCACAACACTCTTAGTTCCTGTATCTGTTCTCACACTGCAACCTAAATGTCTGCTGATCACTTACACAACTTGAGAAAGGCTCAAAACAATACCCTGGCACTCAGTGTCGGTTAGCTTTCCTTCCTTCACATGCTAAGTAACCAGAAGCACTTCTCAAAGCGGGTGTAACTTAAATGATATTGGCTGAGCTTGTGGCTCAAAGTGCAGAGAGAAAAATGTCACAGACACAGAGGATGAGTCATAGTGAGCTGAAGAGCAGCAAGCACTTCAGGCTGTAAGAAGTTCTGTCAGAAATATCCAGCAGCCTTGGCGGAAAGCTGAACAAGAACAACAGGCTCAGAGATGGGAGGGATGTGAGCTTGGAGGAAGTTTATATTTCAGCTCTCAAATGAGCTACCATAAATGAGGGAGCATTCAACTACCCTAAAACTGCAAAAGGTGCACTGATGTCCAACCATGGAGGTCAACAGCCTGTGGTCTAAGAGGTGTATAGATGTATTAATGTTAAAGTTCATACCTATAGAAAACAACTTCCTGTTCAACCTCTTTGGCACCATTGACTACACCAGTAAATTTCGTGAGAATTTAGCACTCTACAGTTTTAAAAATAAAAGTTCTTTATTGGCATTGAGGTTTCCGTCAAGAACCTTTAAAGAAGAACCTTAAAAGAACAGCATGTAGTTCTAGGAACTAGCCAGCAGGGTCGTTCCTAGAGAACCAACATCTGCCTCGGGCCGTTTTCCTGGTTTCATTCACACCGGCCGCAGGAACTCCGAAGCGGCCGACTGCAATGTCTTTATTAGCGGCATTTACAAACATCAACCGGTGAATGGAGGACGCCATGATCAGCGCTGTTTCTGTTGTGTGTTTCGCGATAATGGAGATGGAATGAAAACACTATTTACGCAACTGAAAGAGCGTGAAAATCTGACTCAATCTCCTATGATAACTTATGGTGTTATGATCGAGGCTGAGAAAAGAGTAACGCTACAGACAACAGGTAAATGTCGTTATCACTGTTTTCCCTGTTCATGGAGTAAATATGTTTACATGGCTTTTTAAAATGCCGGGTAGCCAGTGTTTCGTATATGTTTGGCCAATCAGTGTACACTTACGTCACTGTTAGTTCCTATAGAACTGTTTTAGGCCCTACTCTGAAGTAGGAGCTAATTTAGTTCCCCCAAATGGAGTTCCTAGAACTAGATACGTTGCTAGTTCCTGCGGTGTGAACCCGCTATACGTTATCAAGGTATGCAAAATTAATACCTGTGGCTCCTGATATATTGATGTGAAACCAAACAATCTGTCTGGGCAAGAAACTGAACATTATTTACAACATCATTACCTGCAGCCTCAGAGAAACAGAGAAATGTGATTTTTTTTCTGGTTCTTTCGCAGAGCTCATTTAAATGAACCGGTTCAATTCACTAGTTTACTTACATAATCACACAATGACGTAACATATATGCATCTTGGATGGCCTGAGGCTGAGTAAATTGACAGCAAATTTTAATTTTTGGGTGAACTACCCCTTTAACATGGAATCTATCCAATGTTCATTTTAGTAGAAAGCTTCTTATTAAAATGTTCTTCGCTGAAAGGTTCTTTGGAGAACCGAAAATGTTTTTCTATGACATGACCCCTTTTTTTAAGAGTGATAGAGTGCTGCAGATGATGTATTTTTGTAGACCAAAACCTGAAAACAAGTTAGCATCACCACAAAGTCAGAAAGTTTTTGAATGGGTTCAAAGCTCAAGATATTTTCACATTTTATTCCATGCTGTAAAATGCATCAGTAATACCCCTTTGGGATTTTTTTAAAGCTTTTACTTGTCTTGAAAAGGGCAGTTGCTAACAAGTGGCTAAATGGGACTACAGAGGTTTTTGGGGACATGAAACGTCATCGCACCGAACAAAGAAACTCATCAACTAGGCTTGCTGCGATAGACGGTACACTACAATTAGAACTGAACGCGGCTGCTCAATGCAGCACGCCAAACGAATGACAGTCACGTATCACAGATCAGATTTCATTTCGTCAGTCGAGCTGACTGACAAGAAGAGCGAGGTGAGACAGACAAGACGATGGCAGAAGAGTTTCAAAACGAAATGTAAAAGCGCCTGTTTTAAAAATATTTTGGATTTTGAAAAGCCTGTTGATCTGCCATTTATCTAAGGTGATATTGGAAGGTTTTTTAAACATTCGTTTCTCATTTATTTGGTTCCACAGTATTTACTGATTTTTATTTTATTTAAACTGTAATATTTTTCCCATTATTTTATATCAAGGTGTATGTAGTCCGTGCCTCCAAACTTTCTTAATCGCTAATAAACGTTCTACGTTTTATAATTAGCCTATTTGTTCCTCAGTCTTTACTGATTTTCAGTATTGTATACCTATTTAAAATTTGTAAGTTATTTGTTATTTTATATTACGCATATAGCATGGTGTATTTTTATTTGTTTTGTTAATAAATGTTATGTGTTCTACGTTGTTGTTGTTGCTTGAATTGAATTCAAGCAATTGATTCCGAATTGCCGCAAATTTAAAAGTGTAAGTACAAGCTATTTAAAAGCGGAGGGAAAGAGGGCAAACTCAAGCAAACTAAAAACAACTGCTTGACGCCGAAAATTTCCTCACCGTCACAACCCTATCATCAACTCCCTACTCCGCTTTCACAGCCTCGTTGTGTTTCTAAACAGGGCTCATGCAAACTACTCCAAATGAGCTGTCGGAAGTTTAATGTTGGTGTACTTCAAAGGATGTGACACACACAGATTAGGTCAATGTTCAGTCTGAGATAAAAGGCCCAGCCCTGGCTGTGACCTTAGCCTCCTTTTCATTTCCGTGAAGGTTGCTGATGCAGTGAGCTGTGTTCTGATCTGTCGTTCTCTGTCATTAACAATGTCTCTCACCTCCTACAGCACAATCATTCATAAGATACAAGTGGAAAGAGAGGCACAGTTTAGTTAAGTGGCATTTCCTGCGGTTTCCGCTGCTTTACACTGATTTTCAGTTATTCCGATAAATTGTGGAATTAACCGTAACACTAACACAGGATCATATTCAAAACAGCGAAAGGAAGATAAGCGATTGTGATTTACCTAGACGGTCATTTACAAATACTTATTATTCCACAGAATAAGCCTTATTTCCATTTGACAGGACAATGCCACTTCCATACAAAGTGAACCAGTCTACTGGGAGTAGACTTTTGGATAATAACCCAAAGTTTACTTGAGTTTTGAAGTGAACATTTAACATATGCATGAAACCGAGCATGGCCTTTCATTTCCTTTGGCAGCATGCTATAATATGGGCGAATCCTGTGTTTCTGTGACTTCACTGTTGCTACCTTGTGGACCAACTAATTAGTGCATAACAATTCAAGGCTTATGCACATTCAAGGAATGATCACCAAAAATATACTTATACATCCACTGAACTTTGCAACATGTATAAAAACTGCTGCCCAGCATTAACTCTGTTGCATTTAATTTAGTGCATGTCTTGCCCTGCTGTGAAACATATTTTATATTTGCTAGATATAGTTATATTTTCATTAAATATTACATTTTACTTACTTTACACATTTTTTGGTTCATTATTTCTTCACAAATAAAAAATCTACAAGTTGGAAACTACAGAGCGATAATCTTACATCATAATCAAACCACTTTTTCTGTTAAATGATGGCATACAGTTTAAATCATTACTGACTGGTTTGTAGTTTAAAACATTCTCACTGATGCCTTCAAAACTATCACTATCAAGTCATTTTTGCAATTTTGACAAAACCTCATCTATGTTAGATAGCATTATCTTAGAGACAAATCAGCAGAATTTGCAACAGCAACATAGAAAACAATCACATAAAACCAAACGAGTTCACAAGGCATACCAGATAAACCGGCCCAAAACACACACCATTACCCACTGTAATCAAGTCATTTCTGTAATTACTTCACCCTGATTCCAAGATCACAAACAGAAAGACATAATATGTCAAAGTACAAAGAAATAACATAAAAACACAAAACCTGCAGTTATTCAGACTGCCATTTGGACAGTTGACAACATGGTCTAAAATATTCATATTATCCTAATCAAAATATATATTAACCAATTAGTAATAAAATGTAAAAATTGCAAAACAGCAGATAGAATCTGACAATCTGATCAGTCAGATTTAATCATGTGACCTGTGTGTGACTTCTCCATGTGTAAATATCAGATCAAGAAAAAAAAACTGTTTATGTGCAGCATAAACTCAACCTTTGATTCTCTTTAAAGCAGGAGTGAATCAAGGTCTCCAGGCAGTCTGGTGCAAAGCAAGCTCAGGACATAAATAAGTAATATCAGGAACAGCTGACAGCCGCCACCTGCATTTCAGTGAAACTAGCATGGGTTTCATATAAACGTGCAAGACTCTAAACCGGTGCAATGGCAATCTATCTTCAATATGGTGATCACAATGAAAAGAAAGTATGTCACACGTATCATATAGTTTAGAAGTGGCAAAAGTATGTCATATTCTCACTTTCATCTTACATCAAGTCAAAATGATAATGGCTGCTTGAGCAGCAAGGCGTTGTAACACTGACCTGTAAGCCTCCTTCAAAACAGTACCTGACTATTCTTAAACATCACAAAAAGGTCATTTAGCTCAACCTAAATGTAATACAGTAGGAGGAAATTCAAAGAAATGACAGAACTGGACTGAGAAAAACTGTCAAAGATCTTGTCTACAGTATTAATGGTTTTCCACTGCAAAAGAATCAGCATACACTGAATATATTAGTACACTGTATAAAAACAAAGCAACAAATTTGAAACAACTTGCACTGTGTCTTCGCGTAGCATCCAAACACAAACCAAAGGTTTAAATGAGGACAGCCAAGTTGATATGCCATACCAGTTATAAGTAGTTCGAAAGCTTCAAATGGTCAGAAATAACTTATTCCTTCTATGCAAACAATGTCTGACCCCACTGACCTTCTGACTCTTATCAGCAAAGCTCAGAGAAACACAATAAATCAACAGACTGGGAGAATATCCATCGCATGCATCCACACTCTCCCATTTACAGTTATAAATACGCTCATTAATGCATTAAAATGCATTGAAAATACACAAAGACATGAATAATATTCGGTTACAGCTCCATTACTGAACACTCTTGCTTGTAAAATAAATGACTAGTGGACTACAAATTGCACATTTCAAACTGGACATGTCCAAGGAAACTGCCATACTGAGCAGCGCAACAAAAATTACTGAGTGTACTTTTAAAAATGATCAATTATACAATACAAATCTGCCAACAACAACAAAAAAAGACATGTACATATATAAACATATTAAAAACATGTGCAGTCAACTATTAAGCAAGTATGGCTAGCTTCCATGTGGACCATTACCTTCTTGATAAAAAGGTTCAACAAACAGCTCAAGTGCCCGACAGATCTCAACAACTGCAACAATAACTACTCTAAATTTAGCTTCGACCGCAGTTTCCCAGAGTTTTTTAGAGTATCTGTCAGGCTGATTCTTGGTAATGTGTCAACAAATATTTCTTTCCTGTAGCTCAAACAGTAGAGCATGGCGCTAGCAACGCCAAGATCATGGGTTCGATTCCCAGGGAATCGGGGATGATAAAATGTAAAAACTGTAACTTGAATGCAATGTAAGTCGCTTTGGATAAAAGCGTCTGCTAAATGCGTAAAAATGTAAAATTCAAAATAAATAAAGTGCAACAATAATACATTGGAAAGAAGTTTTAATGTGTGATGTCTTCTCAAAACAATTTCAAGTTACCTGTTAGGTTTTCTGTTAAGAACATTTATTCTATTGAAAAATGAAATTAACTTTTTTTATAGCACTTTTTTGTGCATTTTTGTTGTGAGGATTTTTGTGGGGTTGCATTTTGTGGCAACTTGTGACATTTATATTTAACATGTTTTGATGGATTTTCTGCAGCAATTCTGCTAGGCAAAACAATAAAAGCGATTTCAGGCTACCTGTTATGTTTAGTTTAGAACTTATTCTGTTGAAATGTGTAATATTTTTTATAGCCTTCTTATAGAGTAAAAGAGTATTTTTCGCGCATTTTCTACAGCAATTTTGCTCAACAGAAAATAAAAGCCATTTCATTTTACTTGTTGCGTTTTTGCTTATTGAAAATTGAATGGACTTAATTTTTTAAAGCACTTTGTACTCTTTTCATAGACTTCTTATCGATTTTTTTTATTGTGCATTTGTGTTTTGTCTGGTCGCATTTTGGTCTAAGTTTAAATTAGTTGACTTTTCTGAACATGTTTTGATGCATTTCCTGCAGCAGCTCTGCTAAGCAGAATAACAAACATCAAACTCTACAAGTGAAAGGCAACGATAGCAAAACTGAACACCCCTAAGATGCTAAAGCATATGAGGGAGAAACCTTCTCTGCATTATAGCGTGCATTCACACTCCTGTGAATGCTGGCAGTAAATGGTAAAGAAGATGGTGTTGTGTAAGTAAGTGTCTGGGCCGCCCTCGGGCAGAGCTCTGTTCATGTTGACACTTCCTGAAGGGGATTTTTCAGGAGGGGTTGAGTTTGAGCGAGTGAAAGGGCCTATAGGGTGACTAAGTCACCCTGGAAAGTACACAGAACTCCTGGAGGGTGAGGGGCCGGAACACAGGTGTGGCAGGAGGTAACTGGGATGAGGAATGGGTTAGGATGGTGTTTACCTGTGGAGTCTACAGCTGGAAATCTTTGGATCGTATTTGCACAAATGAAAAAAGAAAAAAAAAAATCAGTGCATGGCACATGTGGATGCCTTTGAAGAACTTCCTGAACTTTTACGAGGTTGCACAGTTAACGTTTGGTCAGCACGTAGGGTTAGTTCAGCCAAAAATGGAAATGATGCCATTTTCATGTCATTGCGAGCTTGTGTGATTTATTTTACTCTTAAGGCAAGACACTACCGAGAATACATTGTTTATTCATGCACTGGTCAGTTATCAGATTTTGTGCTATTTGCCTTTTAATTATTACGTTGTTGTTGTTTTTTTGGATTAGTGGACAGAAAGTGTTTATTGCACTTCATCTATTTGCGTCTGTGTATTTCAGTTACAGTACATATCTTTATAGGCCATTTTCACAAAATGAGTTTTTTTGTCCACTTCAGTAGCACCAGTACATACACCAAAACTTTCAGTTTTATTCTTATTTGTATGCTGAAGCTTTTTGTTGTGGGGTTTGTTCATATATTACTCACCTGAGCTTTTACAGCATTTCATTACTACATAATTCCTCCTTTTTTTTGGCTGTTGACAGTATTTTCTGATTCATGAGTGATAAAAAGCGAAATCCAAAATCCCCTCTGTAAAATCCTTTGACTCTACAATATTAAAAAATGAAACAAGAACTTTCTACCAATGTTCAGGTTTCTGTTCTAAAACATTATGCAAATTAGTGCATTTTTAATCACATATTGGATCATTTTTGTGTTTCAAAAACTTAATACAAAAAATGTTTACATTTTTTCTTTATGCAAGTCTTGTCTTTGAAAAAAATTAAAAAATTAACTTTTTTTTAATGATTGTTGACAGTATTTTCTGATTTATGGAGTGATAAAGAGATGTCCAAAATCCCTTCTTTAAAAAACAAAATGAAACAAGAATTTTTAAACAACGTTTAGATTTCTGTTCCAAAAATTCATGCAAATGAGTGCATTTTCAATCACATTATGCATCATTTTCACATTTAAGCAACATTTCAGAAAACCTAATGCAAATACATTTAATACATTTTGTCTTAAGTAAACAAAACATTCACACTACTAATTGCCATGCAATGGCAATGCAAGACAATACTTGCCTTGCAAGACGAGGTGGATTCAAGCTCAAAAAAGCACTGTAAAAGCATGCATCTTTCATTCTACTTTCAGCCGAAGCTCCTACAGGTGGCATCTTACAAACCGGTTGCAAATCAAGTTTTTCAGAGAAAAGAAGTCTAATAATGGCAATCAAAGCTGGGGGTGTATTCTTCTGAAGGATTTGGGTGACACACATTTTCCATGACTCTGGTGGCCAGCTCATGTGTTTGTCCTCCTTGACGAGCTCAGAAAGAGTCGCTGCTGGCCCCCCTTCCTGGAAACAGTTGCATGCTGAGAGAAAGACGGAGAAAGAGAGCAAGGAAAAAAAAGGAAGACAATAAAGTAGAGAGCTGGATGGTGTTCTTATTTGCTTTTGGTCTGGATTACCAGCAGAGCTAAGTTTCTCTTCCCACTAACACTTTACCAAGAGAAGTCCCCGGTCAGAGTTAAGGTCCAACACGCTACGGTAAATGCAACCACACTGCAGTGTGGCCTAATCGCATGCTATCTACTATAACTGATGCATGTAGTGGGTGCATCTTTATTTGTCCCATCTGTCTCGACACAAGGAAGTAAAACTGCAGAATATACTGCAGAGCTTCTGTCTGTCTTTTTCAATGGCAGATCCTTTTGACTTATGGTGTGTTTATTCCATTAAAGAACTAAATGAATCCCAGAGCAGACCTGCGAGTGCAGCTGCTTTCTGACTTAAAGGGGTTTTTATTTTTTTTTCAGTTGCAAGCGTGCGAGGAAAGATAGCTCAGAAGGAAAAAGAGAGAAAAAAAGGTGCTGTGCAATGCGGCATCAATTCTGGTGCCCGATATTTTGGGGACTTTTGACATTTCGTATTCAAATGAAAGATCAACACACTGTACAGTGGCCCCAAAAGTACTGCATTACAAAATATCAAAGCAAATGTCATGTGCATTCAAGCATCTTTTCACTTCAGTATTTTTGCTCAATGTCTTTTAATCACCTGGTGTTTTGATGACTTTTTGTGGATGTATGAAGGTCACACAGATGTTGTTCACATATACACTGTATATATTTAAACTCAAATTTTTTTTTTTTTTTTGTGCATGTAAAATTTGTGCCATCTTGTAAATAAATGACGTTTGCTTTAATATTTTGTTGTCTAATGCAGTGGCTTTTCATAATGTGCTTTTTCAGACATGTGGAAAGAAAACATCCAAAATACAGTTTGTGTTCATTTTGTTGCATGAGTTTTATTTTCCTCCTCTTATGTAGCACTTACATAAATCAAAACTTACAGCTTTATTCCTATCTTCCTATATATATATATATATATATATATATATATATTTAGGTTTAGGTTTAGGTTTAGGTTTGCTCATGTTTCATTTGCCTGATTTTATACAGCATTTTCTTCCTAAAAATGCTAATCAGTGCATGTTTAAACATAACATTTCAGAAAACTTGTAATATAAGAAAGGTCAGTAATTTTTACATGTTAAAATGACTTATTTTTAATGAACATAAATGTCTTTTTGTGCATGTAGAGTGTACTTGTGTCATTTTTCTTGCAAACAAAATGCCACTTGCTTTTATATTTTGTTGCCTAATGCATAGGCTTTCAGAAATTTTAAATGTGACCAAATTTTGCTATACTGTTGGTTACCTCAAAAGCAGTGGATACAGTAAAGCACTTACAATAGATGTAATGCAGCATAAATGTAAAAACGCGCACTTTGAATGTTCAACCACAAGACTTAAACATTAAGCATCTCAAACTGAGACTGAAGTCAAAGAATTGGTTACTGTCTGTGCGTATAAAGTTATAGTCAATATTTCCTCCTAATATTTCAGCTCCTGTCATGACCACTTACATCTGGTAAACCACAGTATCTTTCGTACGATAAGCACAGGGATACAAGAGAAGAACATTTAAATGAAGTAAAATCTGCCCACAGGAATAACATCTGTGATGCATGACTAA
>JAUZSZ010000083.1:22492681-22506478 GCA_034780575.1 Labeobarbus marequensis
AGATGACCTTTATACAACACCTCATATGTGTCAAATACATCAAACTCTCTCTCACACACACGTCTGGACTCTGAACACTTAAGAGTTCAACTTACCACATGTCAGTAGCTGTGCTGATGGGCTCATAGTCCAGGACCTCAGGAGCTGAAGGAAAGAGAGAAACAAACATCTCATTACCCTTCACAACACAGCTACACAGTCAATTTTCAGTATCTCAGCATTCTGATATTAAAAGGGTTCAAAAACTGTTTTTTCTACAGATTTTCTAAGACAACCAAGTTAACAATCACGTGAAGTTTCACTAGTCTTACACAAGCTTTCGGTTCACCCCTCCTCCTCACTATACTGAGCTGATGAGACTTCACATATCCGTTTTTGCAGCAGTAATGTGGGGAGGATTTGGGGTTTGCAAATGAAGGAGGTCCGACTCACCCACATACTCGGGAGTGCCCAGGATCTCCCGTACCTCTGACACACTGTCCACCCGCCGAGACAAGCCGAAGTCGACAATACGAATGTCACCCAGCGGCTGAGCACTCGTCAACAGGATGTTCTGAGGCTGGAGAAGACATAACGAGTGTGAGAGAGAGGAAACACTGAATTACAGGAGAGCAGCCCCCTTTTCCCCCAATAAAAAAAAAAATTAAGAAAAATTGTTACTAATATTTACTTTTTAACTGAATCCAATAGTTGCATGTGAAAAGTACCCTTCTTTAAATGCCCAATTAACCAATTATTAAACAGTTTCCACCTCAAGCGTGCACACAATAGATTCACTAAAATCAAAGGCTTTCTTTCAGTCTAACATCCCGAGGCACAAAACTAGCATGTGTAATACAAGATTAGAGGCGTTGAAAGCTTTCACACACCCGAATGGGCATGCTTGATGAAATTAGTAACATTTCAATTAGATTTAAGCACTTGGTGTTATTACAACTGTGTTTAAACAGGTCTGGTTAATTGTCTCAAGAACACTACCAAAGGTCCCATTAATTCGCAAATTTTATCCAACTTTTTTGCTGACCTCCGCCTCATATTATGCAATAAATGTTGTTAAAATAAATCCCGGGTGTACTATAGCCCAAAACAGAACGGAGGGGAAACTATTTGTAGTTCTTTTCTTTGTTACGCCCACATACACAGACATAATACAGCTATTTAATCAATTACTTGGGAGATTTATTCATTTGAATTCACACTCACACACAATGTCAGATGAGGAAAAAAGATAGCAGAGATGTTTTAGCCCTCAAGTGACTTCCAGGCATATCAGTTAAAACAAAACTGTTTTGATTCAATCCCAAACTGCCAAGAATGGTCAAAAAGATGTTCGAGACATTCCGGGCCTCTGGTTGAATCATTATTATCTATGTGTGCACAAACATACAAACAGTACACTCACCTTAAGGTCTAAATGAACTACGTTGTTTTGATGGAGACAAGCCACGCCCATCAGAATCTGCCTGGCCAATCGAATGACGTCTTTCTCTGTGAAGGCCTCGTCATTATCGGCAACACACTGGTTAAAGATTTCACCTCCGGCAGCACTGAAAGACAGAAAGAGTGAGGGGATTACAATTTAGATCTCAAAGTACATTCTCACGTGTTACATGGTTTCATGTTGTGTTATGTGCGCCACAAAAAAATCCTATTAAATGCATATGATTAGAGACACCCAAAAAGACACAAACACACCCTCAACCATCCTAGAATAAGTTTCACAGATGAGGGTGAGGTGTGTTTCATTGTCCCATCTGATATCAAGCCATATCAAGCATATAATGAGCTCAGTAAAACAATAACTTTTCCAAGAAATCAACAGTACATAGGTACACCACCCACATGTAGAGTGGTTTCTCTCTGCACTCTATGCCAGGTGCTTGTACTCGTTTCTATACATTATAATTGGGCCTCTCCAACAAGACAGCTAATTATTAAATCAGAGGAGACTTCTGGGTACCGACAGAGGGGGAACTTCATCCTTGCATAACCGTAGCAAGGGTTACCATGACCATGAGGATTTGCAGGCGGATACTCCTTTGGGCGATGAAAGACTGGGAAAATCAGGGCCATGTGTAGTGGATTTTGGGCCGCACACACATACACCCTATCCAACACACACTCACGTTCATGCCTTTCAACTACAGTGAAGAGTTTGTATGTATTTGTGTGTGGTGCACGTTACATAACAGCTGAATCCAGCTGTATAAATAGGGGATTCTGGGTATCGCTTATCAGATGAGCAACTAGAGGCTTATAAAATAAGGACACTGGGATATTGAGAACCTTTCATCCCCTTTTAATCAAACACATCACAACAACTCAAGCCCTTCACCCTAATGGACTAAACTCTCCGCTCTCAATTCCCTGTCTTCTAAAGTAACAGCAGCAAAACAAACCCCAAAGAGGTCTGTTAACGCTCACACATGTGCAGGGTCAAATCCTCACAGCCTTTCATGTACAGAAAAACATGTTTTGGTTTCGTTGTGTGTGTGAGAGAATTCAAAGCATCTATAAAGTGTTCAATGGACTGACTTGGATTTATGATTGACTCAAGAAGAGCAGCTGCAGCATGAAATAAATCAAAGCTACAGGCTGGTGATGCTGACGTCCCATTTTTATTGATTTCACCAAATCAAAATGCCACTGCAATGGTAAGCGATGAAACTAAAGCTGAACGTTTTTCAGAGGAATTGCAAGTTTACTCATGATAATTTGGAGCAAAGGCAAAGATTTGTCCCTCGAATAAGAAAGCAAGGATAAAAATATGCTCATCCGTTACCCAAGACCAACAAGAGCGCATTTCCCCTCTCACGAAAAGACAAGAGCGAGTACACGGACTTAAAGGGTCTTGCAAAAGACGTGAAGAATGCTCTCCAATATATCTGGAAATCAGCAACTCTGAGAACACGTTTGTCGTCGATAGCAATTTAATTCCACAAATTTAGGATGGCTTGTATACATACCTACTGTGGACTGCATCAAAACTGCTTTCATACTAACCAAATAGTAACATACTCGACAAACGAATTTAGATCAACTCCAAAAGCTCAAGTGAGAAATCTCCTTTAGTTATGTAACACAAATATAAAAACAATCATTATTCGTACCAGATTCACCAAAAACTAAGGGATTTTAACGCTGATATTCCTTAATCCCTTAATTTATGGTGCATCTGGTATTGGTACTAACAATTATTCTGTTTCAGAAGATCACAAGATTCCTACAGTAAATGAACAGTGTGTTCAGCTGTACAAAAACTCACTTTGCAAGCTGCTCAAAAAGAAAGAGCTGTGAAAAAGTCCATAAATGCCAGATGTCTTGTTTCTCTGGCTTTATTTTGGGGTATTAACGGTGTGCTGAACCAGAGGCAGTTGGACAATGTACATCTGTATCATTCAGAAGGACTTTAAGCCATTGAAAGTTCCATTTCAGAGATTTCTGAGATCGTTTCATCAAGCAGATGGAGGAAAACAGAGAAGCGTGAGGAAGACGAAGACTTATGACAAAAAGACTTGCATAAGAGCTTTCCTAGAAAGATAAATGGCAAACATTGAGCAAGGGAGGGCCCCGTTCATTTTGTTTAAGGAATGAAAAACAGATCACCACAGTGTAACTTTCTTTTTTTTTTCTCCAAAGAACATGCCTTCTCTGTGATAAATTCTGCTATGATGTTGTGGGTGGTTGCTAGTGTGTTTTTCCAGCCCAAAACAAAAGAGATCACCCTAAAATATCTATTCTGGTCTCTAGATCCTTTAAAGTAAATGCAGACTGCTTAAAAGTAAGAATAATAGTTTTTAAGATGAAGAAAACTCTCTCTAACCTACAGTTAGGCCTGTTACTTGATCCGACCCATTTTAAATTTAACAGCCAGTCCCAAAAACATCCTAAAATCTCATTTTACACCAAACACACGTAGATATGGCCTAGCAGTGGCTAGTGTGTTTATGTAATAGCCTGTGCTAGTGTTTCACCGCAAATTTGTGTGGGGTGTCTGTGGTATGTATGGTAAATGTAATTATGACCTTTCCTACTCTCAAGTTTTACAATAGCTAGGGTTTTAACTTTAAATGGCAGCGAATGGCGAGAATTCAGTTTGTTTCTGACAACAGAGGATGTGGCGATGCATTGCACATGCAAGCGCGAGTATGTCGCAGCTCTGCTTTTAGAAGAAAAGCCACAGGAAATGGAAATTGAAGTGTCTCTTTCTGTCTATGTCTCTTCGTTTTAACTGGTTTTACTGCTACACCTGCCCACATCAAGTTTAAGGATTTAACTAACAACACAAAACCAGAGTAAAAAGAATTGGATGCATTGTTCCTTACCAAACCAGACAGACTGTTGTAACACGAAAGCAGACAGAGAAATATGCAAACATGCCAAAAAAAAAGTGAAAAAAAAAAAAGTGGGGCTGAACTCTCACCTTTTATATAAAGATAATTCATTAATATAAATGTCAGATTCAGCCTTTATTTTTATATATGCTATGTGCAAACAGAACAACCAGACCATGACTTTGATACGACTGAACTTGCACAACAGTTGACGAGAAACAAGAAGCATTACCTTCCTTATAAGGTAAACTTACTCCATAGGTTGTCTGCACACATGCCGATGTGCGTGCTAACAAGTGACAGCTTGACACACAGCTGTCTCTTCAGAGGAAGTGGCTTAGCCGTGTGCAGCAAGTGGGCTAAATATTTTTTTTTTGTGGTATTTACATTTGAGGCCGAGCGATATGATCTACCAATTCTCAAAACCTCCATCATTCAACCTGTCAGCATCCTGCCTCTCTGTACACATCAACACACACAATATGCAAATAACCAGGCTGTTGATTTTATGCAGAATTTGCAATAACACAGACAAGTAGGGGAAAACAAAAATTCTTCAACAAATTAAGGGGAAAAAATAAGGGAGATTTGCATGATAGATACAGAGAGAGCTTATGAAAAGCATTTTAACTTAACGACCTGTCATTTCCTCCTCATTAGTAAACGTTATCAGTTTCTGTTTTACTGGAAAAACTAAAATAGTGTGATTACGCTTCAGCTGAACATATACAGTAAACAATTTTCTTAAACATGTGGTGAATGTCAAAGTGGTAAATGAAAAACTCTTTAGAAACAATTTTGTGTGATTTGACATTTTTGTTTACCGTTTTTTAAATTCAGAAATTTGATTACAATGAATGGAGACAGGAGCTGACAAAAGGACAAAAGTATCAAAACTTTTAACACTCGTTTTGTGCGACACAATGAAACCCATATGGGTTTAGAACAATGTAAGGGTAAGATATTTTTTATTTGATGAGTAATACAGTGGATGTAGGTTTGCTTTAAAACTCATGGCTTTAAACCTATCGGTCAGGTCTGAGTCAGGTCTGCTGTATGTTTTTACAGCAGATAAAAACAGGTTTGGTATGATTTTGACCTAGTTGCAGTGTGGTCAGAAAAACTGCACTCACTTTGTGGTGCTTTCTGAGAAGCGTTCAGATTTAACCTTTCACAAGGACCAAACACAAGACCACCACATTCTCACTTGGGAATTTCTACATTTGTGTCTGATTTCTTTTTATGGTTGTTGTATTGGAACATTCAGTTCATTAAGTCAAACGAAGAACTAGCTCGACTGTGGTCTGCGGTAACCTTTAGAAAGGTACAGACAAACAACAGGCTTTCAAACAACAGCACTATGAAAAATTCCTGTTTTCATTTACCCGCTGTGCCATTTCTTTGTGCCTGTAATTCTAATCTTCAAAAGCCCTGGTGACTCAGAATAACAAAATTATGGTGCGCAATGTCCAAGTCATCATAAAACACTCCGCATTGCCCTTCACTTTTGCGGTCAGGGCATGTAGCTACATAACTGTGTGAGTGTGTTTCTTACCACTCTAATACGAGGATGATCTCTGTGGTGGTCTCATAGACCTCGTGCAGTGCCACCACAAAGGGATTTGCCTCGGCTGACTCCAGCACCGCGATCTCGTTCAGAATGTCGCCGCGGCAGTCCTGACCCTTCCGCCTTTTCCGCAGGAACTTCGCAGCGTGCTCCTTGCCAGTAGTCTTCTCCACACACTTCTTCACTACTGCAAACTTGCCCCTGCGTGCACACAAACATACACACAAGAGCGATTAAATAAACTGTTTAGGAAATGTTTGGGGAATGAAAATGAAGAACTCAAAATACAAGCACTTTGAGTAATGATTTTCGTATTGAACGATTAAACATCAACTTTTATTACAGAGCTCTCCGGAACAATTAGTTCCAATCAAGCATTTGCAGCATATTTTAAAAATAAATAAATAAAAACTATATGTTATATGTGTATTATATACACACATTAGAAAAAAGAAATAAGTAAAAATTTAAAAGAGCAATAAAATTTTAAAAATATATATTTCCAAATTTTTAGAAATAGTTTTAAACATTTCAAAAATATTTTTAAATATAACTTTTTCTTTACAGGGTCTTATTCATTAAATAGCAGAGGGCTGAGCATGCAAAACCGGTACACAAAGTTAGCATGGTGATAATGACATGTTTTAAGGGTGTTGCAGACTGATAAGACACTTGTCCGTTTTTTAAAAAATGCTGCATCTTTCACATACTCACACACAGAGAATAAGCAATAAGAATAAGAATAATCTTCAATCAGCTTTTACAAGGAAGTGTTCATCAAAAATGAAAACTATTTTTAAAAATCAAATATGGTTAAATAATTTAAATATGGTCACTATCGTATTTTTCGTTTTTTTTTTGTAGCTTAACAGCCATGATCTTCTGCAAAAATCAAATCAAAATGAAATTTTTATTTTTAATTTTTTTTATGAAAAAACAAACAAAAACACAGCATACAATTTTGGAACCGAATAAGGAAGTGACAAATAATAGGTGAACAGCTACTTTAAATTTTTTTCCATGCGCAGTAAGAATTGACGTCACAGTTGGTGTTGTCATTATCAGATCATCGGCAAATTGATGATGAACTGTGAACATCTTTGTATTCATTGTTAACCTGTCAATTTTGCACTTGTCATGATCATTCCCTCCCTTTTTCATTTGCAATGAGAGCCTGACACCCAAATGATAAGAATGACAGTTGGAAGCCGGAGCCGTCTGAGCTCTGAGGGCACTTACACAGACTCATTCACACCAATTTCCTGCCACCTCCCTCATCTGACCTCATCTATCAGTCAAAAGACACACAGTGCGCTGCATACACACAAAGAACAGGCCTGTCAGCGTGGACATTCTCTTGTTTGACAGCGAGAGGGACAAATGGCTCTCAACCACACCTCCTCTTCAGGCCATCTCATAAAAAGACAGAAGTTTGTGTGTGTAGTAGAGACCCCAACAGACAGACCACCCAACTCTTCCAACACCCCTCCATTGAGAGTCAATGGTATCCACTCCTCCCAGCGTCTAGTTCAGCCAATGACCAAACATGACACTTACAAACAAAATACAGCCAACCCTCCCACCCACCCTGAGTGACCTCTCCTCTGTCCACTGATCGTCTCTTCCCATCTACGTCTCCATTAACACCCTACTTAAAAGTTTAACACGAACATGCAGAGAGACGGGTGGAAAATAAAGATTCTGGATAGAGCTTCAGTTGGACATCTCAAAGACCTAATCAAATGGCCAAGCAAAGTTGTCCTTCCTGTGTTCACATATTTACTATTGAACAAAGACAGGGAAGAACTTAAGTGGTTAACTTAAAATAAAATTTTAAAAATAATAATAAATTACATGAGTAAAAAAAATTGTTAATACTAAAATAATAAGTAAAAACAGATAAAAAATTATTACTAAAATAAATAAAATTAGTGAATAAAAGCAGGGGAGGGAACACTCATTGTATACACTGTAAAAAAAATGTGATTTTAACAGTAAAAAACTGTGAAAATGCTACAGTAAAAACCTGTTAAAAGGTTAATGGTAAGTTCCTGTAAAATTTACAGGATTTACGTTCCCAGAATTCCCTGCATTGCATTTCAAATTTTGTTTGAATCTGATGTTTTTTTCTTTGAAATAACTGTTTCTTAGTTTTTCTTATCAGTTCTGTTTATTAGGGTTGTATGTTATATCTCATGTTGTTAAATTAATATTTATTGCATATTTCAGTTTAATGAGTCTCACCATGATGGTGTTTAGAGCTTAAGTGAATGACACTGTGCACCTTCTATATATGTTATAAATTTAAAAGCTGCTTGTGATTGGCTTTGGTTCATCATGTGACTCATCACCACCTGCATTTGGTGATTATCAGTGTATTTCAAAAGGTACAAAACAGATTTCAGTACTTCAGAAGGTTGGTATATTAACATTATATCAGTTAATGAAATTACAGTATTTAACTGTAAATTTAAATTAAAACCATAAAACCTAAAAGTTGTTACCGTAAATTATGGATTTTTTATTTTATTTTTTTTTACAATGTAGAACTTTTTTGGGCTCAAATTGAAACATTTTGGCCAACTTTGCCATAAGAAAAATACTACTTTAATATGTATATCTGCTAAAGAGGTCATTTTTTTGGCCACAAAACATTAAACTTGAAAATTATCGGGGCTTTAAAAAGCTTTTGTTGTTGGGTCTTGGTGTTAACATTTCCCATGATTGCAAACCATTAAAAAAAGTCCCGGAAAATTTCCAAGGGTGCGAGCCAAAATGCATCCATTGACAGTGTTGGAGTGATTTTCCTGTTAAACGTGAGTGTGGTTGGCGTGGAGCGAGCATGTTCCAGCATCTGAGCTCAGAACACAGTCGGACTACAGAGTTCACATGGAGTACAAGAACCGCATGTGACGATGCCAACTCTCAGAACAACCCAGTTGTTTAGTAGTTCAGCCTGTGAGGAAATTATCCTGAACAAAAAATGTTTTGACTGCTGCAGACATAAAGTTTACTTTGCAAAAGACCCATAAAGTGTTGGATTGAGAGTTGACAAAGTCAAAGGGCACTGCATTAGATGCCATAATTCTGCCAACCTCACATTTCTCCTGTCCTCTTCTCAGAGGCGTGAATAGAGCTGGTTTGAAAAGTCAGGCATTCTTCACAGTTCTTCCAAAAAAATAAAAAATAAAAGGTCAAACCAATAATGGTCAGCACTGCAAAGATGAATGAGAAATCACTGAAATACCACAATGCTCTGAAATACCAATGAATACGGACAGCATCAAACTAAAAGAATGACTGGGCAGGAAATGTACATTCATCTTTGGAGATGACCCAGATACTCTGGCGGTTAGACTTCCTGTGCAAAAATTCACACCGTCTTCTTTCACAGTCTATCTGTCCCCATCTCTCGGTTTCATTCTCATGGCCAGATGGTAGAAACATGTTCACTTTGAGAGTCAAAGATTGGATAAACATTTACAAGACCAAAGGCATGCACGTGTGCATGAACACACAAACACAGGACCGTTTAGACACAATGATATACAATCTCAATCCATTATTAAAGGGAAATCGTACAACCCCATTATTAAGCAAAGGACTGAATCACATGCGCAGCTGGCCTGTCTGCTACTGGTATGGCAGAGGGCTCAGTCAGCAACCCAGAATTCTGCAGTAAAACATTCCTCACACAGACCACCTCGGATAGAGGACCACTCAATTCTCAGCTGAACTCATGAACTTTATTGGATTCCTGAAGATAAAAAGTGCAGATTACCAAAACAGCTGCACAGCAAGAGAAGAAAGTGTTGAGTTTCATCAGAAAAAAAGGTTGAAAACATGAATGAAGTCAAAGGAAAGCTTGTGAAAAGGTGATGTTAGAACCGATGAGGTTGTATCTGTGGATGTAGTTCCTCAAATAGATTTTGGTGCATGATCAGTGGTAAGATTTTGAAGGTTGGGGTTAAACTCATTTTTGGATACTCTAGAGGAGCTCCAAAGATGATATGCTTAAAAATACCCTCTAATCTCCCTGAATTGGGACACAACTCGTAAGAATTTTAATTAACTAGGACATCCACTACACTGTGCGTCAGGTAACCAACTCTGGAGATATTCAAGGAAAATGGACATAAGTTTATCACAGCATTCCACACTTTGTTCTCTCACAGCATCCATTTCCGCACCATTGTTGACTTCTGGTTCTCAAAACATTAACGAGTACTATTGTTATAAATCTGAAGAATTCTGAAATAAGGGGGAGAAAATGACTGGAAATAGAAACAGAACTAAACACGATAACTAAACTGATCCTCCAACTAAACAAACAAGTTGTCTGGGAACAAACTTTGGATTTGATCTCGCTGAATAATACGGAAATTGCTGTTTGGAGCTTTGTGTCAAATGAATGGAGTGCTGACAACAGGGCCAGATGGTTTGGCCATTCAGTAAGACGAGTGTGTTCAGCCACACACACACACAGAAACATACATTTTACCATCCAAGTTGGGTTTAAATGCAGAGAAAATCTAAGCCAACGAGTATGTTATGTTCATCTGGAGAGCTGAAGAATGATTTTAAAAGATGACCTATCACTAAAGAAAGATTTTGGTTGCACTCAGAGGAAATCACAAGACAAGCTGGCCCACTCAACTTTTCTGCTGCAGGGCTACTTTCACATGAAGATGATGTATGTGGACATATGATAAAGGAAGAGGAAAAGGGATGAAATTAGATTAGGTTACGCTGAAAGAATGCAAGATATTTGTGCGACCGTCTCCCTCTGCCTACCTAATCTGCACATCAATATCCACCAACATCTGCATTCCTCTGTTCAATTCACCGCTATGGTAAGCAAATCAGATAGGCTGCATTATAAAAATAACGGCTTGCCTTGTGACTCATGCATGTGGTCTCTTCATGCGCTTTAATTACAGGAAAAACTTGTGAGGATTCTTAGGCATGAGTAAACAGTGCCATCTCACATAGCGTGTGGCAAAACGTGAAGTTTTAGGGAGAACCAAATGCCAGCTAAATCCAGTCCAAATCGAGACATTTTACAACCCAATCCACAAATTGCCCATCAAATTGAGTTAAATGATGCGGAAAAGACCATGAGAATTAAAATCCAGATACTTGGAAAACAAAATTCACCTAAAGGCAGCAGAAATGGACCATGCAACTGTCAACAAGCACAGCATGAATGTTTAAATGAACACATCTGCCCAAGAGAAAACAAATTACAGTGGTCAAATGATACCATCTTGTCTATAATTAGTCAGTGGAGCATTAGAGGACAATGTCACGGCAAGTAGTGATAGGCTATATCCATCACACCTTGGTCCTGTGCGGCTCTGAATTAACATGTTTTACATTCTTTGTTTACTTGAGAACACACACTGAGAAGATGCAAGTCTGGTTTTCAGGCACAAGGGGCCCCTGGAAAATGCCAATAAGCATGTACAGTGGTTCACCTTTGTTTGATTCATCCCAGTGAACCGAACCGTTTGAATCCATTCAATGATTCAATCCATTCAAATGATTCACTATGATTTGTTCAGGTGACAAGCAAATTTGGTTGTAATGATCAATGAATCCTTTATTCAACTGATGCGTCCACAAACAAAACAAGTCTGACTATCCTTTATTTATAGTCGACCTATAGACACACATTTAATGATTCTGTAATTACATAAGCATTTCCCTCAAAAAAAACAAAGAGATGTCAGTTTTTCAACTGTGGTGCGTGGCATCAAGCCATACTGTAAAAACAACAATAATCTAAATAACCTCTTTACATCAATTTAATTGTCTTCATTCAGAACAAAACTCAAAACACCATCTGACTTGTGGTAGTTCAGAGCACCAACCAATGAAATACTTCCTCACAGCAGTCACTGGTACCCATTGTTTCGCACTATAGTCAATCTCTGAAGGAAAGAAAGCCAATAAAGCAGTTATGCGCTTCACAAAATGCACGGTCAATGCATGGAAGTGAACGACAACCATTCGTTGAATTAACATATTGGTTTAGAAAAGAAACTCTACTAATTCACCTGATTGCAGCCCCTGTTGATCTACACTGCAAGAGAACTAAGCGAACCAGAGAACGGTCCCACTGTAATAAACGCACAGTTTGATAATTTTATAAATTCGTGTAGTTTGTTTGCAATATGAGCAAGCTGCAATAAGGGCTAAAATCTGTCTGGCTGATCCTCAGATTACACGTGCTGGAGCCAAACAAATCTCTTTTGCCTTCCAGCTGGCAGTGATTCACTCCAATTAAATCTCACACCGGTTCTCAACTTTGTGAAACTGCCTACAGGCATGTGACTAACGTTACATTTATTGTACACATTGTAATATTTTAAACGAGCTAATTCGTCTATAGAATAGATCATTGACGGTGTTTTACCTGCCAAGCTCTTTGCCAACCAGATCATAGTTGTTCTTGAAGGGGTCGGTCCTTATCCGCGTGCGAATCTTTGTGACCATTCCGTTCCTATTCATCATTGCACAGTTACAATCCTGCTGCAGGATAATGCCTGGCGTTCTCCGGAGCACTGAGTAGAAATACAATCGTTTAGTCCATCAGGTCACTATCACAGAGCGCTATTCAAGCAAAATATGTTGTAAAAAAAATAAATAAATAAAATGATGATGCTTAGTTAAATTAACTGTTGCACGGGCAAAATTTCAAAAACAAAATATTTGTTTATCACAGCGTTTCAAGCGGTGCAAAAGTTCTGAAACTAGTTAATGGTTTCCAAGAAACTCACAGAACTTGTTGAGGACCGCGACAGATCACCGATATGCCCAAGTCCAAACAGCGGTAACTCAGTTTGAGAATGCGGACAAACACTCCCAAGCACAAGACTCTTTACAAACCCCGCCCCTAAAAATCCGGCCAATGGGAGTGTAGAATCCTTGAAGGAGGCGGGGCTATAGAAAGGTAATTCATAGACTAATTTTGTATTCGCAACCCCTCTGTAAGAAATTTGTCCTTTGAAATGATTAGATAAAAAGGTCTACAAAGCTTTGTACTACATTCAAAGCACATATCTGGAACATGCATAACAAAACTGCTTATTTTTTCTATTTTTTATTTACTTGTTTTGTGTATTGTCAAATACAAAACATTGTATCTAAAATATGTTTAAAATGATACATTTCCGCAAAAATATCTTTTGAAATTTTAAGGATTCAAAAACAAATATTTCTTTAAACCATGCTATTTACAGCATCAAATATTTTGGACAAAAACATTTTTTTATTGTATTTTATTCTTTACTTCTTTATATTTTATTTAGGCCTATTTACTTTTTGCCATATGGGAATATTCATCTTCCTTTCGTCACTCTTTGAAAAACAGTCTTTCTTTTTAGATTTGTTCATTCAACACCTAGTCTGTTGATTCCTTTGTTGTCACTGGCCACCAAACAGACAGTGCCCTACCTTGACTTGCCTCATACTTTACTAAATCATATCTGTCTCTCACTCGCTCACACAAACAGACACATGCACACACAGTCCCTTTGATATGAAGCATCAACATCAATTAAATCTCATGGGTCTTAGACCATAGTGTACCAGGCAAGTTACAAGCAAGTCACCTAGAAAAAGAAGGGCGAAAGTATGAAAGGAAAAACAAAGATTACTGGCAGACAGGGAGTGAGAGAGGGTGTGTTCTGTAGCCAGCTGGAGTGACAGGAATCCTGACACTCATAAGGTAATTAGTTTTTGCAGATACCAATATGATGTGTGTACAGCAATTTACTTTCATAAACAGTTTTGGTATCCAGGTGATGCAGCGCTGACTATGATGATCAAACAGGCCTTTACAAAGCTGAATAAACAGATAGATAGATAGATAGATAGATAGATAGATAGATA
>JAUZSZ010000083.1:22793444-22808959 GCA_034780575.1 Labeobarbus marequensis
TGCAAAGCTGAATTTTCAGCATCATTACTCCAGTCTTCAGTGTCACATGATCCTTCAGAAATCATTCTAATATGCTATTTATTTATTTATTTATTTAGGGAAATGTGTTACATTTTTTCCAGGATTTTTTCATAAATAGAAAGTTCAAAAGAACAGCATTTATTTGAAACAGAAATATTTTCATTTTACGGGTTTATATCTTGCTATTTTGAGTTTATATCCCGTTATTCCGAGTTTAATTCTTTTTATAGTTCATAGTTCAATTCTGAGAATAGAACTGCAAAAAAAATGTGTGGGATATAAAATCTGAATTGCAAAATATAAACTCAGAATTATGATATAAACAGAATTAGGAGATATAAACTCAGATTTTTGAGATATAAACTCACAATTGTGAGAAAAAAAGTCGGAATTGTGAAATACAAAGTTGCCGCAAAATCGCCGTTAAAAAAAGGGGAAAAAAAATTGAAATGAAAATCTTTTTTTATTAGTTTATATCTCACAATTCTGCCTTTTTTTCCTCAGAATTCTGAAGTTATAAATTCGGAAACAAAGTCCAAATTGTTAGATTAAATTCCTAACTGCACAGATTTATGTGATTATGGGCAATTTGAATAAATGCATTTTGAAAATATGATTTTTAAAATAAAATCAAATAAATGCAAATAGTTCAAAAATAAAATATGCCATAATTTGTACAGAATTTTACCCATTTTTTACCCGTTTATGTATGACTGACATAAACATTATGCATCTTATGACATTAATTAGTTGGTTAATGTTCCAAAAGGACGGATTTTATATTCAATTCAAATACATTTTAAATGTAATCCTAAATACTTTTTGAGTGTACAAAAAGAAACATGGATAGAGGTCACAGATGTCTGAAAAATGTATATGAACTATAGGAGAGGAGGAGACTTGTAGAGAGTGAGAGACTGATGAAAAGAAACAGACAGGTCTGTGATGATGATGAGACCTGCGGTGCTGTTCTTCAGAAATACTTCAATCCGTCTGACCACACGCACACACACACACACACACACACACACACACACACACACAGCAGCCATGTCAAATAACCCCAACAATGAGCACATTTCAGATCTGACATCTTCAAGGCAGACAGAGAGACAGATGTAGGGTTTGGCGTAAACACTACTCCTCCTCGTCCCGTTCTCCTCCTCCATCGCTCAGACAAAGGTGGGAGATCAAAGCATGTGTTAAACGCAGTTTGAGAGTGACAGAAGCACAGTCTCCTCCCCTCAGGCACTTTAGCCAATCAGAACATCAAACGCCCACGCCGTTTATCAGCGCTTACCCTGAGGTGGCCAATGAGGGATGGCGTATCTATAGATCGAGAATCCGGGCTGACTGACAGCTCTCATAACCCGCATCACTGACAGATGCATCATATCCTGACAGATAATCGTTGATCATCTAGCGGCTCGTGGCGGTACAAACCTTCCTTTCTCTTTCATCTAGTTCAAAACACATCTATACTTCTTCAGAAGTCTCTTCTGCTCACCAGGGCTGCATTTGTTTGTTTAAAAATACAGTAAAAACAGTAATATTCTGAAATATTTTTAAAGTGTAATTTAATCCTGTGATGCAAAGCTGAATTTTCAGCATCATTTCTCCAGTCTTCAGTGTCACATGATCCTTCATTCTAATATGCTGATTTACTGCTCAAGAAACTTCCTATTATCAGTGTTGAAAACAGCTGTGCTTATTAATTTTGTAGACACTGTGATTGGTTCAGGATTTTTTTTTTTTTTTTGATAAAAAAAATTGAAAATTTTTTTTTTCAAAGTTGAAAATTTGTTTTTTTTAATGTAAAATTACAAATGTCATTTTTGATCAATTTAATGCATCCTTGCTGGATAAAACATTCATTTCTTAAAAAAATGGTTTTGTTAACTGTTTACCATATGTATTAGAAGTAATAATATTAAAAATTATGATTTTACCTCTATTTTGGTTTGTTTAAAGTATCTTGAGATCATCATGTATCAAACCCAATCGGGAGTGTTTTGTTATACCCCTAACAAAGTTTTACAAAAAACAACATTTAGGCTTTCTTTATGATTCTTCATAAAATCAATTTTGAATTTATTTTTAGATTTTCTGTTTTAGTAAAAACTATTGCTGCTTTAGTAATAATGTTTCTGTTATTTTTGTTATTTTGTTAAGTTGTTTTTATCTATATACTTTTTTAGAAATTTTTACATTTAATTTTATTAATAAAAGAACTGACTGCAAATTTTTGAAGTTTTTGAACACATAGAAGACCATATATTATATTACTCTATTTATTTATTTATGTAGCAGTGAGTGATTTTCTTTTGTTCATTTTCTTGGATTAACATTTAGGACACCGACAGAAGCTAGTAAATTAGGCGCGGTCACTTTAAGAGACAATGCATCCAATATAATGATGCACATCCGATTTCTTTCTCAACTGTTTACTTTCACTTAAGACATAACCGAAATAAGACATAACGGCAAATTAGGTGTTGATGCGCTTTGAGATGCGTCTCTCTGTGCGCGCGGGTGCTGAATTGGACTCCTTCACATCTTTTTCTGTTTGCATGTTTAAACTGCCATTTGTATTTTTTCGGTCAGATGCAGGATGATGCAAAGGGGAGTGTCTTTTTAGGCTGGCCTCACCCAGTCGGTTGAAATCGCCGGGGGGGCCCCACCTTAGCCGTGGGCCCCTATAATCGTCACCACCTTTCACCCCACTAGTGACAGCCCTGATCGTACATATCACTTTCTGCCTCCCTTGCACACTGTTTGCGAAATAGAGCCAGACATCTTTGAGTTGAAACCTCAAGCATGGTTAAACTATGCTGATTAGAGCTGAGGGTGATCCAAATGTCATATTTTGTTCATTTGTTAAGTATTTAATTTTGGATTTCAAGAAAGATGAATAAAAAAGGAAAGAAAATTCCTCTGAGCAGTTAACATATATCTAAACACAAACTTGTTGAAAAGAATCTTAAAATTACCTTCATATTACTGAAAAACTACTGTGAGATGTTGAGTGCCACAGGTAACCTGTTAGCTTCCAAAATCAGGTTAGAATCTATTTGTAGGTTTACTCTTCATGAAGCCTATGTAGCAATTTAGCATTATAACGTTAAAGTAAAGTTAAAATTAAAGACTTAAGTTTGTTTCCTGTAATTTGGCATCTAAATAACAGAAGCCTAATTCAGATTACCTATGATGGAACACCCAGTGATTCTGTGCTGCCATGAAGTTCTCAATGAGTTTAATCTCCCACATGCCTTGTTGTGATTAAAGGCTGCTGTTGCCAGTGTAACAGCACAATAAGGCAAAGGTCACAGCCATGACAGAAAAAACCAACATTACTCTCAATAATGCCATGGATAATCATTTATATATATTTCCTCAAGCAATGTAAAGCAAGTGTTAAAGCATGTTAAATGACAGTTTGACTGACAAAATACTCAAAATAAAAGAACTATTTTGATCTGATCCAACTTCTCTTAACTTTTCTATTTTTACCTCAACCAACTTTTCGCAGTATTTTCATTTCATTAACATGTCAAGATTCAGAATGCTCTAACCTAATGCAAACCGTGCTTATTGTGTTCCTGATGACTTGAGAGCTTTAATGTAAACAAATTACATTTATTATGGAATTTGACAATCGATTATGATGACTGTGAAAATACCCACTGTGTTACAGAGGCCGGCTCAAAGACTGAGAAAACAAACGTACACAATAAATTTAAAAAGATCATCCTGCCAAATTTGAATTTCTGTATTGTTATGCATAAATTTAGGCCATGATTTTTTAGTTCATTTTTCTTTTCATTCCCATGCAGTTGCAATACATTATGCATACACAGGAATATTTGGAGAAAATACACTGTGTTCATTAAGTGTTATGTAAGAAATCATTTGCAGTCATCCAATTATTATCCCAAAATAATCCTTGACAGGATGCAATAATATTACATTAATATTATTAACATTAATACTGAACAGAAGCTTTCTGATATCAATGTAATTAATAAATGAAACGCAAGATGTTGCCAGTTGTTTTTGAATAAAACAAAAGATAGACTGAAGCACTGTCATGGGTGGCAGTGAATATGTCTTGACTACTAAATACTGTGACTGACCAATCATAATTATGTTTTATATAGAGCCATAGATGGCATTTAGTTGTTAATTTAATTATCTTAGTTAATTTGAAGATGGTTGTTATTCATAATAGAATTGATTATGTTTCAGTCAGTAAATGTTCTGTCACATGAAATGCAAAACTATATTTCAGCCTATAGTTTTATTTGTGGATGGATTTAAATGTTCTTTTAATTTATTAAATATTCAAAATTATTATTTTTATTTACTTTTAAAAGTCAGTTGGTGTTTAAAAAGGCAACTAAATCATTAAAAATTATTGTAATATAGTACAATGATACATTCCCCTTAAATACAATTCACACTGATTCATCCCTATAATATAAATGCCAAAATTTTATTGATAGATTGTATATGCAAGATATTGGTGAATATTTTTTGACTGTATATACATACAGAGAGAGAGAGAGATGTCACTGAAAGAATAAATGTTAATGATGAAGTGTAATGACTTTATAAGCATTTGAATTTAAGTGATCTGTGTTCAGATAAGCAAATGAAGCTTTCAATTATTTACTAATGTGAAATGAGATATTTTACTGAAACAGATTAAACAAAAAACACCTAAAGTCCAACTTTAGACCTTTCCAGCATTCTGCAACATTGAACCTTTTTTATTGTAAAGTATCGTCTTGCTTTGCTTTCATGAAAATCCCTTTGTAACAAAGTAGTGTAATCTTTTGCTATTGAAATGTCTGTGTGTATCTGATGGTACAAAGATTAAAGTGGCCTTTGATTACTAAAAAATTATTGGTAACTAACTTCACAGAAAAAGACTTCATTTTAGTCTTGGTGTCCAGCAGACCGTATCAATACAGTCTTTAAAAGACCGTATCAGGTCTTTTAAAGTTCACTCTCCAAATAGAAGGCTAGATAAGATACACACACATATACTCACTTGTTAGAGTGAAATATCCAGAAGGCCACACTGCAGAAGGAACACAGAAGGGTGATAGGAAGGAGCATAAGAGTCCTCATAACGCGCATCCACTCTCACACGCGAGCTTTGGCGCACACATAGCCACTGACATGCATGTGCTCTCGTAAACTCTCATTTAAATGTGGATGTCCCCGCTGCCAGCAACTTCCTCTTTTGCTCTGCCTTCCTCTCCTTATTTTAACTGTTTCTTGACGACTGCACTCTTTTTTTTACTCTCTCTCTCTCTCTCTCTCTCTCTTTCTTTTTTCTCTCAGACTTTTAATCTCCTCACCCTCCCTCCCTCCTCTTAATTTAACTGCCTCTTGCTCTCTTTTTCTCTCTCTTTCTCTTCTTTTCTCTACTGACAGGCCTGGCTTTTTATCACTTCTCTGCTGCTTTGCTCTTCTCTTAATATCAGCCCACTTTCTTCTCATGTCTTCTTGTCTCGCACAAGAACAAATTCCTCCGCTCCTTTCTTTTCCACTATGTTCCTTTAAGGCATCTTTGTTATTTTTCCATGCTCCTCCACCTCATCCTTCCCTCTGTACTTCCTTGTCTTATAGGAGCTGCCCAGACTTTCCTCCTGTCCGCTTCCCTAGAAATCTCAAGCTGTTGCTTCTTCTGCATTCTCAACCCTCCCCCTCTCGGCACAACTTGGTTGCCCCTCCCTCCCTCCGTATCTCACACACACTCTTTTTCGTTCTCTCTCAGGGTAATACGAGTGCCGAGTACAGAATTAGCCCATGGCAGCACCTCATGACTGGGAGGAAGGGATATGTGCACTAGAGAAGGGTTTTTCCCCTTCATTTCAGCCAATGATGGTCAAAGAATGCAAAGGGCAGCGGCCAATCAAATGTTCGTCTGATGTGACCCCCCCAGCTACCCCACTTTCTTCTGAAAGTTTGAGAAGGGGAGCATTCTGTGGTGCTAGTAGTGAATGAAACTGTATGTACTGCACACTAGAGACGTTAAAGGCATAGTTCACCCGTTCAATTACTCACCTTTATGTTGTTCCAAACCTGTTTTTGTCCATACTGTGCAAGTCAGGGACTAGCATTATATGAAATCCAACAACTTTGAGTACCATTATATGAATTAAAAAAAAGCAAAATCATAGAGGCTTGGAAAGACATGGTGAGTAAATGATGCTAAATGATGAAAAATGTCCGTCAGATCAAGGTTCCTATACACAAAAACACAGGATGTTATGGAAGTCATATTTATTGATGTCATAAATATGGATTTTAAAGCAATTAAGCTGAAAATATAGATGAATGCTTCTTGGTTAAGAATTAAGAATGCATATAAAGAAACTTCCGAGCCGCAGACTACTTCCCCCAACCACTCTGTTCTTGAGTCGTATGCATGAGCTGGAGGAAAAGCTCATGACACACCATGAGACATTTACTTTGTAGTCTTCATGTGATCCTGACTGATGGAAAAATGTTAAAGAAAACACAAGTTACTGTACAGCACAGTCATTGTGCCGCACCACTTTGCTGATGTTGAGTAGTTGATATTTTAAGCAGTGTGACACGACAAAGTTCATCTAAGAGCATAAAGCTCTGAGAGTGGATGTAAAGAAAGAGTATGGTAAACAGTTCAGTTGCTATTTACCACATTCAGACCTCAGAAAATCCATCACTTTAAAACAGTCACTGATAAATAGCCTGGCAAAAGCCTGTCGAATCACCATGCAAATACTGAGCAATTCTAATTGTGATTCCAAATGATGTTCCTATTATGTGAAACATCAGTAAATATTTTACTTGTTTTGAATTTTTTATCTGCTTGACCACACACATAGTCTTTCCAAGCTGTCTGCTTCTGATATTCTCTTGACCTTGGCTAGCAGTGAATTAAAATAAAATAAAAGTGCATCTTTGCTTGCATAAAGATGCATGGCAATTAAACAGAATATATGATTATTATACCAATTATTTTACACGTTCTATGCAGTTCTATATTTGGCGCTTCTTTAACTTTGATGCCTGAATGATGTTTATCAGATACAGAGTCATGAGAGAAGCTGAGAGCTAAACAGAATGTACAAGCAGTTCACATAAATTACTTTTTGATTTTGGCACACATAAAATATTTGTTAATTTCCACTCTGCCATTTGAATTGTCAAAACATGCAGGATTAGTTTAGACATGAATGTAAACACAGAACTGTACTCATATTCCAACAAATAAAGACCTTGTGTGCGTCCGAAAATCAAATATAGTAGTCAGCATTTGAAGTGAATCATCAAAGTGCATCAAAGTTGTCCTAAGGCAAGAACAGTTGTCCTAAGAAAAAGAACAGTTTTGGTGAAAGGTTTTGATCCAATTTAAAAAAATGTTGATTACTGTACCTCTGACTGAGTACCTACTTTTTGAATAAGTAATTATTTTGCAACCATTAAAAAAGTACTCTATATACTTTATGTAGTATGAATGCGTGTAGTCTAAATTAAATTTGAACATACGGCAATCATCATGTTGTCATTTTCATGTGACCTACCAGCGTCAGTTGTATTGCTTTACTGCCATTCACAAAACTTCTCCTCAGAATCTCACTGGAAGTAGTAGGTGATCTGGGGTGTTTTTTTATCTACTTTTACTGTTGTATCAGTACTCTGAATCCAGATATTACACTTTTCATGCACTGTTTTTGCCTTACTTTATAGTAGGGAAGTTGTAATGTGCAGGCAAGGAAGGCAGGAGGAGACATGGATCTAGGTGCAGGGTTTTAATGAATGAAACCAAAAAAAGAACAAGAAAAGCACAGGGGAACAAGAGTATTACAGGAAACAATAACTAACAAAGGACAAGTAAAACACTAGGGCTATATATATACAAGGGAGAGCAAAAGGAACCATTTAGTTAATATGGAAACTAACAAGAGTGGGTGTGGTCCGACTAAGGCTGGCCACATACTAGAAGATTTTAAGGCTGACTTGCACCCCCGAACAGTTGGGGGGTATGACCTGATTCGAGGTTTGTCGCAAATGATTATTTGTCAAAAAAAAAAAAAAAATCTTCTATTGTGTGGTGTCATTACAATTATTTAACTGCTCCCGATCAAGACGGAATGTCCCTCAACTGAAATCAAGCATGTTTGATATTTACGACTTTTGATGGGCTGCCTCTGACGTGATACCCGCGATAGCCAATGAGAGCGAGCAAGCGTCAACTACCGGATGTTCTGTGCTTCTAGAAATGAAACTTGGCAGCCACAAACATGCTATGAAAGCAGAGTACATCACCCATATTCTTTTTCACTGTGAAACAGAATGCTCAGCAGGAGAGCCAGGTGACTACGTCCATTGTTATTCAGAGCCACATTTGATCTCGCAAAGTCTCTGTGAGGTCACGTGTCACTGTTAAATCGTTCCTATAGTCAACAAGTGTGTGGTCTTGTGGTCTGGTCAAATCGTCTAGTGTGTGCATTCAGAGGATTATAAAGCAAAAATTCGGTTGAAACTTTCAGTGGTCTCCCATGGTTTTAAAATTGGTTAAGATTTGAAAATCGTCTTGTGTGCAGCCAGCCTTAGGCAGACAAACAAGGCACACAGCAGACAGGGGCAGAACACACACAGGGAACATGAAGTATCCATATTCAAATGCAACTCTTTATTCAGGAGGGTTGCTGGTTCAGGGGTTTAATTAGGGTTGGAGCTAAACCCTGTAAGACAGTGGCTCTTCAGGAGCAGGATTTGACATCCCTGATTTATAAGGGTTTATCTTTTTTTTGTTTAGTGCTGTCAAACGATTAATCGCATCCAAAATAAAAGTTTTTATTTACACAATATACGTGTGTGTTTTGTGTATATTTATTATGTATATATATAAATACACATATATAATTGGAAAATATTTACATGTATATATATTATATATATATATACATGTAAATATATATAATATATATACATGTAAATATATTATATATTACATGTATATATTATATATAAATATATTTAATATATAAACAACATTTTTCTTGAACATACATGCATGTGTGTGTATTTACATATACATAATAAATATACATATATCATGTAAACAAAATTTTCATTTTGGATGCGGTTAATTGTAGGACTGCACTAATTGTTTCTCTGCTCAGAGAGGTCAATGGACAAACCAAATCACTGTAGTAAACCAAAATTTAAATATCTGACTGTCCTGATCACCAGCTGGAGTGCCCTTGATAGCCACCAGAGGGCACTCCATCCTATGCCGTTGCCACTCTGTCATGGACTTCATCTCCCATAATCCTTTGCCTGGACTTCTCATCACTGATTGCATTCACCTGTGTCTCACTAAGCCTGTTTGCTCACCCTCTAAAAGCCTGGTTAATTGTCATTCATGGCTAAGTCTTGCATAGGTCACAGCTGTATTTCCTAGCCTTGTATTCTGGTTTTTGATTTCTTGCTTGTTATCCTGGATTTCTCTGTTTGGCTTAGCCCTGAACAATGTCATTGATTGTTGTGTGTGATCTTATCCTGTTTTTGGATTGCTCCTTCAATAAATACTGCGTTTGGATCCTCAGAATTTGTGTCTCTGTGCAGTCTGTGACAGTTTCCGTATTTAAAGGCTGCCTACTTACTGATAGTTCTGAGAGACCATTCTTTTGTTTGCATATACTTTATATATGTAAATAGAAATATATAGATGTAGTTTACATGTGGCTACAGTATTTTAATATTCAAGGATTAGTCCTATTGTAAACTGTCAAATGACAGCTTAACATAGGCCTACTGATCCTGGAATAATTATTAAATAATTAGTAAATAGTTATTATTTTACAGGAAAGTGTGTCACAATCTTTTTGATGAAACCTAAAGAGCTTCAGACTTTAATTATGCTGTTTGTCAGCCAATTTGTGCATGTTAATTAAAATTTCAGTAACAAAATCTCATGGCCAGCAGCTCATCCTTACCACGAGAAATGTGCTCTTTCCAAACATGTTGTTGTTATAGTGTAAGGAATTGAGAATTAAAGGTGCTGTGGTAAATACAGAAATTGCCATATCTAAAATGTTTAAATTGCATATAAAAAAAATAACTTTTGTTTATACCATGGTCTGTCAGAAAATTCGAATCAGATTGGCTGGCAGGTATGCACTTAAAACTTTTAATGCACAGATAGTTCAGTTTCATCACTTCCGCTTCACGTCGAGTGGTTCTTTGCCTCAACGTTGTGCATTAAAATCATTTAATGCACAGCTAGCTGTGCATTATTCCTTACATACATAGTAATAAAACAGTACCACAGGATGGAGACAAACATCAGAAACTGGCTGTCCTCATAGAACCATTTTTTCAGTAAAAGATTTGAATATGAACACCACATAACTGCTTTAGGTGTGCAAGAATAAATAGAGATATTTGTGTTTATGTACAAGTGAGTTAAGGTTTATCCAGGTTGCTCAGGGAAAGAGAAAATCTTTTTTAGATGCATGGAAAAATAATTCACAATGGCAAACAGTAAAAATATCAGCATGAGGGAATACCATGATTTGAGATTATGAATGTGCATGCATTTTGGGAAACATTTCACAGAAAAAAAAGAGAGACCGTCTATGGGTCATTCCTGGGATTTGGTAATATTTCAGTCCCCCAGAGTGTTTAAAGTGGTGGTTTAGCAAAGTGAATTGTTAGAAGATTTTTACAATACTTTGGTAATAATGTCTTATATCTATCTTAAACTAAACATTTTGTCATGTCCCTAAAGCACTTCACTTGTTTGTACTTAAAAATATTTTTCTAAAAAAAAAGCAAGATATTTTATTTTAAAAAAAACAGATTTTAAAGTTATGTCCCTCAGTCTGAACTCAACCATGTCACACTAACCATTTTACCCCCATAACAATTTAGTCTCCACACATACAGTATGTGACATCATTCACCAGAAATGACATCATTCAGGTCTATTAGTATCATACTTTTCATTCATATTTTTGAGGTGTATTATAGTCACGGCGGGTACTGTCAAGCTTAACAACCCAACACCGTCACATATCATATATATATATCAAACATTCGTGCTGAAGAGCAACTGTCAAGTCTGTTATTCACATAATGTATTCTCTTTTAAAATGCGAAAGTATAAATTTCATCACAGGATGGAAGTCATAAAAAAGAAATCAAATTTATTCAGCCTGGGCCCGTATTCACAAAACATTTGATCTTACCACTAAGAGTTCTCTTAAATAGCAGTAGAGATTTATTCATAGAAATCTTGTAGTTTGCGATATTATGTTGCCATATTCAAATAAAGGTTTAAAAATAAAAATGTTAAAATGCAGGCTAAATGTTGTTAATTAAACAAGTATATGTTCAGCTAATTGTCAGCCTCTTAAATGTGTGCTTCTTCTAAACAGTTAGCGGATATGCATATAAACAGCCTTTTAATTAACAGAGTAGAATGATCATGATATAAGTCAGGCAAAAGTAAAAGAAAACCAAACTGGACGCAAGAACAGCTGTTACTTCTTGCCCAACTTGTTAATGAAAATAAGGATATAATCAAAGGAAAATTTGGAGTTGGGATAACCTCCAAAACCAAAAAGATGAGTGGGAAAGCATGTGTGTGCAAACAATGTTTCTAAAATGTTTACATTCTGAGGCAGGTTGCCAGCAACAGCCATTTTAGGATAGTTTGTGATTTAGTCTTAATCACTTAGGACTCCTCTTCACTACTCCTAACATTTCATAGATTTAGGAGTTTGTTTTAGCGCTAAAACACTTTGTGAAATACTCTTAGAGCAAAAATTTAAGAGTTCTAAATTTAGGACTGACACACCCATCATTTTTAAGATTTTCTCTTAAACCGGCAAGTTATGAGCTACTTTTATCCTTAAGATATTTTGTGAATACAAGCCCTGTTATTTCATTCCAAACATTAATCCTGGTCACAGGCATTCCTAAATATTTAGTTCATACATTTGTTTACAAGTTTAATGGTGGATTGGTCAAATAGTAAATAATATGTATATATAATAATAATATATTTAGTACATCTCAACTACGCTTGGATTTATCTTCTAAGAAGCTTTCACGCAGATAATACTGGTTGTACTGTCCACTGTCCAATCCTGTGAATCAAGTCCAGGTCATTCTTCTCTGAGGATCTTTTGGGGGATTTGTTTTGTTTGATTTAATATGAAAAAAAAACTGTATTCATGAGCATTTGAATTTAAGGCACGTTATAGGAAAGGTATGGAAAGCTATGTTAACTGCTCTCTGAAGCTCTTCTTTTAAAAACAAGTGCATGAGTACATTGAACTGTAATCTAGCATCAACAACCACTGAATAAAGTATGTATATTTTGTTATATATTGTCATATGAACTAATCAGTAAATAAAATGAATAAATAAAAAGTCTCACAAACGTACGGCAATATGGTGTACATTACAGTAATGGTTCTCGCTTAATTTGTAATCTTACGTTACCAAAAACTAACAGTTAAGTGAAGGAGTCAGTTCACTGACTGAGAAAGTCTGATTCCAAATTCCTGAGTTCCCTAAGATTTTGAGTGTTTTAGACAGAATATTTAAAAAGAACTTGTTCATAAGAGTTATTTTTTTGTCTGTTGTTTCATACAGGGAATGACTCTGCTTATTTTAACATTATTTGAACCCACACAAAAGTTCCCTGAAACATTCTCATTTTTGTCACATCTCCACACTGCCTGGAATCCTGTGTTTATGAGCATTTACAACATAGAATTGCTATTGATATTTTCTCTTCAGTGTTGCATGATATGAGTGTCTGCATTCTGTTCAATAACACGGTCCACACTATTTCCTATTTTCACAGCAAATGTTTATATGAGTTTAAACACTGTAGTGATCCAAAATTAACATGGAAGAGGCTTGGCTCAAAACAATATTTACTTTTCAAATACCCATTGAAAATGAATAATTATTTTATATACACAGAATGGCTAATTTATATGCCCATCTCTGAGAATTACCAAGCAGAGATCAATGTTTTTGTTTCTGTCTGTGTTTACAGTAATAGAGGAAGTGCAAGATGATGAACAATCCGAAAATAATTTGGAGAACTGAACAGCAGCATGGTGCAAAAACACTGACAGATATGTAGCAAATTAGCTCAAAAGGGAAATGTATACAAAGAATTCCAATTAATTATAATTAGTTATGATTATAACTGTACCAGAATTAATATTACCATCAACTAATATGTTCATCCAGTAAACATTCAGTGTAATGTCATATCAACTCTAAGAAATTTTCGTGGTCATAGAAAATAACTTACAGTACCAGTGCATTGCAGCCACTTTGACATTACGATGTTCTATCAAATGAAATAAATCTATTCTGCCCACTTTACTCATATTTTTATGATGTATCAGTCAAACTACAGTAGGTGGAATTTACATTCTTCTACATTCCTAACGATTGTTTCACAAATGTTTTTCATCCAATCCTGAATACCACAAATAAATTATTTCAACTCTTCTTTTATATTTGTGTTATGGTGAGGCACTTACAATGGAAGTGAATGTGGTCAATTTTGGGGGACTGAAAAAAACAGAAATGTGAAGTGTCATTAAAGCGCTTCATTGAAAGATCAACATCTATGTGTCCTCTAACAGAAGAACTCTGATCAGGGAGGTTACTGGGGGAAAAATAAAATAAAAAAAAAAATTTTTATGAAACGGCAGGAATACTTTTTGTGGACTAAACCAAAATAATGATTTTATTCAACAATTTCTCCTCTTCCGTGTCAGTCTTCGACACACGTTCACGAGAGTACCATGACGCATGCGCGTGATGCTACCAACGCAGAATTGATAGAAAAAGACAGCCCAGATTGTACTTCCAATTTGAGCCAATTTTATTTCGCATTTTAATTAGTGATGCACCGATTATGATTTTTTCCATGGCTGATTCAGGCCCTGTTTACTCTGGCGTTTTCACTATGTTTCAGAAACACACTACACAAGTGAAAACACATGACCATTCATACGCGTACAACCTTAGACATGTAAAGGTAGATTCCCTTTTATGTAGATGGCGGACGCGTGTCATGCTTGAAGCGGTTGACTGGGGAATCTACCTATAAATATCTATATGTAGAACACTGAGCATGATGTTATTGTTTACATGGTCATCAAGGATACGCAGAGCGAATGCGGGCAGCCACGCCATCATTTTCAAAAGTCTCCATTTTGGCTGTTTTACACTGAAACTCAACCCCAGAGTTTTCAAACTAAAATGGTGTCTGCAGCATTTTCGAAAGTCTCAGTTTTTGAGGGTCGAAAATGCCGCAGTAGTGTAAATGACAGGGGTAACCATAGCAAAAGTTTTGTTGTAACACTAGTCTCCATGCTTGTTTGTTTGGTTTTATTTATTGTTTATTTAGTGTATAACAAGCAAACTGGCCAAAAAATGTAGCCATTTAGAGGCAACCACTGCATTTTAATCACGATCCAAACAAAGATGCTACGAACATGTTGAATGAGCAGTTGTTTTTTATTTTATTTAGATAATTAAGTATAATTTCAAGATTTAAAGCAAAAACAGAATGGTCTGACTTCACCTTCTTGAAATGATGCTACATGAGACAAAATCAGCAGACGGACTGAATGAGAATGCAAATTCAGTCTCTGACAGCAGGTAGTGCTCATGGAACAGCAG
Source organism: Labeobarbus marequensis (assembly GCA_034780575.1). Taxonomy (NCBI): domain Eukaryota; kingdom Metazoa; phylum Chordata; class Actinopteri; order Cypriniformes; family Cyprinidae; genus Labeobarbus; species Labeobarbus marequensis. The sequence goes on from JAUZSZ010000083.1 coordinate 22,808,196, forward strand.
CAATACAGCGTTTCCTTGGTTACCACTGTTTTTCTTTACCACTGTCCCAGTAGCTTCCGCAGTAGCTCCCAAAAATAACAGATAAATAAGTACAAAAAAATACAGTACAAAGACTGCAGAAATGTAATGTATTTTTTTTACTGTTGTTTTCAGGAGCTACTGAGACAGTGATAAAAAGCTAGTCGATCGTGATCGCCGGGTTGATGACCACTGATTTAAGGCGTTTAACACAAATGTATGGTTCTAACTCTAATGTTTTCCAACATTATTGATTTCTTGTGGTATGTACCAGTTAAAAATGAATGCACACAAGCCCAGTTATTTATTAACTGGTCTCTGCAGCTGTTCCTTCAAAAACACATGCACAAGATCTCCAGCACACTCAACTGTAATCTAGCATCAAGAATCACTGAAAGAGGTATATCCAAGTACAGCGTCAGGAGATCTAGATCAACACATGCAAGTTTTTAGCCTTAGAAAATCTCATTACACCAGCTGTTCAGCATGCATGGCTGGTTTTGCTCTTTGTTCTGCAGCTGAGTATCTTATTCTGCTGGTACGTATGTTTGACTTAAAGCAGCATATTAATTAATAACTAATTATGTAAAACTATTTGTGACCCTGGACCACAAAACCAGTCATAAGGGTCAATTTTCTGAAAGTGAGATTTATACATGAATGAATGAATGAATGAATGAATGATGCATTTATATAGCGCTTTATTGTGTATTGCCGTACACCCAAAGTGCTTTACAATCATGTGG
>JAUZSZ010000083.1:23120883-23131954 GCA_034780575.1 Labeobarbus marequensis
GGACCAGGTACCGCTGCCGCACAACTAGCATTAGCTTTACAAAGTTTTATGTGCCAGCCTGGACAAGTTTACCTGCTCAAAGCAATTGACAGTTTAAAATAATGAAGTTCAGAGGGAAATAAAAGGCAGTAAAGTTGTTCCTCATGGGGCAATGCTACAGTACACTGAAGAACGCTCTTCAGTTTTTTGTTTCCTACACATCATGAGTGAAGACCAAATAACTTTCAAGAAGGTTTTTCGCTTATTTAGTTTTGCCTGCATTGAAAAATCCGATAAGTTCAGAAAACTGAGAAACATTTAAGTAAACCAACTCAAAGATTAAGTTAATAGAAAAATAAATTTGTACTACACAAATGTGTTAATTACAGTTTAATTGAAATATTTATAACTAACTCATTGATAATATTGTTTGCATATTTTGCTTTATGGTTAAGTACTTGTTATCAATAGCACACTTGCATGTGCTAACATAACTATCGAATAAACTATTATTATATACTTTCATGTACATGTTAAGCAACATGCAGTAAATATCGTCTTTGAGTTTTGAAGCCCTTCTGCAACCTAACCACAGGCTCTGTTCTTCACCACAATGGTAACCCTACAAAACTTCAGAATAACAGAAACATTAAACACTAACACAGCTCTCACTATATTAATTCACAGTGGTCATGAAAGGAGAAGTGAATCTATTCAGCACCGTTTTTCAGATATTAACTACATTTTGCTAGAGGCAGTTGAACAATTGATAGATTAAAACTGAGGTCAACATGAAATGCTGTTTGCAACACAACTTGCCTCCATAATATGACAACAGGATGCTTAATGAGAAAACAGTGAATTAGGATATTTAATGAGAGAAAAAAAGTGAGATTGTACTTGATTTTCATCATCAGGAAAGGAATTGACTGGATTGTGAAAAGTAGCTGTTACATACCTGAATGGAGCCAGTGAATGAAGACAAACATTTTCTGGAAAGGCAATCATAGATAAACCCAGAAACATGCAGTAAATAGGGGTCAAATTTGAGTCCAGCAGTAGCTTGTTCAGGAATTATTATGGAATAACTTTCTAGCCTGATAAAAATAATTCCACTTCTAATCTTATACCACAAAATGATTCATTTTCTATCACAGTAATGTTACATATCACAATATAGAAATCCAATCTGTTTTGTAAAAAGCACAGTACAAATAAACCTAACTTGACTTGACTTAAATTTTATTTTCATGTTGACTATGAGTTGAAAAAGTGTAAATTGTGAAAAGGGGGGATGCAAGTTACTCTCAATCACAGTAAAGTGCACTGCATCCATCGTAATGTTGTACATCATATGGTATAAGATGTCTAACTTGGTGAGCGTTTTATTTCCGGCAGGGACGTATATTCCCAGGAAGGAGGTGGCGGTACTTGAAGTCATAAAGGCCACGGTGATCAGAGAGAATCAGGCCATTCGCCTCCGAGCACGCAAAGAGGGCCTGGACCGCAGTGGAGTCCAAAGAGTTACTGGTTTGTGAGATAGTTCACCACCGAAAATTCAAATTTTCATTACTTACTCACCCTCGTGTTGTTCCAAACCTGTATGATTTTTATCCTTCTATGGAACACACAAAAGATATTTTATGTCTATACAATGGAAGTCAGTGGCCTTTTAGTGGCCAATTGCCTTTTATTGTACAGGCAAACATAGTTCATATTTTGCATGCATATTCAAATACATATGGCTGAAACTGTGTGTGTTTCAGGTGAGGAATGGCAGGTCAGTAAGGTGGGAGCTTATCTGCCTGGAGCTCACGAAGAGGTGGTGGATATCGTCAATGCTTTCATCCTCACGGACAAGGTACCCTCTTCTGTCCTTTCCCTGTAGTTCCCAGGAGCATGTTTTATTTCTCCATTCACACTTAAAGTAGACAGGCAATAAGAGATTGGGGGGGTTAATTGGTTCAACAGAAAGGTTAAGGTATAGCACATAGTGATTAAGGATGAAAGCTCTTCACTAATGAAGTCACAGCTTCAGAGCACAGTTTTGCTCCAAGCTTAATTATCAACGCTTGCTTGTCATTCCCCCTTGATTAGAAAGCTTTGCATGTGCGCGCTCTTCGTCCGTTTCGTGATGCCGGGGGCCGAGAGCGGCGCACCGGAGAAGAGTGGCTGGTGACCGTGGCAGACAGAGAGGCTCACATTCCCTCTGTGGCCGAGGAGGTTGTCGGGGTGGTGGACGTAACGACTCTGAACAGCAGGCAGTACTGCGTGGTTCTGGACCCAGTGGGGGCTGATGGGAAACCTCAGCTCGGGCAGAAGAGAGTGGTGAAGGTGAGCGAATCCTTCTGTGGTTTCAACACAGGAAAATTACAGCTTTTAATGTTAAGTGCCTATTACTGAAACCCATCATTACATTGAAGGCTGCTGCACTAGATAAACAGGGGCCTAATAAAGAACTCTTAAGTCACACGTAAAAATATATGAATGAAACTAAATGAATGAAAATGGCATCTGTAAACATGCAAATGAGAGCAAACTTTACAATTTTTAGCAAAAATAAATACAATGCAAAGGGTGCAAGATGTGAAGTTTACAACATAATTATCATGAGCATGTGTAACAAAAGTTAAGACACTTTATTTTTAAATTTAACATAAAAACGGTAATATTGATAAATATATTTTAAAATGTAATTTACTCCTGTGATGTCAAAGCTGAATTTTCAGCATCATTACTCCAGTCTTCAGTGTCACATGATCCTTCAGAAATCATTCAGGCATGCTGATTTGGTGCTCAAGAAACATTTCTTATTATTGCTTAATATTTTTGTGGGAACTGTGATGCAGTTTTTCAGGATTCTATAATACATATAAATCATTTATTTGAAATTGAAATATTTTGTAATGTTTGTAATGTAGTGTCTTATAGCTATGAATTAATTTGACATATTATAATCCAATGTGATGAAAAGCATAACGTTATGATCATGGCTAATGAATCCAGACATTTTTGCAGCCACTGCACTTTAAACCTAATCATAAAATAATAACTGACTAGAGAATCATCACTAGCTGTTTGTGACCTTGGACCACAAAACCAGTCATAAGTGTCAATTTTTCAAAATTGAGATGTATACATTCATCTGGAAGCTGAATAAATAAGCTTTCCAGTGATGTATGTTTTTTTAGGATCGGACAATATTTGGCTGAGATACAACTATTTTATTAGCACTTATAAAGCACAAATTCTGCATTACCATGTTCTACATCCATAATCCTACCCAATACCTAAACTTAACAACTACCTTAATAATTATTAATAAGCAGCAAATTAGGAGTTTGAGGCAAAAGTCGCATGGTTTGTTCATAGTGAGAATTGGACCTTAAAATAAAGCGTGACAATAAATTCTAATAGAACCATACATATAGATTATACATTATATTTCTAATTGAAAGTAACTTGCAAATTCAGCCTATAATAACTTTGCTATGTAAATTTTAAATGTAACTTGCATCAACTCCTTTCATCCTATTTCTCACAGGGTGAGCGTTCGTTCTTCCTCAGGCCAGGAGAGCAGTTGGAGAATGGCATTCAGGATGTGTACGTGCTGTCAGAGGAGGAGGGGCTTGTGCTGCGTGCTGTCGAAGCCTTCATTGACACTGAGGGGGTAAAGGACATGCTTGATCATCCATAATGAATTACTAAAATTACTCGTTTAGTACATAATTAACTAGAAATTGAGCGTATGAACAGCTGTTAAGGCCGCTGCATGTGCAGGTTGAAGGTGTTCTGAATACCTGCGGTCTGCAGTAGAAAAATGAAGAGAGCTCTGTTTCATTCAAACAGTATTCAAACAAGGAGAGAAATGAGTGAAAAGGCAGGGTGTGGCCTGACTAGGTTGTTGGAGATTTCAGAACAAAAGAAGACAAATAGAGAGTGGGTATTGTGTTTAGAGACGTTACCTGATTCACAGGGTGCTGCAGTTGCCCCTTGTTCTCAATGGATTATATAACTCAGCATTCCCGAAATGTTTGTCTTTATTATTATAAGATAAGACAAGAGAGTGATTTTTCAACCACTTGTTTTTTGTGTTTTGTGAACTAGGTTTGTTTAGAGCGCTTTTAAAACTCATAAATCACCTTGTCATAGTCTGGGCGTATGCCACTTGTGCTGCAGTGTCCGCCCCCACCTTATACTAATGTTTGCCATTGTTACTCCTCCCTCCTTCTTTCTTTCAACCCACCTCCCTGCTCCTCAATGCTTCAGCAGGAAGAGGTAGAAGAAGAAGAAGAAGAAGGGGAAAGCCGAGCCAAAAAGAGGGGAATACAGCGGCGTCCAGGTGACCGTTGGATGCTGCGTGGTCCAATTGAATATGTGCCGCCCGCCACCGTAGAGGTGTTGCTTAGACGAGATGCTATCCCGCTGGATGAGAATGAGGGCATTTACGTCCGTGACATCAAAACTGGAAAGGCAAGATTCAAAGATTATAAAGAATTGAGCAACCAAATGCATTCTTTACATTTCTAAGATTTTCAGAATCACATTTGAGTGTTTAAACTCTTTGAAGTATAGTCACATGGGAAAATTAGAGGATATTTTGAGACTAGGCCTGCGAGCATAGAGTTCAGTGTTAGTTAAAGCAATTGTTCAGGCAAAAATGAAATTTTGTCAAGCTTTACAGAGGCTAAAATGTACAACTTCATTTGTTGTAAAGTGTGCATCTAATGACATTATATATTCGATTATAAGCCACAGCAGAGGGGAAGATTTTTTTTGTTAATATTGCCTTAAATTTCAGATCATTCCACACACAAAGCTGTCATATGGCATCAGAATATAAAAATAACAGATATACCATTAAAATAAATATTATTATTAATATTTAGGTTACACTTTATTTTAAGGTGTCCTTGTTACAGTGTAACTATACATTTACAAGTACTGGGTAATATTAATTAACTACTACTATGTACTTACTATATGGTTAGGGTTAGGATTAGCATTTGGCTTAGGGTTACTTGCATGTAATTATGCATAATTTATTGTTATTATAATAGTAAGTACATGTAATGTGGAACATGGACACCTTAAAATAAAGTGTTACCAATATTTATTTCACGAATAAATACATTTTATTAATTTTCTCCATTCAGTTTCATTTTAAGGAAAAGAGTAGCTAGGACAATTATCCAAAAATCTAACTTTTGTGTTAGACAGATGGAAAAATTATATGGGTTAGGAAAAATATAAGAATAAAAAATAAAGAATTTTAAAATTTTGAGGTGAAACATTCCTTAATCTTTTATTTCAGTTTAGTAAATTTAGGAGATGTAATGAATGTAACATAATAAGGCAGTCTAGGTTTCTTATTGGAGAACTACAGTGTAGCATGAGTTTGATTAATTGAATTAATACTGACAAAACCAAACAAGCTCGAGGGTAAATGCTAAAAGCTCACAAACAACACAATGAAACTTTATATCCCAGCTGACTTTACATCTGTTGTTCAGGTGCGTGCTGTGATTGGCCAGACCTACATGCTAACGCATGATGAGGAACTGTGGGAGAAAGAGCTTCCTGCCAATGTGGAGACTCTTCTGTCTCAATCCCGTGACCCGCTAGCTGACCGCTCAGAGCGAGGAAGAAACTTTGCTCAAGCTGAGAGAGATAAAACCAGAGTGGTGTCCTATCGTGTCCCACACAATGCAGCTGTGCAGGTGTATGACTACAGAGAGAAGAAGGCCAGGTATGTAGTGATACTTGTTTGAGTGACGGTCACATGGTTATAGGTCCATATTTAAGTTCTGTGGAATTCTTCTTAAAAGTATTTTAATTATTTATTACTTATTTGTTTTATTTAATTTATTTGTGTAGATAATTGTTACATTTCTAAGTTAAAAACTTAAGTTAGAACTCAGATTTCATAATTTGGACATTCTAAATCAGCTTTGCCATTCTCTTTCTCTTTGTGTTTCTCTCACAGGGTGGTATTTGGCCCTGAAATGGTGATGCTGGGTCCTGATGAACAGTTTACAGTTCTTTCCCTTTCCGGAGACAAACCCAAACGTCCTAATGTCATCAAAACCGTTTGTCTCCTGCTTGGCCCAGACTTTTGCACGGACATCATCACCATCGAGACGGCCGATCACGCTCGCTTGCAGCTGCAGCTCTCTTACAACTGGTACGTTGTGTCTCTGTGATCTAAAGCCTTATTAGGAATGTATTGAGGAGTAATAATGAGGTAAGGAATACTTGACGACAGGCCGTTGAATTATTAGAAAATAATGCAGCACTTGAGGCGGGGATGCAGCCACGATGCAAGGGTAGTGGCTGTTAAACCTCGGGTGTGCATTATTTTCTAATAATTCAATGGACTGAAGTCAATTATTCCACTTACACTACAGTTAGCACACCTCAAATATTGTTCAGATGTTGTATGTCAAGACATTCGTCAGGTTTTTGTCCTTTAAACGCTATAGTATGTAGGATTAATTTCATACGCATTTCATTTAACGTCTCCATTGCTAATTTCAAAACGTCATTTCAGACCTACTAGTAATGGAGTCTTGAGCTGTTGATGGCAGACTAATGCAGTTAATAACTAAGTTATGAGAGAGAGAGAGCTGTGCATCTCTCAACAGAGTTTGGCAGCAGCGACTCTACAAGTAGTAGTAGTCATGTAGTTTGAGTCATGTAGCTTTTAAGTTGATAAAATGTTTTACTGATAAAAAATAATCAGCAGCACTAACACATTTCTGTGCCACTGTGTGTCTGTACTGTATGTGTGCGCATTTAATGGAGAGAGAGTGGGAAAAAGAGATTATGTGCTTTTCATACATAATAAAACATAATTTACATAATTTGCTGGCAAAAACAGGGAATTAATTTATTTTTATCTTGTTGTTTACTATATTTATTTGCTTGGTCAGTATTGTTCTGGGCTTTGATTATTTTGCTGTTGTGAGCTGTAAGGACCTTTGAAATCATTTGGTGAAGTGATATGGATATGTAATGCAGTCAAGACCTGCCTGGAACTAATTTAGCCATGCGTTTCCCTGAATGTAATTGCACACCTTAGGATTTTCATCAGCCAATCTGATTCAAGCATTCAACAGCCCTGTAGTATAAGTGCAAATAAACAATATCATTAAGCTGATCAGAGGAGTGACCGCTCTTCCTTTCTTTCTGTGTCAGGCACTTTGATATCAAACAGCCCGCTGAAGCGGCCAAGGCTACGGCTCTGTTCTCTGTGCCAGACTTTGTAGGTGATGCGTGCAAAGCCATCGCTTCCAGAATCAGAGGTGCGGTGGCCTCAGTGCAGTTTGACGATTTCCACAAGGTATGTGACACTCCTTTAGAGATTTATTGCTCTGGTATACTTCTCTTTCCTACAGGTTTAGTGTCTCGACCTTTGACCATAATTGTGTTGCAATAAATCATTGTGAAAACCTGTAATTTGCTTTGAAAACCCATGTATGATTAAGCCTCTAAAAAGAAAAGCATGAACACATAAAAGATGACTATGATGCAAATAGCTGAATTTTATTCTCAATGCATTTTAACAAACACAAAAGAAAATTCAAATCTCAATATGCTTTTTAAAAATAATCGTAAAATGGTTAAAAAAAACAGTGAATTTAAAATCACACATTGCTCTAAAACTAGATTAGTGTCAAGATTAGTGCTTGTGTTACTAATTGGTTGATTGTGTGAAAAATTGTTATGTTTTAAGCAGTTACGTGACGTTGTTGCCATACGGTGGTAATGATTAGACTCTTTAATAGGGTGTTTTCAAACCATGAGGCCAGTTTTGTTTTTTTACTTATATGCCAGGTATAAGTATTATGTTTTTACTTATATGCCATTTCCCGGCCTTTGTTGCCACCATTCAAGTTTTTGTTAATAACAACAATACCGGCCTTTGCATACTCATCCCAAGCCTGAGGACTGACCAATAGAACCATGTTTTTTATATGTGCATCACACTTCCGTTTGTAGCACAGATAGACACTGTCTCCACTTGTTCCTTTATTAAGATCGCCATTAACTTTTCTGAAACTCTTAGCCTTAAGGCTAGACTCTTCTCGAGGACTTGTGGAAACATCAAGAGCAGTGAGGGCTTTGCTTATATCAGTTGTGTGCCGATACCAAATGAAAATTTGGTTTCCACGGGCATCACGATTGTTGTCTTCATCCACATGAGTGAAGCCCAGCTCAAACAGGTGCTTGTCAGCATAGAAATCAACAGATGCTGTGACCTCAGAGATGTAGCCAGGCTTCTCTCTCTTCACCCACATGTAGATGTAGTTTCCTCCAGCATTACGGTTCAGATCACAGCCCAATCTCTCCCAGCCATCTAGCAGAAGAGCAGGTTCTTCTTTGGCATCTTTGGTTACTTTTAGGCTTATAATCGGATTGTCATTTGGAGTGTTGCCACGGAAGTACCACAGAAAGATGTGATCTCCACTAACTCCTGCATTCATATCCTTGTCAATCTGTGTATACTCTGCATCAACCAGACCAGTTTTCATGTCATTGTTGAATGAAAACTCGATTCTAGTTATTGGTTGGATTGTAGGGTCTTTCTTGCACCAAAGAAAGACCTGGGGTTTAGGTTCTTTGATGCCCTCATTGAGGTTAACATCAATCTTCTGATAGAGTTGTTTTCTGAATTGCTTCTTCTAATGGAGTGGTGGAGACTACAAGGTTTGTTATTTTCTGTCCGGTTGACATTTCGTTTATTTATTTACTTGGCACAGAGGAACTGTAAAATTCTGCAGAAGAAACAATGCATAATTTGCTTATCATATAATAAGTGATTGAAAAAAATACTGTAACAGTCATTTACATACCATTTTAAACATTATCCTTAACAAAAAGATTATTTCCCACAGTACAGAGTTCCTAAGTATGCAAACAATACAGACATTTTTAACATTAAAGTCTGTGTGAGAGCCTGGATATGTATTTATGTTTTAATTTTATAATGATCTATATTTTTGTCCTTTCTGGATACACTCACTGCTATATTATAATTCTCACATTCAGTCTTTGTTATCATGTTTATATCTCTCTTCTTAAAATTTATATTTTATTAAATGAATCCTGTAAATGATATTGATTGCACATTTGTTAGCCATAAGGTCACAAACGCTTTCATAGTATTAAAGGAACAACAATATTTACTTTAAAATATGGATCATGATCTTTTTTTTATTAAAAATATGGAAACTTTTAATCAAATATTTTATACAGAACTTAAATATTGCAAGTAAGAAAATAAAAATAGTTTATGCATAGACAAAATGGTCAAAAATTCAGTTATTTCAATTTAAATTGCAGAGCTTTAACCAGATCAGTACATCACAGTCTTAGCAGTAAATTTAGAATCTTCTGGAGTGTTGCAGAAGACAGCGGTTTGACTGAAGATCTTCCTTTGTTGGGATTGGTTTCTGTTTTGGTGTTTATATATTGGTTCCATAAAAGGCATTGGTACATGTTAGCCAATCACATTTTAATAGAAACTTGCCTAAAATCGATAAAGCATATGATTGTTTTTTTTTATTATTTGAAAGTAAAACACATTGTTTCAAAAATGCATACATTGGAGAATATGATTACATACCACAAATATTTCTTATATTTTGACAAAAAGAAACTCACATGATTGACAGCTTTAATCGGCGGCTTTGTTTAATCTTATTTTATATGTATCTTTTTTACTATCTCACAGGACATTCTTTCCTAATGTCTCTTTTTATACTAATCAAAATAATGATTCACCAAGAACTTTCATACTAAAATTTACTCTGAATTTATGGGAAAACAAAATTTATACATCATTTAAATTTAATAAATAAGCTTTCCATTGATGTATGGTTTGTTAGGATAGGACAATATTTGGCCGAGGTACAACTATTTTAAAATCTGGAATCTGAGGGTGCAAAAAAATCTAAATATTGAGAAAATCGCCATTAAAGTTGTCCAAATGAAGTTCTTAGCAATGCATATTACTAATCAAAAATTAAGTTTTGATATATTTACGGTAGGAAATTTACAAAATGTCTTCATGGAACATGATACATGAATAAAATGTATTGTTGACTATTGCTACAGATATACCCGTGCTACTTATTACTGATTTTGCAGTCAAGGGACACAAATATATTTGATGAAAAAAGCTGAAAATTTGATAAATAAATATATTTTTCACATCAATCTACATTCTATTTTCCATAATAACAAAGCAAAAACTTGATTTGTTATAACAAATCAATAAATTTATTGAAAAATGAAAATTACTTGACTCTCCAGTGTCACATAATCCTTCAAAATCATTCTAATATTCTGATTTGGTGCTGAAAAACATTTCTTGTTATTATCAATGTTGAAAAGAGATTCATTGCTTAGTGTCTTTGTAGAAACCATGATTTTTTTTTCAGAATTAATTACTATCAAAAACCGATAGACAGATGGATAGATAGAAGCTTTATAGACAATGAATGAATGCTGTCAATGCAGTTCATCTTATCAAATCAACAAAATGAGTTTTCTGTATGGGAACCTGGGAACCTGCGACTGTTCCAATATCAGATAAGAGAGAAACAATAGCTTTCTCTTGATACAATTTCTCTAAAGTGTCCTCTTGATTTTTTAGATTGCCCCTGTGCTATCTGCTACTGGACTATCTTTAGATCCTGTCACAAGTGTTGCTGCACTGAGTTGGAAAAAACAAAGGCCATCTAGGTGCTAATCTGTAAAAAAAAAAATCCCTCTGAATGTGGGGTGTATATTGCATATGCCACTTCAACCGCAGAGACAGAGAAAGTGAACCGGCTTTCAATGTTTTTAGACTTCTAGCACATTCTCTTTAACTCGGCTGCACACATTCAGAAACGCAATCGAATGTGACCTTTTTTCCTACACAGAAGTGGGAGTATGTTTTTGAAGAGTTCATCTCAAAGCCTTTGACTTGATAACTCAAGCTGTGTTGTTTGTGCTTCCAGGCATCCTAAAAGACAGAGAAACACGGAAAATAGCAGTTTGAGAGCTTCTATTCATGTGGCAGAATCACAGGTCAATGACAAGC
>JAUZSZ010000083.1:23173528-23183832 GCA_034780575.1 Labeobarbus marequensis
GCGCGTGCGGTTGCTGTGCTGTATTAAAGCTTAAATCAGGATAAATCCGTATATTAAAAGCTATCAGAAGCAGTAGCCCTTACAAATAACAGCGTATCTAAAAGTATGAACCAAAAAAACATACCATTAAAAGCTGTGCTTGCACAGGTTCTGCGCGATCCTCTTCACTAATATCCTCTGAGTCTCATTCGGGCTCAAATTGATAAGCAATATAGAAGACGCCATTATTTACAATACAATCGGAGCACATGCCGCTGAGCTGAGGGGCGGGACGTACAATCACAATACACTGTACCAGCTAACCAATCAGAGCCCATTATGTATTTATGAGGGAGGGGCTTCATAAAACCAGGAAATAATCGGGGCGTTTATCAGACCCTCATAAAACCGAAGAAGAAGAAGAAGAAAAAAAAGAAGAAGAAGAAAAAGGCGTTTATCAGAGAAGGGACAGAGCGGTGTGGAATAAAGGTAAAATATGTGAAATATATATTTGACTGCACCCCATAAACAATCAAGCCTAGAAAAACCAAACAAACAAAAAACCAGTCAACCACCCCTTTAATATCAGTTCATCATGTATAATACAGAGGGTTGAACTCATGCTTTTTGGCCTTATTTAGTTTTTGAATCTACTCATTTTTTGTTGATATCTATATTATTCATGAAATAATTTGAATCTGCACATGATTTAAAACTAATTTGTTAAACACTAAAAGTGTTTTAGTTGCATTTTCTATTTTTATCATCTCGTTTGTCCTTGACTCTTATACACGTATACATGCATTTTTGAAATTTCATGTATTTATTTTCACACTGGTGCCCAACAGTAGCCTGCCTTCTTTTGCAAATAGATTTACCGACTAATGATTAACATTAATTCCACAACAGAACAGCTTGAACCTCTGAATCTGTGTGTGACTACACACATACTTAGTTTTTTTCTTTTATAACAACACCAACTTTATGTTCTTGTCACCGTAAAACACCAAAAAATGTGCTTGATATATGTTTTTGGAGCACTAGCCATAACAAGTGGAGTTTTTAGCCAAGACACGACAACCTTGCTGCCAGAGACTCGAGGTAAGCTTTATTTGTTCAGAAAACTGACTCTTACTCTCTCATGCACAGACACCTCTACACACACAAACTCCTACATACACACACACACAGCGTGTTGGATCTGTCCAAGCCTGTCTCTTTTCCTCCTCACCTCCCTCAATAGACCTGTTTGTAGCAGTGGGTTCATCTGTGAAGATACCATGCCCTGATGAAGAAAAAGGGGTGGAGTGGAGATTCAACAGTTCAGTGCTTGTCTCAAGCCCTGTTCTCTCCATACAGAACAGCAATTTGAAGGACCAAGGCATCTACACCTGCCACCAACCGAATGGAGATCTGATACAAGCAGTATCTTTACACCTGGGATGTAGGTTTATGCATATTTTCCTTTATTGCTGTACATGTCAGTCTGGTAAAATGTCTCACTATTTTCCTATAAGACTTTAAAGAGCTTTAACTGAAATTTCATCCTGTGTAATGTTTGCTCTATTCAGATCCCCCTTCTCCTCCAGATGTGTATTGTTGGTCTCCAAGTTACCCTAAAAGGGCAATATGCTCTTGGACACTGACTCCAGACCCAATACTTCCAACACATTATATTGCTACATACAGGTATTTTACACTCTTAAAAATATAGGTTCTTTAATAATGGCATTAATGATTCCATAAAGAACCTGTAACATCCATTGCATCCAAGTTTCCATTGCACAAAATGGTCTTTTTAGTGGAAAAATGTACTTTACATTATTAAAATCTTTTTCACACTAAGAAAAAAATAGTTCTTTTTGTAACCTTTATTTTTAAGATTATACAGTATGAATTACAAGTTTGAATTGTAAATGATTGCCTTTTAATGCTACATGAAGTATAATAGTTTGATGCTTGAAAAAGTATGTCAAAGCACCATAAAATATCAGTAAATAGTCCATATGACTTGTGCTCTATATTCCTAGTCTTCTGAAGAATGTGTGATAGCGTCTGATTCATGAGTGAATCATTCAGACTGATATTCTGACCCAAATTGATTCATTGAAAAGATCCAATTCAAAAGAATGATTTGTTCATGAATCAGACATTTTAATAAATGGGTTTGGATTATAATGAGCATTGTGAGTAAATAATGACAGAATTCTTGAATGAAGTGTTCCTTTAAAAGTTATGATAGAGATTATGTATATAAATATTTCTTTATTTTGAATATTGAGCTGTACTTTAAATTGTACACTTGTTGTAAATTGCTCTAATTGTATAAGTCACCTTATTTTTGATGGTTTTAAAAATAAAGTATAATTGTTCAAAATATTTGCTGAAGTTCTTCTCAATTCTAATTTAGGAGCTTTTCAGACCCGCTGTCAAGTGCCCGTCAATGCAAGAAATGGGGAGAACAAGACAGGCAATGTGCGTTAGAGGAACTGGAGATCTTTGCAAGTGAACCAGCTCTCATCAACATTAAAGCTATTAACGCTCTGGGTAGCACAACACGCATATGGCCAATTGTTTTTGAGCAGATAGGTGAGATTTTCCTCTTCATTTAATTTATTCCACTGGTTTGTCTTTATTTTTTAAAATGTTATAATATTATAATAAAACCTAATCATGTGAATATGAAAAATTCTGATGTTCTAAATAGAAATAAGTATTTACCTCCAAAAATATCAGTTCAAGCTTTGGCTGGTCTATGTCAGAGAACCTTACTGCTGTGTGATGAAACAGCTGCTTTTGCAGTATTTTAAAGGTTTTATCAATGTTTACATCTTTATGCATATGCCATGAGCTCATATTGAGTGTTTAAATTCTTGTCCTTGGCTGGTCTGTAGTGAAACCTGATCCTCCGGTGAATGTGAGCGTGATGGTAATGCCAGGCAGGAAGCTGTCTGTGCAGTGGGGTCCACCACCCACTTGGCCGGATCCTGTCAACTTTCTCCTTAAATACACAGTGAAATTCCACTGGGGCAAACCTGAGACAGCTAGAACAGTGAGTTTCGTGTGTAAACCATGTTCAGTGGTGTTAAAAGCTACTACATTCCTACCTGTAAAGTACTGAAACAAAAGGCACCAAAGAAGAACGCTGTATTTGAAAAGTCACCTCATGTTACAGGAAGGACATACTGTATGGTGGTCTTTTAATACTATAACGTTCTTTGTTTTCTAGCTGGGCCCTTATGAGTCTAATAAAATGGTTTTGAGTGGTTTGGTGGCAGGAAGGACTTACTACATCCAAATATCTGCAAAGGACTTCCTGGATGATGGACAGATCAGTGATTGGAGTGAACCAATAAGTGCCACTATACCTATCAACTGAGGTGGTGAATCATTACATTACACTAAATGCGTTAGAATTATTATTAATTCTTATTATGTCACTAAAGGATAACTTTGTTTATAAAGGCAATGGCAACCAATATACAAGCTCAATGTGCAGAATCTTGTTAATTCAAAAAATAATAAACACCCAGCATGGCTCCACTTGCATGTAATCACAAAGCCTGCAAGCCTGTTAAAATTGTTCTTATCTAATCTTTACTATCCAACTCATTTTAACTGATTTGTGAAACAATAAAAATCACACATTTTCAAGCAGCACAAAATAATAATAATAATGTAACAAAGCTGTACAGAAATGTTTAATAAAAATGTTTTAAAAGAGGTATTCTGGTGTTTCTTATTATATTATGATTATAAACTGTGTTTTTTGTATTTATACACTGTTATAGTATTTAAAGAATTGAATTTAGTTTAGGGTTTTAGTAAGTTTATGTACTTGTCATTTTGTATAAGTTTTTGTTTTTAAAATTTTTTTTTTTGTTAAAATTCTTCATCTATTATTTCTATTTTATTTTATTAATATGAATTGTTATAGTTTTAGGTTTATTAGTTTTCATATTCAACTTAAAAATGTATTTTCTTATATGGTGCGTCTATTTATACTAAGTACAAATATCCGGCCTTGTTGGCAAAGGCTATTTACACTAACTACGCCCACCAACGTGTGATTGGGATAGTCAAGACTGAAAAAAAAAACGCTCTTTTAGCTTCAGTTTCAGTGGATTAGATGGTAAGGCGCATGCTTTTTGACGTGATTGGCACGAGTTCGAACCTGCTTTCAAATGTCAAATTGCATCAGAAAGGCATTTATTTTCAATAAAAATTAAGGAAATAATCAAAAAGTTGAAAATAAAGTAACGGGTTTCAGTTAGGGTAGGTGTAGGGAGGGCTTTAGTGTCCCAATAAGGTGGCATCCATTTAATAATTTGAATTAAAACTATAATTTACACTGTTTTATAATTACTACAATACTGAGGTGCAGATAAATGGCACTATTTCCAATAAGTAGTATAAATAGCAGAAAATCTTGCTATTTTAACAGTGTAAATAGAATCTAGCTACTTGCACTGTGTAAATAGCATATAGTTAAAAAAATGCTGCTATTTTCACTTAGTGCAAATACCATCTCTCGCTTAGAAAATATGCTATTTGCACTTAGTGTAAATAGGATCTATCGCAAATAGCCGCTGCCTTTTAAAAAAAACTCTTGCTATGTGTACTGCGTTAAGCCAACTGAGACTTGTTATAGCACTTGTGTATCATTACGCTTTTGATTGCTTCCATTGTCCTCATTTGTAAGTCGCTTTATGTAAATATAAATGTAAATGTTCATACAGTACAGTAGGTGGCAGTGATACGCATCTAAAGACTGCAAACAGCCATTAAAACAAGAGGAGAATAAGCAAGTGTGGAGAGTTGCTTTTATTCGCGTGGTTCGTCGGATTTGTTTTCGTTTTATACTTCGTGAAAATGTCAAGACTAGATAAGTTACATTCGAACCTGATGAAGCGGATGTCAATTGTCATTCGTGATATTTGGGTGGAGGTGGAAGCGACGGTGAAGGACTATCAAAAGGAAGCAGCCCAAACACGGTCAGAAAACGCGAGGCTGAAACAACAGCTCAGGGATGCGCTGAGCAGGAATCAGGCACATTTAAACGGTAAATTCACACTTAAACACACACAGAAGGTTGATTGTGTTTTCTTTAAACTCCAATTTAATAGTAGAAATGAGGGTCGCAGAAGCGTAGATGGCATTTTGTCCACTAAGTTTCTGTCTCGCATCACTGGTCTTGTCCATTCCCGTCGTATCCAGCAATTACAATATCAGAATTTTAACATAGCTTGTTGAATGGATATTCGATTCATTGTCAAAAAAGATAATAACACTTTTACATTCAGAAAGATGGAGAGAGGACAGTGGCTACAGCCGCAGGGCCACAAGAGAAGGAAAGATAGGATTGGTGTTATGAAAGCTTGACCAGTCCGCCACAGTCGTTAATTGGTTGTTTTTACTCAAAGCATTTATATATATTTTATAAAGTTAAATAATGTCAATCTGAATGCAAGTAAAAAATGTAGAACTTTTGCAATCCTTTAGAACCTTGTATAATATATGCAAAAGGATTGCATTAGGATTGCAAAAGCTCGAAATATAAATTTGGAACTTTTGTAATCCTTTAGAACATTATATATGAGGTTCTAAAGAATTACAAAAGTTCACAATTTTTACTTGCATTCAAATTGACATTACGTAACTTTATAAAATCCAAATATAAATAAATGCTTTAAGTAAAAACGTCCAATTAATGATTGTGGTGGACTGGTCATAACATTTTCATAACATTTTTTATTACGTCTTACTGAAATCCTAAATATAACTTATATTTAGGATTTCAGACATATGTAATAGAAATATTGTTGTATTTTAATGTTAATTTTATTTTTGTCTCATACTTTTATTCAGTAAGGTTGCAATGATTGAACAAAAGTGACATTAGACGTTTATAATGTTACAGAACATTTCTATTTCAAAAAAATGTTGTTCTTTATTCAAACTTTATTCATTAAAGAATGTTTAAAAAACTTTATATTAAAAATATTAAGCAACCCTACCATCACTGATAATAAGGAATATTCCTTGAGCACCAAATCGGTGTATAAGAATGATTTCTGAAAGATCATGTGACACTGAAGACCGGAGTCATCACAGGAGTAAATGACATTTTTAAATATAGGACACTTATTTTAAATAGTAATAATGCGTCACAACATTCCTGTTTTTGCTGTACTGTGATCAGATAATGGGAGCCTTAGTGAACATAAGAGAAAACATTTTTAAAAATCTTACCGATCCCAAACTTTTAGACTTTACCTCATTTCATATCTTTGATTTCTTAATCAAGAGACTTTATAAGTATATATATATTTTTTAGTGAAATGAATGGATAAGAGTTCATAAAATTTGGGAACAATGGAGAAAAGTTTTGCTCTTAAATTGTTAAATTGTCAAAAAAAAAAATTTTGTTCATGCAAATAATGAAAATATGATGACGACACAGAAATGATTGTTATCTTAATGAACCGAACAATGCCTTGCTTAAATGGCTGCTGTGAGTAATGCACGTAATGTGAAATGTAATTCCTCAATAATGCACTTAACTCTATGACACCAAACAGTCTATGTCAAACAGGTTTCAATGAGATAAATATTCAGCCATTACAAATACTTTGTCGCACGCCCAGAAAGTTCACTCTGTACATCCTTATGACATCCTTAAAACTGTCATACTTACATTTGTATGCACTTGATGAATAAAATGACCAATACTGCTATTAATAATGCAAATAAGTAAGTGAATGCCGTATTCATGCTTTCACCATACAGGAGTCCACTATGTCCCTCCTGATGAAGCCTCACCCACAGAATTACCAGCAGGTGGATATGGGTCCCCTGCTGAATCAGAAGACCCAGAAGATCAGCAAACAGAGGGCGATGCCCAGAGTCAGGATTCATCTAGTGAACTGAAGCCACGCATACTAGATGTCATTTCAATCTGTAAAACGGAGGCAGAAGATAGAGAGCTAGGGCATCAAAAAGATGTCTCATCTGCAGGTGAACAACGGCTCTTCCCTCAGTTTGACAGCTCGAGTACGGATGAGACTGTGGCAACAGCGAGGGTCAAGATTGAGCCCGAGGACACCATCATCACAATAACGTCTTCAGTTACTACCACCCCTGCCCATGCCGGCCCGTGTCAAGTCTCAGAACCCGCCCACCAGATGAGAACAGCCAGTGGCGCGTCAACCCTCTTGAGGAGACCGCAGAAAAAGGAGCGCCTTCGCACACGATACACCATGCCCAGGAGAGCATCCGCAAAAGATCACGATCATGAAGAACCGTATAAGTGTAACAAATGTGGAAGGCAGTTAAAGGACTTGGCAAAGCTGCAACTGCACAAGAAATTACATGAAAGATCCTTCATCTGTCACTGGTGCGGCAGAAACTTCTCAAAGTTTGACTACCTTCGGATGCATATGCGCACACACACTGGAGAACGGCCTTACCGCTGCAACTGGTGCTCAAAGACCTTCAGCCAGAGCGGGAACATGAGGAGACATGAGCGCACATGTCGGAGTTTCAATGAAGAATCGACATCGCATGGGCTGGAAGATCAACAGCTGCCCACCGAGTGACGACTTTGTTGCCAGATCGCTGTGGGTAAACCTCGAGAGAAAGAACCTGTTGTTGTGATAGAGAGCTGAAATTTGATTTTTTTCATTGGATATGTTGGGATATTTATTGTTTTTAAGTATATTAGAAGCTTCCATGTTACAGAAAATACAGAATGCCGATATGCTGTTTGACCAACATTTCTATGACCTTTTCAGGCTATATGTGTGCACAAATGGCACCCGTAAGACAAAAAACATCATGAGAATGAACTTTTGCCCTTTTGAGGAAGATCACGTTGTGTTCCATACTGAGTACCATGACCTACCGTACTTCAAGACTCATGTTTTAATATTATAAATACTCCACAGAGAGCAATATCTAGCCAATGAAATGTTTTTTAGGCAGTGCATAACTATAAAAATGTATATTCACTATAGGAAGGAATGACTTCCATTACTTGTTTTATTAATTTAGATTTTTTTTTCTGGCCTACACATTACAGTTTGAAAATTCCAGGTTTTTGGTGACGCTGGGAATTACAGAGGACGAGTTAAATCTAAAGCAGTACATTAGGATATGAATCAGTGTGGTAGACTGAACAGTAAAATGTACTTAAACAGCAAAATTGTCAGAAGAAAATTATGTAATTTGAGAAGATGTATCTTATGACTGTCGAATGAGGAACTTAGTCATATGTAAAAACAAATGCTTGAATAAACTAGATTCAGTTTAATTTGACATCAGTAATTGTCTGTATCTGAGGAAAATGTTTATCTGGCCATTGTGAAGTTACTGTATGTATGCGTGTGTGTAATAATGCACACCTAGGTATGCTCAATTTTGCCTTACCTTGGAAATATTTTACAACCTTGTCATTTAGCACATGCTGTTTGTCCAAAACCTTCAGTTCAATCACTGAATCACCAGTTACTACCACTGTGGTTAAATGCTTTATATTGATTCTGTTACTAACACTGATAATTATTCCACAAATATGTCATAAATATTCTATAATCGTCTAGGTATTTATTTGTCTTACATACTGCATTTAGCATTCTTGCTTTGTATGTTTTTATATTGTTAATCTTAATTTTCTTGTCTTTCTGTTCCTGTGTAGTAGACCCCGGCTTTCTCCCAGGTTTAGTGGGGTTCTGTCTTTTCACATCTAATTTAGGTAAATAGTCAACTAATGTAAATTTCATGTAAAATTCTGTAATAATTAACTCAATTAACCTTAACCTAGAGGAATTGTTACTAGTGTAAACCTTTATTAAATTAATGTTTTTCAAACAGTGTAAGAAGCTTTCAGAATACTTTTTTTTTTAAAGTTTTAAATTAATAAATATATTCAGTTACTCAGTCATTTGATGGACACTATGGTTATGACCATCGGGAGTGACAACCGGAAACCTTATTTTGGGGCCTATGATTATGGGATGAGACTTTCAGTTGTATACTTTACTCGTTTTAGCAGGAGCTGTGCATATTTGCAAGGAATATTCTCCAAAAAAAAAAAAAAAAGTGAAATTTTGACAAGAATTTTAATGTCTGGTAAATTATTCATTGTAAGGTAACCTGAGGAGTCTTGCACCGCTACAGCTAGCTCAGTTATCTAAACTACTTCAAAACAAAACACTACAATTTTTGTTATCTGTAAATGTATTTAAAAAAGAAAAATGAAAAAAATACATGACAGTATTTGTGACCATGCAAAAAAAAAAAAAAAATGCTCGAGCAGAGTAACGTTATTCTACTAGCTGTTGTTGTGGTTCCTGGGGCCGGTTGCAAACTGTTTAGACTAGTCTTAAAAAGTTAGTCATCTATTTTTCTTTCTTCAAGACTGGTCATAACTTTTTAAATTCCGTTATGAAAAGGTAGATTGGTATTATTTGGAAAAACTAAAGACTGTTTACCCCTTGGCAACTGCTATTTGGTCAAACTGGTTCAGTCTTAACATGATGGATAAGTTTATGCAACTGGCCCCTGATCTCCTCCCAAAGCGACTTGTTGTAATCTTATTTTTCTCGATAATTAAATACTTCGAAAACCACGTTTATCCTTGTATATAAAGAACTTTTACTACCATTTTGTTTGGACTTCCTCTCAGTTTGCTCTGCAGCAGCGCTGTAAGTATTTCTCCAGTGCGGTAGGTGGCAGTCAGCAGTTTCCGGCTGCCTTTGAAATTTGGAGGAGAAAAGCAAACTCTTCATGCAACGGGATAGCAGCTATCGCTTTCAGTGGTTGGTGATTGCTGCTGAATTTAACTGCTGGAAAAAAATACAGGATGACCAAGCTGCAGCTTCTGCACCGCGCGCTGAACGAGCGCCTGATGGCGGCGGTGGAGCAGATCATGGAGATGGTCGGCGGTACGGTGCTGGAGTACGAGGAAGAGACGATACGAGCACGCAAAGAAAACGAGCTTCTGAGACGGAGGCTGCGGTGGATGGAGGGGGCAAACCGAGCCGACTGGCCAGGTAGCACGACAGACCGACAGTAATGTAGTTTTAATGCAAAATACTGCGCAGGACAGATAGCACGACTTGGTAATAGCCGTGAGGGTAGTTTTCTTGAAACATTTATTTGGTTGCTACTAGTGATCGACCGATATTGATTTTTTATAACCGATACCGATACCAATAATTTGCATGTTTATGTGTCCGATAACCGATGTGCAGAACCGATATTTATTTACTGTTATAAAGTAAATAAATGACTGCGTGAAGTAAGTCCATACTTCACTTTGGTTT
>JAUZSZ010000083.1:23222203-23232750 GCA_034780575.1 Labeobarbus marequensis
AGTAAAAAAATGTAAACATTGCATCATGCTACAAAATTGATAGTCTATTTGTTAGCAGTACACATAAACCTGCTCTGATGAAATTCTATTTGTTTCAAATATGATTGACTACACTGAGAGGACAAACCTGTAAGGATCTTCCCATGTTGTCATGGCAGTACCATGTGTATATCATTTTGATGCATTAATGGCAGGCAGTTTACATGCACCCCCCTATATTGTTAAAGATGCGCTGTCTGCAAGCATTACGAAAGCACTGAACATTGAAATACATTGTAATCGATTAATCAAAAAAGAGAATTGTGCTACACAAGATTTCATAAGAGTAAAACACACTTCAACGTTACAAAATGTGTAGAAAACGTGCAGCAATGAACGCGTGAGAGAGAAGTGGGTGATGGGGCGGGGACTCGCTTTGAGTGACACCAAGTCAGAAGACGACTGGTGGCCCATCCTCCACTCTCCTTTTAGACAGCACAAAGTGTGTAATTTACTTCTAACATCTTGGCCCCTTCTTAGCTCATATAATTATCTCCATGTCCTCCTCATGTCAATCAAATACATTAACCTATCATGACTGATTTCCTCGTTCCTGGCAGGATTCTTCCTCAATCATGGCAGGAGGTCTGAGGCAGCTCATTGGTCAGAATGTGCCAGCGCTCCACCCTTTGACCCTTGTTCCTCAAGCAGTCCATCCAGTGGCGAAGAGCATCTCCTTGGGTGTGACAGCTCAGGCACACACCACCTGCCAGCCAAGAGTATATTTGGAGTTGTGTAAGTACATAAGTCAAGATAAAGAATGGATGGCTTACTGACTACTGCATATACTGAATACTGCCTCTTGTGTGAAACAGAACATTATGCAGTCATTAGCAGTTCAAAAAGTTGTGCATGTTTAAATCAGCAAATGTATGCAGTAATCATCTTAAATACTGCATATCATATTTGGATGCATGTCTTATCAGTGTCATACCAGCTGATAATAGAGTTTTTTTTTATTATTAAATACAAGTCATCTTATTTTTGGATATGTAATGTTACATGCTCATTCTCACAATATTTACATTTAGATTACCTTTGCTGTCATGTTTAATCTTTCAAAATAAAAAATAATTTAATATCACAATCTCAGTAAATTTCATACTGTAGATTATAATGTGCAATTTAAGTAATTTATTACACTATAGCAGTATAAAATGTTTTGATTTCCATTTAGCATAACATTTTGAAGCCATAACATGACAATAAAAATTATTTTATTATTAGTATTAGCATTGTTGCCTCCCTGATTTTTTGTAAAAATATCTTTAATCTTGGCTTCAAAATGTCTTTTAATCTTTGATCTTATCAAATTAGGAATCAAGAATAAAGTGTTTAAAAAAGACAAAGGCTTTTACTTCTGCTCTATTCATTAAATCTGGTGTATTGCACCAGGGATATAGTATTTCACACAGAGTACTCTCTTTAATAATGCATATTTTAGCAACTGCAGTTGGTCATCTGGGTATTCCCTTCAAATAGAAAATTAGCATACTGTGCACAGTATATCTATATACTTCAGAAATAGCATGATATGACAGCAGAGGTGGACAGTAAGTTAACTTAAGTATTTTTATTTCATTACTGTACTTAAGTACAATTTTCAAGTATCTTTACAGAAGTATTTTTATTTTGTGAACTTTAATTTTTACTTCACTACATTCCAAATCATATTATAAAACAGATAGTTCTAGTCCTTGTTTCTGATTGGTTGAGCTGCGTTCAAAGCCGTAGTAACTTACTCTATAAACCTACACCTTTGTTTACTTTGTGTGTTGCTTGGCAAGCACTTAGTTCCAACCACAACTGTTTCTGAGGAACTACATTTTTTGGTGGAAGAATACTGTTTTTATTAATATCATTACACTTTATTTGCTCTGTTTTATTTTGTGTAACCTTACTACGTATATGTTATAACCATTTTATAAAAGCAATAAGCCCCGTGAAGCCGTGGTTTACAGTGAATTTATAACAGCTAAGGGGCGTTGCTAAAAGCTTACGATTAAATTTAATATTTGAAATCACCAATGAAATCTGACAAAAACTGTATCATAAGTGTTGTTTATTTTGCTCAAATAGCGTTAAAAAATTTTCTCAGGCTAGATCAGCCAGTGCGCATGCACAGTCCTAAGTGGGTCTCAGAGCGTTGACTGTTTCTATAGCAACCGGGACTTCTGGCAGCTGCAGTGACGCGCTGACTTTACAGATTAGCAATTGGCTCTTTTGATCAGAAGGTGGGGCTTCGTTCGATAGAGCGGCAATATTGAGTGTTGGATTTTTCCCTATTCAAAACTATACGAATTGACACGTCTTGGGTATTCTATAGTCTTTGGTTGCAACCACAACTGTTCCTGAAGAACTACATTGTTTGGCGGACGAATAATGTTTTTATTAATATCATGTACTTTTTTTTTTTGGTTTGTTTTATTTTGTGAAACCTTGCTACAAATATGGAATAATTTTATAAAAGCAATAATAATAATAATATAATAGATAAAATAATAGCAGTAATAAGCAATAACACAGCTCTTTAACACAGCGTAGCCATGACACTTACAGACTTACTGTGTAGGTAGAGTATGAGTGAGAAGCAAACTTGTGAAGGACTTATTAAGTATTGGAATGTGTCTTTGAATGTTTATCTGTGACGTTTGAATTGCTGCTTGTGCAAAACCTGGGTCAGGATATTTTTACCAAGTGGGACACATTTCTGGAACTTATTTGAACATTTAGGGAGGAAATTTTTTAATTTCTCTTTAAAATTTGTTGCGTATTGTTAATGCACAAGTCACTTAAGGCTTAATGTGGCCAAAATAATGTATATTTATGGTTTATTTGGTTCATTATTAGCTAAAATGTGGCCTGCTTGTGGACCACTGCCAAAATGCCACCATTCCATGCAGCATGTGGGCCACATGAGGAATGTGGGGAAAACCAGGGTTCTAATAAAATTAACTGTGGCCCACATTAGGGCCAGTTTTGGTTTATTTGGTTGGCTTACATGTGGCAATGCTAAGGTTTACTCCCAAATCTGGCAAACAGGACCTGACTGCCCAAATGCCATTATTCCACATGGTATGTGGGCCAGAGCAAGGTGTTGGATCTGGGCTAGAATTAAAATAAATGTGGCCCAGATTTGGGCCAGTTCTGGTTTATTTTATTTATTTATTTATTTTCATGGCTGACATGCAGCCTTCCTATGGCTTGCTTGTGGCCCAAATTTTGCAAACAGGAGCGGACTGGCCAAGTGCCATAATTCTTCACAGAATGTGGGCCGGAGCAAGATGTTGGATCTTGGCCGGATCTGGGCCAGAATTAAAATCAATGTGGCCCAGGTTTGGGCCAGTTCTGCTTTTTTTGGTTTATTCATGGTTGACATTGGGCCTTCCTTTGTCTTACTTGTGGCCCAAATCTGGCAAACAGGAGCGGACCGCCCAAGTGCCGTCATTCCACGCGGTATGTGGGCCAAATGAAAGTGTCAGGTGTGGGACTGATCTGGGCCTCAGGAATTTTGCTGTCTAGGAAGTCACTCAAAATGAGCCAAGAACTGGAGATCCTCTGAGCTTGAGTGCGTGCGCCATTGATGGCATGAAAAGTAATTTGCTAATGCTGATTTTTAGCATTTATTATTGTACATGAAAATCATATTTAGGTCACATGTGTTCATTTTTTTTTGCAAACTAAAGCTGCTGTAAAAAGTCTGTTTAAGCCCACTGTATGAAATGCTTGAACGTAGACGCATCAATACTTGTGTATTGCCATCTGAACGGGGTAGGTTTTATTTAAAATCAACGTTCAAATAAGGCAAATTAATTCCCATGCATCTACCCCGCTGCCGCAGCACTTTCAAATGATATAAAACCAGTATATTTGCATAGTGTTCTTCTTAAAATGCTAACACATTTTGCCCAACATGATGTATGTATATTTATATTGTATGTTTATATTTAGTAACATGCATTTTGTTTTTCCTTATTTCTGTATACTATATAGTATATTTGTTATTTACACTTACTTACTAACTAGTATTATCAGTAATGTTTAGTAGTAGTTATCAGTGTATGACATGTATTTTGAGCAGGACAGAGTATATAAAATTGTAAAATAAATTTTTTTTTTTTACTTTGATACTTAATTACATTAAATCAAGTACTTTTGTACTTTTAAGTAAAATTGAAAAGGAGTACTTAATATACTTTTTACTGGAATAATATTTTATTAGGGTATCTGTACTTTTACTCAAGTACTTGATTTGTATACTTTGTCCACCTCTGTATGATAGTATGCTACACGAGCACAGCCCATGTCTTCTTCTTCAAAAGCACATATAATAAAAATAATACATTTAATTTAACAGGGTAATCTAAGTAATTTCTATATGTATGCCAACAAAGAATTTTTTATTAAGCCTAATTTTTTAAGCATGATTAATCAAATTTTCAATTATTATTTAAATTTTTATTGATCAAATTTTCAAATGTTTCCAATCAAGGAAATTTCTATTATTACACAACTCTCTGGAATACTTGATTCTGATTAGTCAGTAGCCACATTCAGATATTTCCTAATATCCATTGTCGTACATGGTAGGATTTGAGATTTCAATGTTGAAAATGACAACACTGCATTCTAAAAATGTAGCATTCAGGCACAAGATTCAAATGCAAGGGTCAAACATCTCACGTCTGTCTCAAGAGTCACATTTTTGTGTTTACAATGTGAAACTGAGGTTAGTAAAAAAACACTAGGTCTCAAGGAGTGTTATTTTGACTTTAGGGGTGCAGTATGCTGACAAAGACATGAGCGCAACGCTCATAGACAAATAACTAGTTCATGTTTACAAAAATAAACAATGGAAATACAGTGCAATGTAATGCACAAACATGTTCTTTGTGAAAGGCCCTATAGTTGGTTGCAAAAAACAGCTTATTATAACAGATAATAACTGCATGCTCTTACCTATGAAATCGTTAGACCTTCCCAGATCATAGTCCCATACTGTGACCTCCAGTGTCTTATGGACCAGTTCGGATAGAGAGATCTCATAGAAAAACTCCTGTGGGAGGTAAAATATGACATGGATTATCGCAGCAGTTCAACAGTTCCATTACATTTTTAGTAGAACAGTTTGAAGGACGATGCCTCCGCTTTTCATTTGATCAACCCTTTGGCCAAAGCCCAAAAATGTATTTATTCATTGTCACTTTTGATTTCCCCTCATTCATTTCAAAGGACATTTTTAAACACAGAAAGATCTCATATGCATCATCCTGACAGCTCCAAAGCCACCTGGGGAATGATCAGAATATTCAATCCCATGAAAAGTTGCTTCAAAAACAAATTTCCAGAAACAAATGGCATTTGGTAGTTCAGCCAAACAGATGTTCTTGTCTGCGGCTTTCACACCCACTGACGGAAGCCTGGCATGTCCTTGAATAAAGGGGAAAAAAACATTTAAGCAATAGAAAGCAATACATTTTAAATCGAGGCTACTTTCTGGGGTATCCGAGTTAAATAATGCTAGGATCACAGGGATCAAACCACTGGACCTCCCTCTTCTGACCTCTACCCACCCCTCTCCCCTGAGCCAAAGGCAGCCACATATGTTCTCACAGTTCATAAAAAGAAACTGGAGCATTTTCTAAATATAATATGTTGAGGAGCACTATTGCTCCTGCCTCTTATTCCTCCCAGCAATTTTCAGCACCCTCATGAACAGTTTTAATATGATTTGATATCATGGTTTTGCTGAGCAGGGCTCCTGTGGAGACCTGCTTTTAAGCAGATAGGAGCGTGTAAGATTGGAGTGAGCAGCCAAGGAGTAATTATATGGCCAATCTGGGTGTGTATTACTTCTGAGTGAATGGAAACAAAGCACTTAGCCTTACTGGTGATCACACGCCACCCACATGACAGAGAGAGCGTGAGACAGACGGGAAGGAGGAGAGGAAGAAAAAGAGAAGCGGAGGACATGACTGAAATGAGAAACGTACAACATGATGATGAAAGACAAACATGCGTTTAGGTGGAGGTCTTCTGGGAATGTGAAGTGAGCAAGGACGCAGTGCAAAGAGATATTGGACCAGATATCTCATTAACACTCAAAACGCTCGTGAGGCGCACGTGTAATGAAATGAGCGTGCCGCACTCCCCGCCAGTCCTTGAAATACATCCATACCTCATTGAATTCTGGGTTAAGGGTCTTTTTAATCACTGCCGTTTTGTGTTTGGATTTCTTCTTCACATCTGGCTTCAGGTATCTGGAAAGAGAAAGGCAGATGGAAGAACAAAGTGAGGGCCGTAGGTAGAGCAGGACCGTGGGAGAGCAGGAGATTAAAACATGCGGCACCGCCGTCGCAAGCGTACAAAACGGACTCCGGACACATTCGTACCAAGCTGTTAGCTTTTCGGCTTTTGCGGTGATGTCCCACCAGCTTCCATAAAAATTTGATTTGCTTTATGTACTGCTGTTAACTCTCAGCCACCCTCCCCCAAGATACACATTTAGAATATGGCTTTGATCCTGAGGAAAAGAGAGAATGTGTATGTGTGTGTGTGTGTTTGTGAAAGGAACGGAAGAGCGAGAGAGAGAGAGAGTGACTGGAAGGGACGTGAGCGTGGGTGGGGGTCCTGTCTGTTCTTATGCCATTTTGCCTGGGGAGGAAGAACTGTTTGGGAGCGTTTATTTTAATACATGATGTGAGAAAAATAATGAGAGATTAGAGGGGGGCACAAATGAGAGAGTGAGAAGCAGAGACACATCAGAGGAAAGACGTAGGATGTACAGAGTTTTTTTTAGTCTTATTATAGGTTACTATCCGTTTCTTTTTCTCCCTCTCATTTTACATATTCTCCTACTCGCTCTCCACCTCTGAGAACTGTTTATGGCACCTCCCTTCCAAACCAGAGTTTTTTTTCCTTTGCCCTTTTTGTTTTTTCGCTTTTTTTCTGGATCCCCAGCAAGTGTTTATTCACTGCATTTCTGTGCTTTCTGTGTTGGTGCAGAAATCTCACATTTTCACATAGGGATCTGAGAAGCCGTTGACATCCATGGCTGCCAGATGGGCACAGCGTAGCACTCCGACGTACAGGCCCCCTCGCCGGCCTTCTGCTTCCCCCTCTGCAGGTGGGAAAAGGAACTGCAGCGAGAGCAACAGGCGGCCCCTCTCTTCCAAAGTGGTCAACTGTTCGTTCTCCCACTGCAAGAGAGGACAAATGAACGTTAAGTCCAAAAATGTAACTAGATTAGGCATTTCCTGAAGGAAATACCAGTGGTTGCATGGAATAATGTTGAGGTTTTAGGTAGGCTTAAATGATGCACATATGAAATGCCGGATCACGCCTTGTTTACACTCGGTTACACAAGAATCAACACAGTCACTGTGGTGGAAAGGCAGCTATATATGGATACACACATAGATGGAAAACGAGCGCAATCAGAATTTCGTATGCAAATAGTTGTAAGAAAGAAGACCAATCACATCTCAGTTTGCAAATATTTTGATGACACCATCACTGTTGGCTACATCTTAACATTCTATCAATGTAAGTCAATGGAAGATTTTCAAACTTTATTCTTGAATTGTGTCTCATTATGCTCATTATGAATCAGAATATCAAGAACACATTTTGGGCACTGGCTCTATTAAACATTAAGGGAACTGATGATTCAATTTCCTGCAACATGTTTACAGAGTTTCAAATGTAAAGATATTTAGGGACAGAATAACTCTGTTCATTAGAACAAGACCAGTATCCTTCTGGTAGGATTTGTTTTGTGACAAATCCATTTTTTATGAATTTTTGTGCATTTTGGTGCCTTGGAGCGATTTTAACAGTGGGCCATCCATAAAAATGGCTGACTCCCTGGGGTAGTGCACTTATTACTGAACTAGAGAGCAGACTGAGACACATCCTTAAATATCCTAAAATATAAAGTGTTTTATATAAGGAAATACCAGTTGTTGTAAGGCAGCAAAAGAATAATGTTGAGGTTTTAGGCAGGCTCAGGTTTAAGGCTTAAATGATGTGCATATGAAATGCTGAATTATGCCTTGTATACACAAGAATCAACACAGTCATTGTGTGGTGGAAAGGCATGGAATCAGAATTTCATATGCAAATAGTTGTAAGAAAGTAGACTAATCACATTTCAGTAATGCAAAAATTCTGTTATGGAAAAAAAACACTTGGTTAAATTTTAACATTGTAGCAATGGGAGTTTTTCAAACTTTAATCTTGAGCTGTGTCTCACTACACTCACTAGCAAAACTGTGGCTTGAGAATCAGAATATCATAAACAATTTTGTCTTGATCTACTACATATTGGGGCATGTTTACATGGTTTCAGATGTTAAAGATATTTATGGACAACAACTGTGTACATAAGAAAGGACTGGTATGCTTTTGGTATGATTTGTTTTATGAATAATTATTTTTTTAGGAATTTTGTGAATTTTGGTGCTTTGGAACACTTTTTACTGCCATATGGGACGACTGGGACAGTCTCCCTGGGGTTTAGTGTACTTACCACTGGACCAGGGAGCCTTAATTTTTTTATAGTAAAAACAATAATAAAAACAAAACTAAAATAATAGCTCACCTAAGATTGGGTCATGCTAAATTGAGTTTTATACTTAAGGTTAGAGATTTAGAACAAACTGAACCAGGAATATCACTCCTGTGCTGTCTTGCAAGTATTGTAATAAATCATCTATATTAAAAGTGACTGTGTAGGAGACTCTGTACACAACATACAACTGAACCAATGACAAGGACTCCCTCTGGGTAAAATCTGATAATGTTCACATGTAGAATAATTATAAACAGTTGGTTATGTATGATGTTAGTGTAATGTGACATCTATGCACTAGGCTCATTTTTAAATTATGGCAATCAGTTTTTTTTTTCATACCCTGTGCAAAATTTCCATAAATAAAAAACTAATATTGATTCTAATACAAGAGAAGGTTTAATCTAATCTTAAAATAGAAAATCCCTATTCAAACTCTTGTAGTCTTCGGCAAATGCTCTATGATCACTTGTATGATTCAGACTCACCACACACAGACAGTCATTTATCATTCGCTCTCCCTGGTCTGTTTAGGCTTAGCTCAGCTTCAGTAGCTTTCAAAGGGGAAGCGGGAAGATCTAAGCACAGCCTCTTCAGGATTTTGTGAGATATGGAGACTTAATGAGACATAATTGTCTGATTTGGTGCAACGCTTACACACACACACCACACATTAGTAAGGCTTGAGAGACACTTATTTGAATGCACATTAATAATGCATGCAGAGAATGCTCAAGTGTGACTCTGAATATTCAGAGCTTACACCGCGAGAGCAACAATATTTACATGAAATATTCGATAATCCATCCGGACGGATTACAAACGTTCATTTTTATTAGTTGTCTCGGTCAGGAGATATAAAAGAGTGTAATGGCAAAGATCAAAGCTTAGACGTGCAGGGACTGAGAGGAAGCACAATAAAGATCATGGCCACATGTGTAATTTCTGTTATAAAGTACAGTTACATGTCTGCAATTCCATATATATTAGATAAAATATTAAACTCACAATTTTTAAAGATTTAATTCATTTTAATTCCTTTTTATCTTCACATAATATCACAATTAAGTGAACACGCAGTTAAATTTTAATTCACTTTGATTTGAACAGATGCTGCTATTTTTGCCAGGTCCTTGTGCGGTCTGCACTAATGAAACAAAAACTGGCAGTTTATTAAGATTGGTTTCATTTTAAGAAACATGCTGGATTTTCTTGGATCCTCAGTTTAAATTACTTTTCTGTTAGTCTTATCCCTTATAGATAAAGCCATATCCTGACATCATCCTCCAGGATGAAACATAATTTTTTTTGGGAAAATAACAGCACAAATTTAAATAGATACTACTTTGATTTCTGTATTGTTTAGTTAGTTTGTCTCATCTGAAAACATTCCATATTGTCTGTTAAAATGTCTTATTTATTTCTACATGTCCATCCTGTCCATATTTGCTGTTGTGCAAGTAATCAGGGTGTAATTATACATGTTAAGTGAGTTTTCTATTAGACCCTTTCACAGCAATACTTCTTTAATTATAGGCATACAGTACATTTTTATTAAAGTTACAGAGCTCAAAAAGTACTGCATAAAGAAATATATATTTAATCAAATGGGATATCACATTCAACATTTTCAGTGACAACATTGGAAATGATTTCTCAGGTATTTATGAGGAAAGTGTAATATCTTTGCATATGAAAATTCACAAAGAGAGCAGTTGGCTGTATATCTGTCTTGCATACTATCTTCCGGCCTTCCTTTGTTTTAAGCCATCTCTCTTTCTCTCTCTCTCCCTCCCTCCCAGCCGCACCCTCAGCAACCAGCAAAAGGACAGGATCAATAGGGTAATAATCACAGTGTCTCTCTCTCACTGTTTGTTTTTCTAAAAAGAGCCTTGTTATTTCTAGTTCTTTACCTTGCACTTTGAAATTCCCCTTA
>JAUZSZ010000083.1:23263363-23282811 GCA_034780575.1 Labeobarbus marequensis
TAATAAATATATTTCAAAATTTTACTGTTTTGCTGTACTTTGGGTCAAATAAATGTAGGCTTGGTGAGCAGAAGAGACTTTTTTTTTAAAAAAACATTAAAAATCTTACTGTTCAAATCCTTTTGACTGGTAGTGTACATGTAAATATTTCTATATATATATCTAGCATTTCATGTTTAAAAAACTAGAAATATCATGGCTGAGAAAATGGAGCACTCTCTTGGTATTAATCTACACAAATTCAGATTAACTTTAATTATTCCTAATTTGATATTATTATACACAAATTAGGAATAACTTCAGTTCACTTTAAGCAATATGGGAATATAATATCAAAGCTTGAGATGTGTCGTACAAAAAAACAGACATTTAAACAAAATGTTAACATAGTCTAATCTCCCTTACTTTTGCAAAACCATGTTTTTCAGTTTGAGGAGACAAATAAACTGGAAATAAATTTAATGGACAAAGAATTTCTGTGATGATTTAGCGCCTCATCCTTTCAAAATCAAATGAGTTTTCTGTATGAGCACTCAAGTGCAACTGATTTCATTACACATTTTTTTTGTGTCTGTCTGTGTTTCAGAACAAAACAGGATATTCACATACTCTCAACACATTAGGGTTGATTTTCTTCATGATTTTCTTTTGAATGAGAATGTGACTGAATGAAATTAAAAGAGGAGTCAACTTAAGCTTTCAGTGTTGTACAGAAGAAAACAAAGAAGAGCGATATAAAGGAGAGCCGCTGTATCTTTTGAGTGACAGTGACATTGACACTAACAGACATCAAAGCGATGTCCCCTAAACTCGACCTGGCTGTCACCATGGTAATGAGTTGCCCCACAACATTACCAATTGTCACTGAAGTGCTCTACAATACATGCCGTTCACTTCACATTCTCACGTTTCTCTTTTAGTCGATGAAACTCAAACTGAGATTTAATTGGACTCTATCTGAACTCCTGTCTTGTGAGATAGCAGAGGAAAGAA
The DNA here is from genome assembly GCA_034780575.1 of Labeobarbus marequensis. Lineage (NCBI taxonomy): Eukaryota > Metazoa > Chordata > Actinopteri > Cypriniformes > Cyprinidae > Labeobarbus > Labeobarbus marequensis. The sequence continues at coordinate 23,264,357 of JAUZSZ010000083.1, forward strand.
AAGCATCTTCAAACGAGGAGTTAGATTGGGAGTGGGTGGGGGTTGGTATTGATAGAGGGGGAGAAGGAGAAGCAAGGAGCCTCTAAGAGCTTTGCACGTTAATGTGTATGAAATTAAAACTGGACTGTTATCCTCTCAATTAATTAAAGGCCATTAGAGACTAATAGGGTCGAGACTCATTATTTTAGCCTAGCACTGTTAACCAGCTGCTTAGTGAGCAGAAAGAAAGCAAGTTAGGCTACAGGTGATGACGGAGAGAAAGGGAAATTGATGGATAATTGATTTGGTACAAATAACATGTGAGAAAGAGCACCAGGAGGAGAGAAGTAAGGTATGGGAAGACCAGAGCCAGAAGGTGAACAGAAAACAGCAAGCAGACTGGAATGACTAAGTGGCATTAAAGCACTAAAAAATAAACACATATTACTTGTGTGTGGTTTTTTCAATATCAGGACTGACTGTGAATACATTATCATGGGCTACAGTCAATAACAGCCTGTGTAGTTCAGTACATGTACAAGTTTAGTTTCTAACAGTATTATAAAATCCCTGTGAAATCAAAAATAGACATTGTATGCATGTACAAGAATAAAATTATGTGTGTGTGTAAATATGTATTAAAAAACAATGTGAAGATTATATATATATATATATATATATATATATATATATTTTAGATTTTAGAAAATGAGTGAAAATGATATATTTATAATATTTTCTCATACATATGAAATATATGAATATACAGGATATTTATGTCTATAATTTGACTATAAAGCAATTCATTGTTTTAAAAATTCTAATTAATTACATGATGTGACGATTAATTAAATTAATCGCAAATTCATCACACATCAATTTGGGATGAGACATTATGCCCAAAAAGATCATTTAATGTCATTGTTGTGTTAAATGAGAAAAACATTTAATAGACATTACAAAAATTAGCTTTAGAAAGAAATATGTTGTTTAAACAGAAAAAAACTGACTATTGAAATATATATATATATATTTTAATTAAAGCTACAGTTTATAAGTTTTGCTTCTTTGTTGCCATCCGTGTTTGAAACCTGCAATTGCAGTTATTTTAATATATAATACTGAATATATAATTTAGTTATGTTTTGAGAGTATGTGTGGCTGTTAGTTACGGCACCAGTGTGGATATTCACTGGACTTCGGAATTATATACTATGTCTTGGAAGTATGGCCTAAATAAGAATTTTCACTGGAAAATGTCATCTGAACAAGTAAGAAAAAGCATTTTTTAAAAAGGCTATTAATGATCTGCCACCTGCAGTACCCTCACTTGCCACTAGCTGGGACTCTTTCTTTCTGTTTACAGACGTGACGTAATGACGCAAAGATGAACAACGGCATGCTTGTATTTCCCGTGAAAACCTACCAGTACAACTCAGATTAGAAAACATTATTACAAGCTTACTCTTGTGAGTCGGGGTAATATAACAAGATACTTTTGAACACTGGTTGGTTATGTATTTTCCCCAAAATTGATTTTGAATCATTTTTATCCCAAAAAAGTTACAAACTGTAGCTTTAAATGATACTCTAAACTAGAATCACCAGTAGGTGGCAGTAAGTCACACTTGAGTTCAGTTGTTTATTCAATTGATTCATAATTCTGATGATTCTAATCGATTCTGATTCATTCAAAAATGAAGCAAAGAATATTTATGAATGGTCACTGAATCGAGAGTAAGGTCTCTGCAGAGCAAAAGTGGGCATTTCTGACTTTGTGGGTGTTTTGAAACTGCTGGGTGTTTCTACATGATGCAACGAAAATGAGCCTCCTTACCTGACCCCACCCCTAAACCTAGACATCAGCCAATCAGGTAACATGGTCGAAAACACCCCTCTGTTTTGGCCTCGCCCGATCTGAATCTGATAACTCCCATTACTTTCCTGCAGAGACTTGGACTGAATAACTCGATTCATTCAAAAATGTGAATTCATTCTGTGATGAAACAAAGCTGAGCGTTGTTTGGAGATGCAAAAACTGGCAATATTGTGTCTAAAATGTAACGTAAAATTGAACTGTTGTATAAAATCAATATCACATTTGCAATCATGCAGATATTCGGGGAAAAACAGCACTCATCTACTATGTAATATAGAGGCTGCTAAGACACCCTGAGGAGCGGACACACTTTCACATGAGTCACACATACATAAAGGAAGACTAACAGGCATGACCATATAATGAGAAATATGGTGACAGGTGACGCTTTAGCACATTGACCGTGTGCAGACAGGGAGAGATCATGTCAAAGTGTGCTATGTCTAAACACGCATTCTAATACACACAAGTGCTGATCCAAGAGGTCTTATGGATGATTACATACATACACAATCTCACCATTAGACAGTCGCATGGCCTCCACCGCACATTTGTACTGCAACAGTAGGGCCCGCCAGATGTTCAAACTGAAGAGACATCCATACAAATACGCAAACAAGCACACAAACACACACTTGCGCACCTGCACGTCTGACATACGGAACAGAGTTTCTGACTCTAAGCGCACTCTTTGCAACCATCCGTCTTTACTTACACACACACACACACACACACACACACACACACATGCACCATGAGGAGAGGTAGACTATGGTCTCTGTGGTCTCTTTTGGAATTTCCAAAGGCTTGTTGCTAGGCAACGAGAGGAGCTTCTCTACCCGTAGATAGAGGGAAATGGATTGAGAGATGAAGGGGGTGAACACAATACTTTAATTTTAGAACTACTCCACGAAGTGACTGATACTGTGTTACGTTTGCATCTATTTTTAATACAGTTCATCTATTTTAATTCATTAATTTTCCTTTTGGAAATACAGTAAAGTCCAGTGACAAATATATTAAATATATTTATTTATTTATGCATTCATGATGTAGATGAGTTTAATTCTTCATTGGAGCAGATGTAAAGAAATTTATCATTTCATCACTTGCTCACCAATGGATCCTCTGTAGTGAATGGGTGCCGTCAGAATGAGAGTCCAAACAGTTGATAAAAACATCACAATATTCAACAAGTTATCTACACGACTCCATTCCATCAGTAAACATCTTGTCAAGTGAAAAGCTGCATGTATGTAAGAAACAAATCTAGCATGTTAGATGTTTTTACTTTTAACTGTCACTTCTGGCCAAAAAGTTTATAATCCAATAATGCCTCCTCCATTGAAAAACTCCATCACCTTCAAAATTTACAGATAGATTAGTTTAAAACTGTTTAGAAAACTGTTTGCTCTTTTAAACAGTGCTTGGTCTGTGCATGTTTCTCTCTTGATTCAGGTGAAACAACTTTTTCACTGGAGAATATTATGGATAGAGGACTCATATTTTAGCTGGAAGCAATGGTTTAAAGATAAAAATGCCTTCATGATGAATTTTCTTCTTCACTGCTGCTGCAGTGTGTCTGTGGGAGAATGACATAAATGGATTATCTTGTGTTCTGCTACAAGCAAAGTGCAAGGGAGAGGTGTATTATACTCAACATTTGAAGTGGATCAAAAAAGTTCATCAAAGTTGTCCTAAGACAAGAATGGTTATTGTTTTGGTTTTAGGACAACTCTGATGAAAAGTTTTGATCCACTTCAAATGTTAAATACTGTAGAGGAAAAAAAAATTCTGTCTTTCCTGTAAATGTGTAGCAAGATGAAGTTGTATAACTGCTCTTAAATATGAGTATAATTATCATCCCTATCAAACTTAAGTATATTTCAGACAGTTTTGCATGTTGTTTTAGTGATTATTATTTACTGAGTCCTGTTACCTCAAAGGTCTCATTTTACTTTGAAGCACAAAATAATCCAACATTTTGATGTGTTGCATAATAATCTTGCATTTTGTTCCTTATTGTTGTTCAGTGATCTTGTTTTTTTTTTTCCTTGTTTTTTTTTTTTTTTTTTCTTTATATCCTGCAGTAAACCTCACTGAGCCTTGAGGCTAGAGCTCTTTATTCTTGACTTTCACATGCTGATATCATTCAAAGCACATTACGAAAAAGAAAAGGAGTTCAAATCTGATCAACCTACAGATTCCCGTAGCCTACTGACTGATTACGTTTTAATCTAATGCTTTGGTTCTGTGTGCGTATCTCTACATGTTAAATTAGCCTAATATAGCTCTTTCAACATTTATGGGCTCCATTTAAAAGTGCCTACATAACTCACCATAAGCATAACTTCTTTTTTCAGTTTTGTATTCCTTCAGTTTCTTATTCAGTTGTTTATTGAACAGTTACTTTGCTTAAGAAACTGCCTGAATTAATGTTACAGTGTGCATTCTGTGAGTATGAGTTAATTTAATTGTTCTTTTCAGTGTCCAGTTACTGAATACATGACTTGATATAAAGAATATTGTTTATGAAATATGTTATTCGTATAGTATATGTATTGTAAAAAATCTCACAATCTCTGCTTAAAAAATTGTGCCCGTGTAGTGGTTGCATTTGTTCATTCTACTTCTCACTCCTGTTGAAAAGGCTACTAATAAAGACATATTTGCTTTGAACTGCTCCCTATAGTGCAGATGCTTCTCAAAACGCTCTTAAATGAGATACATGATGCTTCTGGGTAATCCTCTGTGCAAAATTCAATTCCACGTCTCATATTCAGCTCCACATCTCCTTACTGCTTCACTACTGCCCTCTTTCTGTCTTGAGATGAGATATTGCCAGGATTTTATGTTGCTGTGACAGATCACTTTCACCTACGTTGTGACTTTAATGCCAAATACATGACAGACTAAATAGATTTAAAAATATACTGGGTCATTTGGAGAACTTCCTACCATTTTGAAATGCACTTTGATGCACTGAAAACATGGGGTTGCCCTTATGTCATTGTGCATCAATCAGCCAAAACAGGCTGCATTAGTTAAATGTGTTAAAGTTTAATTGCACCAGCATGTCACATATAAAAACTATATGATAATGTAAGTATTTTTTTAAAGATTTTCTTCTTTATAACTTGATGAAATGTTCATGTAATGTTTATTGATTAAAAATTGCTCATGTCATGTTGTATTTCTGTTTTAAAACCACACACACACACACACACACACACACACACACACACTTTTTTAGCCTACTTAAATGGTAAAAGAAATCTCAGGTCAAATTTTGATAGAAAAAAGGTCTTTATTAAAAGAACGTACCAAAACACCAAACATTGTCAAAGCTACCGTTTAAAACGTATATTCAACATCACAAGCATATCAGTTCCTCTGAACAGGTGCTCGTTCTGCAGGGCCCGCCACATGCGGTGTGTCTGACAAAACTCTCCACTTCACGAGTCACTGTCCCGCTCATCTCATCCTGAGACGGAGGTTCATGAAGGCCCTCCTGCTGCAGCTCAGCGCCCGTTTCCCGCAGAGACACCTGTGGTCGGTTGCCAGTAATAGCCGTCCGATTGAATCTATAAGACAAGCGTGATTGTTCAGTTAACTTTTTTTGGCCTCTTAATGTTAATCAGGAAAGATCAGACGTTTTATACACCTCTTCTGAGTCACCCTTTGGATTTCTTCTCAGCATTCTGGAGTTTCTCCACTATTTTGCGCTCGTGTCCTGCAGGGTTGTGTCTGTTAGTGTTGCTGCTCGCCTCCTTCTTCGTCCTGCCTTTGCGACTAGCGCACTCTGTAGTCAACACACACACACACACACACACACACACACACACACACACACACACGACAGCTAAAGTTTCAGACATTATGGAGAACGTCGATAGTGAACGAAACATTCTTTCGAGTTGCCAAATCCACAAAAAAGCCGTTATGGCAACTCTCAAAAGCTACACAACTCTAAAAAAATACTTTACTTTTTCTAAACATTTTATAGTATAGCCTAATAATCAATAAAGCGTTTTAAAAACGTACCGGTATAACGGTCTGTTAAGTTGTAATATTCATATTCATCATAGTAGCGGTCCTCAAAAGTGGTCGGCTCAATGTTTTTCACGTCGACGTGGTTGCTCATTTTGTCAGCGAGTAACGGAGCTTCTGAAGCAACAGCGGATAAACACAAGCAGAAGTTATGCAAAAAATATGCGATGTTCAGCGATAGATATGTTTCTGAATGTCCTCGGTTCAGCGTTGTTTAGAAGCCTGCAAGCTGCCTTCTTTTAAAGACGTCGCTCCACCTTCAGTTGCTGCAGCTCCCCGCCTGTGGATGGGTCAACACAACCATGAGGAAAGTTGCATCAGCTATGAGTTAATGTTTTATCAGCAGACCTTGCTGCCAGACAGGATGTCCTTCAGAGCAGATGACATTGCTTTTGTTTTGACTTATGTGTTTCGTATTTTCACTTGATAGGATCTCAAAACTTAAGCCTGTCTGTTCATGCTGTTCTTTTTTCTATTTCAGGAGGACAAAACAACACATTTTAAACATTTCAGTTAGTCTAATATTTCTGTTTTTCTTAACTCTTTCTCTCTCAGTCTGAGTGTGTTTACTTATATCTGATAACGATTAGATTAATTTAGTTAATATTTGTCTTTCTTATTTACACCTGACTTTGCGTTGAGACTTCTCGTGACCCTCTGTGGACTGTGACCCACTAACCTCCTCTATTTTAAAGAAAAAATTGTACACATTTTGTCTTTAGGGAGTGCAAGACTCATTTTGTGTGAATGTCTATTTTCAGACTAAAAGATTTGCTTATTCACTGTTGGAGATCTACTCCAGATGATTGGTTTGTCAAAACAGTGTACTGTATTATATAATTTGATCGGCTATTATAGGAAATTGTCTTTAAATTCCACCTGCTGGGAAAACCAGCAAAAGAAATGCTTTTTGTTTTTATTGTAGAGTGAGTTTGGTTACATTCACAATGTCTTATCCTTTCTGCTTCTGTTTATTCTGTGTGTCAGTGCTGCTTGTGTGCCCTAATAGCTATACAGACTCAATGAATGTGTGTAACCAAGCATGACAAAATGCACTACAGTGGCTACTGTCATCAGCATTGAGGATCATACAATGCAATCTGCCACAACTGGCAAAATCCACATCCTCCACTGGCAAAGCGAAGCCCAATCCATCATTCAAGATTCACCGCAGTCCGGCCACAAGCTGTTCTGTTCCTTGCCGTCGGGCAGTCACTATTTCACCATCAAAGCAAAGACTAGCAGACTAAATCTTCCACCCTACTGCAGTTCATAGACTAAATAACATTTTTATAACACATGTTCAAGGTTTTTTTGCTTGTTAGCATGGCCCTTGCTGATGCCATATACAACAGTCTGAAGGCAAAAAGCATCTTTTCCCACTGAAAACCATTCAAAAGGAATTAATACGTTTAAATGTTCTATTCATCAAAGAATTCGGAATAATGGCTGATGAAAATTCTGCTTAGGAATAGATTACATTTTGAAATACATAAAAATTTGAAAACAGTTATTTTAGATTGAAATAATATTTCAGAAAAACTGTAAAAAAAAAAAAAAAATTAAACAAAAAAGGCAGTCTTAAAAAGCAATTTACCCAAACTCACCCATATATTTAACACGATTGACTATTTTAGTCTTTTTACTTCAAAATGTTTAATTCAGTGTTATTTGCTGTTTCTTTGTAATTATTTGTTTTCTTTTTAACTATTACAAATCACTAGCAATTTCTGAGCAAAACTTTTTTTAAATCCCTATTTTTAATTTATACTTTTAGATATTTTTATAATCTCTATTAAGCAGTTTTGTTTACCTTTTTTCCGGCATGCTCTTATTTTGCGCTCCATTGTACAAGCACATATGGCCATAAAGTTCTCTACTCATTACAGTGGAATTTGGCAGCGGTCTGTGTGATGACTGCTGTGGATATCTTTGGCTGATGTAGTTTACAGTAAGACTTCTGTGGTTCTGTGCTGTTGTAATGACAGAGTAAGAGCGCAAGAGATTCAGTTTTTCTACTGCACTCAAATATTCCACAACATAGTCTTGTGTACGTGAGCGCATGAGCTGCGTGAGAAATGAGGGAGGTTACAGATTACGAGTTTATTTCTTCTTCCAGAGCCATAAACAGTACTGTGGTAGCACATGAGTAGAACACACTGTACTACAGCGTGTTTTTCTCTTTTTCTCTAGCTCCCTAATAGCACTCTAATTCTTAATCTGAGTTGATTCTATGTTTTCTTAAAAAAAACAACCTTTCTTCTCACTAATCTCTTAATTTTATGCTCTGTTTTGATACAAATTGTTGTCTTTTCCTTTCCCTCTTTTGCCTTGGCTCTCAAACTGATATCATGTGAGAGCGTACAGTAAATATTTACAAAGTTATTGGCTGAGCCAATATGCATTCAGCTATGAAAACATAACAGATCTCTCTGCTTTTCACCATCCTTCTTGACCAGATCAGGAATTCTTTGCTAGATAAACCACAGCTAATCTGCATTTGTCTGTTTTGTTTTTCACCATGCCCTCATTTGTGTCTCAGTTGAAAATTAACTCCGTATTATCTCAGCATTCACAGCCTTTGGACACAGTGAAATTCAGGTCAGATATTCGAGGGGTTATTACAGTCTCAATGATCTACTGTCTCTTTCATTTAATCTTTGACAGTTGCTTTTTCCCACCCATATGGTGTCTTTATATGTCATGCATTTAAACTTGCACCCTTTTGCTTTCACTATATCATGATAGTACTTTGTCAAAGTTGGTTTTTAAGTATTAAAACATAAATAGCAACAGCTAAGCAAGAAAAAAAAGAATTTTAACCCTCCACAAAACCAGTTTACACATGGTTCTTGAAATAAACATTTAAGATAGGGACATTTTTTTCTAAACAAATGAATGTGACATAATAATGACAATAGTAAAACATCAAATATATTTTAAAATACATTTTGTTAGCCTATAAAATACAAAACAACATTTAAAATCAAGAACAACCCCAACAACATTCAAATCAAAAACAGAAATTTAAGCACCTAAACCTTAACCTTAATAAACCTAACTAGCCAAATATGCAGGTTAGTGTGGTGATAGTGACGATAATGCTACAGATAACTCACGATGATTCTATCTTTTGTGGCACATAGGCCTATCATTATCTTTTTTATTATATAATGTGTCCTAAATGTCATATAGTGGTAGTATTATAAGAGTATAATAATATAATAATAATAAAATATAATAATAATATGTTTAAAAATAGGTGCATCATATAAACCATTGGTAATAGTGATTTATCTATCTAAACGAATGATATAAAGTCCCTGTCAGTTCTTCCTCAGTAAGGCGTTTTGAAAACATGCCATGAAGTTTGTCCCTTCGACGTGTCCGTACTAGGCCTAGCTCGAAAGGTAGCCAATCAATGCAAAGGGAAAACAAATCATAAAAATCGATTAAGAAAAGCGAAGCTATTGTAAATAAATGTTTTTCGCTCATAGATCGTGTACTGATGCATAAAGTGTATCTGGAGAGCATCGCGGAACTGTGTTTGAAGGTGAGATTCACGCATTTCGTGCTTATCTGTGCGCGCGCGGAGGGTGTGATCCGAGCTCCATCCAGTCAATGGCGCTCTGTTATGTACGTGGATTAATAACACGTACATAAATAACTCGTAAACCTAAATGCATTCTTATTAAAATTATTGCATTATGGCAGTATTACTTTAGTTTAATGCAATGTTAGTGGTGCCATTTAATGTAATTATTATTATTATTTTTAAATGTGTATGTCTTCTTGTGGGTTATTTTACATTTTAATTTGATTCTTAATAATTCTGGTTAAAGCTAACCGAACTTTCTTTTCTTGCAGGTACAATGGCTTTAGTGTCAGCAGACACCAAAATCGCAGAGTTGTTGAATGAGCTGCATCAGCTCATAAAGCAAACTCAGGTGAGCACTAAGTTACTCTGTTGTCCCATGCATGATCACTGTAGTTTGAGTTTATATGCTTTGGGAAAGACCTCTTTTTTGTACACTTTACCCCCTGTGGTGTATTTGAATTAATGTGTATTGTAATTACTTGATTGATTGTTTGATATCTTATTGGTTCCTGATTTTGGAAACCAGTATTTAAGTCATGTGATGTGTTGCGGTGCATGATGGATGTGTTCACTGAAGTAAAGTGTATTGATGGCATTAGTTGGTGGTTTGCTTCGTTAATATATAACACCCCCCATCCAGTGTTTAATACCCTGATCTCTCTTAAATACACAGGAAGAGAGATCAAGAAGTGAACACAACCTTCTCAACATTCAGAAAACACATGAAAGGATGCAAACAGAAAATAAGAGTAAGACATGAAATCCTATTGCATTGTTTACAATGAGAATGAGTTGCATTAATATTAAGAGTATAAGTAATGTGCAATATTGTCAAATTAGATCTCTCTTGTATTTATATTTATGAATTTAATTTCTTGTCTGATGTCTCCGTTTCACATTAAATCTGCTTATATCTTCCTCAGCTTCTCCATATTATCGGACAAAACTCAGGGGTCTTTACACTACAGCAAAAGCTGATGCTGAAGCTGAATGTGGGTAAGTTGATGTGAAAATTGCAGCATTTTGGCTTCCCTTTGCACCACTTTACATCAATACAAAGGATGCAGCTTCACTTTAAGAAGTACTTATTACAAAATATGATTCACAAAATGATCTGATGTTGACATTATTCTTTTCAGTGTTTATTATTTTGTTTTAATTTTACAAAAAAAGCTGGAAGATGTTGAACATCTTGTGGTTGTATAGCCCCATCTTGTGGAATTTTTGCCCAAGGCTTTCAGATGTGTGCTGACTGTAAAAACAGACTTGTTGAATATTATTAATCCTATAAAGCCTGCTATATCATATTTGATGCACACATTTCTAAACTCCTAAATGATAAAAAGGGCCAACATTTTTAGCATGTAAAAGTTGTTTTATTGTAATTCTATTAACGTTCACCTTCAGAATGTGGTACACATGTATTTTCGCTTATTTTTGTAAAAAAAAAAAACTTAAGATTGTCATTAATATTTCAAGGTAAACACTTACTGGTCTGAAGCAACCTAGGTTTACTTGATTATCCATACATCATTTTTTAGAAAAAAGGAAGGAAGGAAAGATTATTTGTACATGTCCTAATCACTGTTGTATTGCATTGCCTTTTTTTTTTTTTTTGACTACCACAATAAAACTGCAGACCTTTGGATATAAAACTAAGCATTTAAATATCATCTTACAAAGACATATTATTGGGAGACATACAATGACAACTGATATGTCTATGCATTTTATGAAAGTAGTCTGCTATACTGTTATAAAAATCTCATTGATTTACATAACAAGCTATCAGAATATCATCTTACTTTTTTGACACATAAAAACTGCTCCAAATCGTAAATTTTTGCTCAGTATGGGCCTCTGAATAAAATGGTGGGGTCTTTTTCTACTCCTTGAGTAGGAGCTCCATATTCTCCCATATTATACTAAATGAGCCAAAAAAGCCTGATGTATCAAGTATACTCAGAATATGTTTTTCCCCCAAAGGTTCAATATCAGTTCCATTTTAAGAAATTCTATTTTCTAACCATTGTTTCATATGTCAGGCTTTACAGCGTTATTTGATCAGATTTATGTGCATCCCTCCCACAGTATACTTCGCCGGGCGCTTGACAAGATCGCAGAAATTAAATCTCTTTTGGAGGAGAGACGGATTGGTAAGTCTTGGATATTAGTTTGTAAACATATTCGTCTGCATGTATTTGGACATATGTGGAAGCTAATCAAACCCTTCCCTTTCTGCAGCTGCCAGGATGGCAGGAGTGTACAGTGACACCGACCCACCCAGAAAGACCATGCGCAGAGGGGTCCTAATGACCCTGTTACAACAGTCAGCCATGACACTTCCTCTCTGGATCGGCAAACCTGGGGAGAGGTATTCAGAGTCTCCTACATTATACTTTCTTCATTTTAGAAATGTTTATTTAGTCGGTGAATAATGAGTCAAAATTGTTACATTTCACTAATTCATACCTGTCTTACTCCCTCAGTCCACCACCACTGTGTGGCGCAATACCAGCAAGCAGTGACTATGTGGCTAAACAGGGTGACAAGGTGGCGGCGCGCGTGAAGGCCGTGGATGGTGATGAGCAGTGGATTCTTGCGGAAGTTGTCAGCTACAATCACTCCACCAACAAGTAATCATCTACCAGTTGAGCTCAGCAATGGAGCTATTTATTTACTTAGCTTTAGCTTTTAAACCCCATTGTGTAAAGTGTAACATCATGACGATATTTGTTTATCAGGTATGAAGTGGATGACATTGATGAAGAGGGTAAAGAGTAAGTACAGATCCATTATTTGTGATTTTCACCCTCATATGAATTATAACACTACTGTGTTCAAAAGTTTTTTTTTTAAGAAAGTAATTTAGCAAGGATGCATTAAATTGTTCAGATGTGACATTTATACATTGCATTTTATAATGTTACAAAATATTTATACTTCAAGTAAAAGTAGATCTTATGATTTTTCTACTCATCAAAGTTCCTGGAGAAAAATATTATGGTTACCACAAAAATATTGAGCAGCATAACTATTTTCAACATCGATAATAATAAGAAATGTTTCTTGAGCATATTAGAATGATTTCTGAAGGATCATGTGACACTGAAGACTGGAGACCATCACAGGAATGATAAACACATTACAGTTATTGTAATATTTCACAATGTTACTATTTTACTTATTAACTCCAAACTTTTGAACAGTAGTGTAATTCCAGGAGAGCTTTACTAAAATTCTCTCATTTTCTCACTTATTCAGGAGACACACGTTAAGTCGGAGAAGAATAATTCCTCTTCCACAGTGGAAAGCAAACCCAGAGACCGACCCAGAGGCCCTGTTCAGTAAGGATCAGCTGGTGCTGGCCCTTTATCCACAGACCACATGCTTTTACAGAGCTCTGATCCACACGCCGCCACATCGGGTGAGCGGAAAAAGGAGTTGAAAGACTGACTGAAGTGTAGGATAAGAGGTTTCAGAGATACTTACAGTGCTGAAGATTTGTTATCACTTGTAATGATGCTACAGGGAGATTTGTAACGGTGCTTTTCTAAAACCTTTAAATGTCATGGGATTAATGTTGTTAGAATATTTCTTTATTATGGGTTTTGTGGCATCATTAGACCAGGTATATATGAATAGAAGAATAATTTACCTATAATTTGACATGTTTTATGTCTTTTCCAGCCCCAGGATGACTACTCGGTTCTGTTTGAGGATACATCTTACGCCGATGGCTATTCTCCACCTCTCAATGTCGCTCAGCGATATGTAGTGGCCTGCAAGGAGAACAAAAAGAAGTGACAGAAAAATATAAAATATGGGACCTTATTTGCAAAAAGATTGTTGTGATTGAAAACAGGATATTGAGCATTGATTCTGTTTTCATGTGCTTTTCCCCATTTTCTGTTACCATGTACGTAGTATTGGTATATTTTATACTTCATCTTTTGTATGATGTTTTTGTGAATCTGGATACAAGGAGACCAACTGTAAGTGAACTGGGCTAAAGTAATAAACCCTTTACATGTGAATGTTATATAGGAGGATATATGGTCTGTACTTTAAAAAGCCAAATAGTACATGTTTTAAATGTTAAAAATGGATCTTGCAAAGGGCTTGTAAACACCACAAATATTCAGGACTACACATTCACCCAATATTCCGAATAGCGGTCTATCAATCACTTTTTTTTTAAATGGCGGATTATTTTAAGTTTTATATTCATCTTGAATATTTAATTCCATTCTTGATTGTGAGATACATTACGTCTTTGAAGATGAACATCACGCCACCCCTTTTAGACCTCTTTTCTAGTATTGTATTATAGAATGAAGCTGTTAATAGTAATTTCTCTTCTGTTTTCTATTTAAAATAGTTATATATTCACTAAAACATTCATCTCAGCATCAGTGTATGAATCAGTGGAATAAAGTGTTCAGTGAACGAGTCCTTGTTATGTGACGTCACGCCCTCACCGAGAGCGCGCGCGGAAATGAACCATGGCTGAAAGGGTGAGATCTTCTTTATAACAGTTATTCAGTTTTAAGTTTAACGAGTTATTGCTACTCTAATTCTGTTTGTTTTACATGGACACAATGTTTGAACACTCATCGTCAGAAAACAGTCCTGATTATCTATTACCTGTAACTGTCCTGTTGTGCAATAGCACGCGGGCTAATCAGTTGTCATATCAGTTAATGAACCAACAACAACATAGAAAATGTGAAGCACTTTAAGTGTTTTTGTTAAAGCAAATGTGCAAGTTATATGTTACCTAAGCCCCCCCCCCCCAAGTTTGCGGTAACTCATCGCCAGTTTAAAATTGCATACGATACGCATGCGTTTACATTGATTAATAAACTTGTCAGACTATAACATGAATTTTACTCCATCTCATTTGGGGTTATTAATAGTGTTTTAAACATGGTACAGTTTCTGTTGTGATCTATCGCGTGCGTGCCGCGACAGGTCAGTAAAAACTATTTTGTAATTCTGCTTAAGTTGCGATTGACAGGCTAGACAGCTAGGCTAACTATTACGTAAATGGATTTTACAAATTGAGTTTCTGTTTAAACCCAAGAGATAATATGGGAAATATGTTGACTTTCAGGTAACAGACAGTGACGTGGGTGTTCCTGTATCAGACCCTCCAAAACAACCTCCTAAACGCCGACGCATCCTCGACGCTTCCTCCATCACAACAGTACCTGTTTACTCCAACAAGGTGAACAGATCTTGCTTGCTTAACTTCAAAGACTTTCCTGACTGAACATAACCTTTCCCACATGTTTTATAATATATCTGTAATCTAAATGCATGGGGATAAATGTGTTGGAAGGTGCAAACATATGCTAAACGATGATTAAGATGATGTTCAATTCTAGGTTAACAGCTCCTTAAATCTGAAGCCAATAACCTTCAGTCACACCAGTCTCACAGGTATAATCTAACTTTTTTATATGCTAACATTTTATTTTAGAAATGTATGTTTTTATTTATACATTAAATAAATCAAAAGTGATCTTAAAGACATTTGTGATGTAAAAAAAATCCGTCAAATAAATGGTGTTCTTTGGATTTTTAACATTTTGTTTTACTGTAGTCTTATCAAATAAAGGCATGCTTAATGAGCATATCCTTTCATAAACATTTGAAAATGTTACAACCTCAAACATTGCAATGATAACATTGTATATCTGGCCTTTATGTAATACTTGCTTCCTGTGAGCTAGGGTTTCTCATCACTCTTCATTATAGATGTTTATCTTTTTGTGAGCCATCCTCAATGTTTTCATTTTTTGTATCAGATGAGGAAAAGGGTGGTCCTCTGTGGTCTCCTTCCCCACCTCGTGCAGAGAGACGGCCAATCAGCATTGATCTGAGTGGCTCCGAGGAGGAGCCAGAACAGACTGAATCTCAGTAAGTACACAGACTGACTTTGCATCACCTTGGCATATAAAAAGTGCCTCATTATGCACCCACAATCAATGTTATTTGTTTTTGTGACATCTGGCTCAAAAACAGCTCTTTGACATTAAAATGCCAATCATAGCCTGGGCAATTAATCATCTGATGAGTGATTAGCTACCCTAAGCTTTGTTCTTTCATCTAAACCATCATCTTCCTCACCTCCCTAGGGAAATCCTTCGTTCCCCCTCTCCACCCCCTCCACCATGTAGTCCACCAGTGAAACGGAGCAGACAGGCAAACCAAAAAATACAGTGAGTGACATCATCAGTAATATAATAAGACATTTCATGATCTCTCTTTTAGATTGGTGTTTTAATGCTCTTATGACAATGTTATCTTTTTTCAAAGAGGACATGGAAATAAATAACAATACTAGAAGTAATGAAATAAACAGCTAGTAAGGCCAGAGACAAACAGGTCTGACACACTCTCTCTCTCTTATCTCTGTCCTAGAGAAATCAACAGGAAATTGGATGCGATTGGCTCTCTGGTGTGTGTCTCGCCTGAGCCTCAGGAGCCTGTGGTTGAATACAGAAACTCTCCATCTCCTGTGAATGACTATGATGATGATGACATCATCATAATTTCTTCTGACAACAAAAAGAAAAGACGTCCCCTAAATACTGAGGACAGAGATTCTGCACGAGAAATTTCGCTAAAATTTCGCTGTCGAACAGAGTTGTTCAAAATCCCAATTCTGTCTGTAAGTGGACGTTAATGCTCGATATGTGGCACATTTGTTTGGTAGACTAAAAGTATATGAATAGAGCTCCTGTTTTCTTCAAAAAGGAAATTGAATGTTTTTAAATTTGACTTTCATTATATGTATGTGCCTTTTGATTGCAGACGGCTCCGTTGAGTAAAGCTGTGGAACAGCTGGCCATCAAACTCAATGTCCGACCCAGCCAAATTCTGTTATTAAAGAAAGATATTGATCTCCCTATTCACACGTCCGTCAGTGAGCTGGGTCTCGGCATAGCTGATATTATAGGTAATTGAAAGCAGTAGCGATTCTGAGCTGAATTCATAAGCATGCATCGCAGTGCACTTAAAAGCTCCATTCATTTTCTCCACAGAGAAATGATTTTAACGCTCACTGATAAACCTTTAAAGACAGACCTGTTGTGAGCTCTGACATGGTTTAATGATGGTACATAGAAACATTTTATAAATGGCACATGTAAAATCCTGCAGTCTTCATGCAACTCCTTTTCGTCTCTGCTGTCTTTCCCAGATTGTGTAGTAACAGAGAATAAACAAGAGAGCGACAAAAGTAATGTCATTACTGTGCGACTGCAAGGCAAAGAAAAAGCATCTGTGCAGGAGTATTCCCTACAAAAGGTGTGTGCCTTTACATCTTTTTGGATTCTTGTGTTTCTGTTTAAATCAATTTAGTACTCACCTGTCATTGTTTATTTTTTTTTAAAGAATGCTCCTCTAGGGTCCATCCTGTCTCAGTATGTCTCTGGTTTGGCTGCCGGTGCTAGACAGAAAGCCAGATTTCTCTTTGATGGGTCAAGGGTCACACATAATCAGACTCCAGCTGACCTGGACATGGAGGACGGTGACGTCATTGAAGTCTGGGCCTAAACACCGTCAGCTATTGATGTTGTTTGGAGTTCTGTACTTTTTCAAAACCATGTTCTGTATGCAATGTAACATGTATAATGATATATTTTCTGTGGTACAAAAGAACAGAGTAAAAGATTTGGAGAAGAGGCTAGACCTCTGTTTAGACCTTCTTATAACTTAAAACATGTCACAGAATTTTTTTTTTTTTTTTTAAAGGTTTCATGAACAATACACATTTGACTTGTGTTTGAAGACATGCAAAAACAATATCAAAATCAGTTTTACATTGTGTATATACATCAGATTTATTTAAGAATTGTTGTTGTTTTTTAATATAAAGAATTTACTTGATTGAAAGAATTATAATAAAATCACAAATTTGTTAGATGTTTTTGTTGCATGTAGTACTTGTCAATTTTCTAAAGGGCAATATTTGCTTCCGGAAATTGGTTTTCAGGGGTGTTTGCATCTTTCTGACAGCATGCTATTTTTTATCTTATAAAACACAACATCACACCCATTTATGTCAAGTAATTCAACTTATTTAATCAACTGAAATAATGATCAACTGGAACAACTATAGCTGTTACCTATAGAAAAGAAATCAATGCCAATTGCTAAAGTACCTGTAAATAGGACAACATTTGCCTCTCGTTTTGTAAATACTGTGATGTCTACATTGGCACCAAACTTGAGATAGGCCTAATAGATTATACTGAAATATTTGATAAGGAAAATGAGCATCAGTGGTGTATTTTGTCACTTTCAGAGGTCCAAGGATGATTATTTCTGACCCAGCTGCAACCTAAATTGAATGCAGCAAATGTTAACTTCACACTCAAGTGAACTTATCTCAGGTTATTGATCAGCTCAAACAATTAATCATTGCTTTACAATTAGTTTGTGCTGATAAAGCACCAGCATTCATCAGCACAAAAAGTAGAGGCCGATGAAAGGCTCAGATTCACTAGTGATTTTGTTAGCATCTTTTGTCTTATTAAAGTAATTTGCAAAACGTGCTGAAGAATGTTAGACAATCCAAAAGAATTTTATAGAATTGCAAACCAACCATTCAGAATCACACGAATATAAAAATGAACACAAATCAAAGTAAAAATACGCTCATATAATGCTAGTTAGCGGCACAAATCGGAATCCCTTTTACTGACGGTTTTAAATTGTTTATTTTTCAAAATAGTGCAGTGAGGTGAAAATCACGTGTTCTCACGCGCGGCTCACATGACATGGGAGCGGAAGTACTGCGTCATTCCAATATGGCGTCGTGCTGAGCTTGAAGATCATCAACAAAACAGAAAAGTCGGTCGATCCATGTTTTAATAGATTGCCCAGTGTATAATGCTGAGAGGGAAGTCCTGCTAGATAGTGTCAAAGCATTAGGAT
>JAUZSZ010000083.1:23333671-23344618 GCA_034780575.1 Labeobarbus marequensis
GGCTATTTAAAACCGAAGGAAAGTGAGGGAAAGAGGGAAAACCCAAACGACGACCCACCACCACAGTGATACCGGTAATACCGGTGTTGTCACACGTCGATTAAACGGTGGGAAAATTTCCTCACCGTCACAAGCCTAACATGTGGGTCTCTATTGTGTGCATGTGTGTATTTTAACCTGTAGGGGAAGAGTGAGAGTTTGAGGTACGCAGGTTTCTGTTGGTCTGTCCAGGCCTTTGAGACTTAGGTGACATTCTGGATGACACTATAAGAGATTGATGCAATTATCATTAAAACACAGGGAGGAAACCATCAAAAACATGTCTCTCATGCACAACACACACAACTTACCTCCATTGACAGGCCGGGCTGAGTCTGAGAGAGACTGTGGGTGTGAGAGCGAATGTGGGAGTGTGTGTGGGGAAGGAGGGCTGGAGTGACCAGGCTCTGAGGGGCGGGGCTGCGTAGGCGGGCTGCTCTGTGATTGGTGTGCAGAATATCCTCCTCTGACGGACAGAGGGCTGCTCCTATCAGTGGGAGGACCACTACCAGAGGGGAGGGGTCTAGGTGAGGAGCTTGAGGGGCCAGGTCTATTTGCCCGATTAGGCAGGGTGGATACAGCTCCTCCTCTTTCGCCCCTGCCAGAAACTCCCATTTCTCTCTCCCTTGCCCTCTGGGGTAGAGGAATGTACTTGCCCTCCCTAAAACAAAGATATAGACAGCAATGATCATCAGTATACCAAGGAGAAAGACTAGATGAGATAGTGATAAAAAGAAAGAGAAAGACTGTTTTGAACCTGTTTCCAGCACTGGAGAACCCAGGACTATCTCTTCCTCTTTCTCCTCCATCACGTTCTTTATCCCGAAGCACAGCGCTGTATTTGTCTTCCTCGGTTCTTCCCTCATCGTTCTCCAGCGCCACCCGGTGGCGATACTGGAGACTGCCCTCAATCTCACTGGCCAATCGTGCAGCTCGAGCTTCTCGCTGTCTGAAGCCCTCAGAGCTGCCCCGCTCCAGAGGAACCCTAAAAGAGATAGGCAACAGAAAGTGATGTTTACTTGATTTCTTTAAGCAGGATCTGAGCTTTTTATTTATTTTAAACTTAAGACCTGAGCATATTCACAGGTGCATACTGTGACTTCAGTAAACAAGGCTTCGTTAGGCTATAAGTTTTGAAATGTGATTAAAATTAAATTTAAAAAAAAAAAATTCTAAAATGAATATTAAAATACAAAGCATCTGTTAAGTACATATATGCATTAAAGGAACGTGAAAATATGCTAATTTTCCAACTTCCAACCGTTTTCGAATCCATTCAGCCAGTCTCTGGATCTGTTTAACTCTTGGGGAGCGTTCCTTTAAGCCGTATCATGATTTATGTTTTTCCATGCTCAAATTTAAGACCTCTTAAGATAAGACTACGTAGGATATTTAAGACATTTTACTTAGTCTTAATACCTTCAATTCAGTTTGATTGAATTTAAGGAACCATGGAAGCCCTGTTTGAAGGACAGAAGGATTTTCCACTTCAAACATTCAAAAGGTCAGTCTCTCTGAGAGAGAGAGAGAGAGAGAGAGAAACTCAAGTCTGAAACTGACAGAACATCAACGTACGTGTACATGGCGAGACTGGAGTCATAGGTGGACTTCACCCCATAGGTCTCCTCATTGAAGCGGAACATCTCGCTGGCATCCCAGCCATTAGACTGAAAGACAGAAAACGGCATGTAAAAAGCTTCAAGCATGTGCAACCTAAAGAAATTATTCTTTAAAAAAAAAAAAAAAAAACACACACCAAATTGTGATCACATATGATTGGATATACAAGCATGTTGGTGGAACTCACTGTATCTGCATCTAGGTCAAAATTTTCTCCATTGCTATCGCCACCATCCCACCTTTGAAGGACCTTCTCTCTGTGGTCACCATTTATTCTTGAACCAATGGCAGAGTCTGTAAAAGTGTCTGAAAACATGCACGCAAAGCCTTACATTTCTATATTAAACAACACTACACATGTATACTACTTCTACAGAGTCATATACACACCTCTGGTAGCATAATTGAGGTCCACATCTCTGCAGATCATAGTGACCAGGTCATTAGGGCCAAATATCATGGTGTCCGTGATCTCTTCTCTCCTGGGATGGACTGGTGTGCCTCCGCCTCCATCTCCTTCTTCATTTTTGACTTTGTGCACTGCGTCCACTGCCAGCTCACACTATAAACATAAAACGTAAAGAGACTGAGTGAGACTTGATCATAAGTTAAACAAGCGGCTGTGTTCAGATAGGCCACAAAAAATAAATAAATTAAATATAAAATAAAAAAATATAAATTAGTCAATATCAAAGATAAAATTTGAATAAATATGAACTGAGTCCAGTGTGAACAAACCCTATTCTTCTAGATTTCAGGTATTCAAATATAGTTAAGACCAGCAATTTTAAACATGAGACTCAGAAAGCAAATTCAATGCAGATATGACTTGTCAGTCGATTTGGAACGGCTGACTTACACGTGAGCTTAACGTCTTGAAGATTCCTTCATATACACTGCCGTTCTTCACCATAACATCGCAGCTGGAGCCCTGAGGAAAAGATTGCATACATGTCAAGTATTTTATTGCTTAATGCTGAAAACAAATTAGACATGATGAAAACCAAAACATCTAAAAATCAAGATTTTTCTTATTTTAATTCACCCTCCCCCTTTTTTCCTTTGTCGAAACCAGGTTACCACGGTCTAGACGAGCCAGGACATAAATTGATACGGATTCTTATGCAGCAAATCACAAGCAAGTCACAGGCCCTTTGAATAATCTTGTGGGCCCTGGAGTCAAAAAGTCTGCGAACCACTAAATCGAAGTTATCAAAGAAGGGTGTTTTCAACAGCCATCAAATAAACAGAAAGGTGAACAAATTATTTCATGCCAAAACTCACCACCACAGCAGTGAGAAAATGGAGCATCCGTGAGTTGTTGTACACACCCTCAAACACCTTAAAAACAAACAAAAAAGTACATACACATATCTTTGAGCATTTGGTGGTCCGCAAAAGCAGTAAAATGCTTAGAGAATACGAAGACATCTAATTATCCTAAAATGGAAAACCAAAAGTCTAAAAATGTACAAGCTTTTACGTACAGGTGGTGACTGTGAGGGAGTCTTCACAGAGTTTCTGTTTCTTCATGGAAAAAAGGAAAAGAAAACAATCATTAGTAAAGATAATAATTTACACAAACACGTGCGTTCGTGTGTGTGTGTGTTTTGTACCAAGCAAGAGGAACAATCATACCAATAACAGATTTCTGTAGATTAAGCATTTCTTGTATATATTATCTATATCAAATCCGTGGACGAATGTGCTGTGTATACGTGCAGCTAACTAAAATGTGAAACACAGCCCCGGTGCTTCAGGCATTGCTCCACTGTTACATGTATGGACAACAATTACAACACCGCGAAGCGCGTGGTAAAACAAAAGGACAATCAGACACGAGAAACAAAATAACGATCGGACTGAATCTGATTGCGCATCATGACTCAATATTATTTTGCAATGTCAATGTATAAACAAAGGCAAGCAAGCGCGTGCTTTAATTGCGTCAGCCCGCAAAGCGGGTTATCGGAGCTGGCTAACAACACAAGCCAAATGCCGTACCGAAGACCAGACAAAACAGCGTGATATTAACGTGCGCAAACGCACACATTTCTCGCCCCTCGCTACACTCGATTAGGAAATACGAATGTTTGTACTTTTTTGTCACGTGCATCCCGGCTCTTCTTTGCAGGCGTCTGTCTAAAATGGCTCAAGTTGAAAGTCGAGCACAATACAGAATCATATGGGATCGGAAAACAACAACAAAACACTGCTGACGACCCGCCTCGAGAGCAGCCATAAACTGGAAGAGATGGCAATCCATTAAAATCTACATTCTATTGGTTCACAACATTATTTCTGGGCGGATGTGTACCGATTGCGACAACGTCTTCCCTCATTGGCCCAAACCCGTGTCACTCAAACATTCTTCGCAGCGATTGGCTAGTGCTCCTGCTAATGTAACAAGGCTCGAAACAATTGGTGTTCTAGGCTAGGGGAGCAGATTATGTATGTGCCGAGGACACGCCCCCTTTGACCGGTAGGCCTCGTGTTAAAACGCCAATCCGCGGACTTTCTGAGCGGGGCAGCCCAACTTGAGCGTTACCTTCCCGGGTTGGGTCTGTTAGAGTTGCTCCCCGAAACCGAAGAAGCCATTGACCCTGAAGTTCCATTGGATGTTTTGCGGCCGCCGGGTCCAGGTTGCTGTCAGAAAACACAACGATTCTTAAATGCTGACACAAATTAAGCACCGGGCAAATTTACGTAACGTTATATTTAAGAGTCTAGCCGAGTGCTGATGGCTAGCGGGTTTACTAGCACGCTACGTTAAATCAGAAAGTGGAAGCTTAATGGAAAACGACAATAGTCGGACCGTAAAATCTAGCATGAGTTTTAATATTGTCGATTGTGTGATTTGTAAAAAAAAAATAAGTGAAGTTTTTAGATGCAGTACTCACGTTCTGTCGGCGAAAAGACATAACTAGCCGCTAACTGAGTTGCCCGCTAAATTCCCCTTGTTGCCTATGACAAGCTAGGAGGTGGACTAGCCTGCCTGCGGTGTTATTTTTCTTGATTTTCCGCAGCGCTCTCCGATCCGCACGAGCGCGATCTCCGTTATAACCCGAGGTCCAGTTCAGTACGATATTCTGTCACGAACAGAACACGAAGAGATTACGAGCCTTATTTTTCTATTAAATATTACCGGCACCACGTCTCGCGAATTAGCCAGCGACAAACGCGAAGGCTGTTTTTTCAAAAACCCTCGATTGCCATTGGACGACGGCGTAGAACGTCGGCATGACGCAATGGCGTACAGTACCCGTATCACGTCGACAGCCGCACATATAACGCGTGCTTTGCAAAAGAGTCGTCCATTCTTATAAGAAAAGTGCAATAAAATCTAATTTCTCATTTCATTATCTATCTGTCTATCTATCTATATGACACAAACACAACTCAGACAAATTGTTTCCGTATAATTATATTATATCATATCATCATTTAATTCAATGTAGTACCTGAAACTGTAATTACACAGAGTGGGCAACACTGTCCACCTTAACACACGGTCCCAGCACAGAGAGAGAGAGAGAGAAGAGAAGAGAAGAGAAGAGAAGAGAAGAGAAAAGAGAGAGAAGGCACAATAAGAGGTTTAAATAAAGGATCAAAGTGAGGCGCAGGGGGCAAATGAAGAGAAAACAAATCATACCAAATGATCAAGAAGAGAACAACTGAAAAGGCTGAGACAGAACTGGAGAAACAAAACAGGAAAATACCAGTGCAGGCACTGAACTGGATGGCAGACACCGCAAAAAGACTGATCGAAACACAAAATCAAGAATGACTGGCACAAAACGAGAGGGGATGACAGTTAACAACACGAAAAGGCACAAGAAGAAAGGGGCTCTTTATCATTTTTTTTTCCTTTTCAAAAGTTTTCCTGAAATCCGTGGAAACCGAAGCAAAGTTTGAAGGAGACAGAGTGAGATTAGAAGAGATATAAAAGGCACAAAAAATTAGAAACAGAAAACAGATTTTGGAGAACAAATAGTGTGTGTTCATATAGTAAACAACCAAAAATAAAGGCATTTTGAAACCAACAAACAATAAAAATAATACTATTATTTGGACAATTATTAAATTCTAATTATCATCATCCTCAGTTATCATCATTTTCGTATTCAATAACAATTTCTCTTTTAAACCAAAGGACATTCTCTCTCCCTCCTCTGGACTCTAGCTTTGAAATAAACGCAACAATAAACCTAAAGACTGTAAAGGAAGGGTAGGATATAAAGACAGAGTGGGAGAAAGAGAGGGAGAGCATAGGAGCTGGGTGACAGATCAGGACTCTGAGGTAATAATGGAGTCTATGGAGATGTTTAATACGCTAATTAACCTTAAGAAGTAATACTACTGGACTTCAGAGGACTGGGCTTGCTTGTTTTTGGCAAAACTGGACGTTGTTAAGCCCGAGGAAATGCCTGCTACGGAACTAGCAAAATCAGTACAATTGAAATGAACAGGATAAAAAGTTACTACTCTGTGACATTCGCAGTTTGTCAGTGGCAGAACAAAAAGAAAACAACTTAAAAAGCTCCAGTAATAATAATAATAATAGTAGTAGTAATAATAAGAATTACAACAAGAGTGCTGGTGGGTAACAATCTCTGAACAAGTCAAAATTTCCGCTCACCTTAGGGGAAAAACAAACTCCTTTCGTATAAGTGTGAAGGGTCAAAGAATACTAGACATCTGAATAATCAATAAGTGAGTCTGACACTGTAATGACTTGAAGGACTCTTGAAGTTGCTAAAACACGACACCAGCTCACTGACACTTTTGTACCTTCCTATGCAGCAGCACCAGAGGAGGAACGTTTGTACTGACAAACGCTGGAGAACTAATTAGTAAAAGCTGACCAACGTTTTCACAACGCACCTCCAATTTAGTGTAGTACCGTTACTTAGTGTTAAAAAAAACAAACAAAAAAAAAAAAACAATGTACCGTCATCATCATATATGCTTATGTGTTTGGGCGTCTCTCTCTCTTTCTCTCCATCTCTCTCTCACACCGTGAAAGCTCATGTTTAATAGTGTTAATAACTCGGTCGCTCAGTTCTTCCGCCCGAGAATACTGAAAATACTGATTGTGAAGGGCTGTCGTCTTCCTCCTCTATCCCACCTCGTTGTTTTCCCCTTTTTAGAAGAAGGAGTATTGGTTGTCAATTGCTCTCGCTCTCCCTCCTTCCCGCTCCTCGCCCTCCACCCCTTCCAGCTGGAGGAGAGGCGGCTCGCGCTCCCGTTCCTCGCACTCCTCTGCTCCGCTGCTTGCTCCGCCTCCTCCGGCAGCCTCCGTCTCGCTCCCTTGTTCCTGCGGCGGGGTTGGGGGCGGAGGGCGTCCCGGAGGCAGAGGGGGAGGAGGTGGCTGAGGAGGACTACGGGGTCTGCTGGTCAAGTCTGAGAACAGAAACAGAGAGGAGAACCGGCAGAGGAGAGAGGGGTGAGAATTAAATGTGTAAAAGACAATAAGATGCAAAGTTTGAGGAGAAAACCTCAGCTATGACACATGCTAGTAATGGAATCGGTCAACACATTGCACACAGACTATTACACCCTGCCTCCACTAAACATCCGTAAAGAGTCATCGATTGATTGAAACATCCTGAATCACGTTTATATGGAGACAGAGCTCGCTGTCTACAAATGTGTGACAATTAATAAAGATTACGATTAACACAAGCTATAGTGAGCACATTAAATGAATGTGTTACCCTGCGACACACACTTCAGGATGGATGTGTGCAACTGAAACCCAGCTGTGAATGAGGAAGTTAAGCAGACAGATGTGCACTGAAGTGAACGGATGACCTGTTGCTACTCTTTTTCTGTCTTATTCTGACAAGCTTCCTCTTCCTCACATTTCCTCAAAATATGTTTCCTGCAATTTACTCTTTCGTCTACTATCACAGTTGCCGTGAAATAAAAATACAGTTTCCTTCATACAGTTTCCTCATCTTATTATGCAAATGTGAAAAAAAAACCTGAATGTTTTTATATTTGCATAAGTTGGGTAAATGTAGTATCTCCTCACATTTTCCTCATTAAGTTTATTATTTCACTAGGAAATTAACTACTGTTTAAAAGTTTAGGGTCTGTAAGTTTTTTTTGTTGTTGTTTTAAAGAAATTAATAGTTTCAACAAAAGACATTAAATAAAAGGTTTAGAATTACATTAAAAAGGTTTTAAATAAATGGTGCTCTAACTTTTTATTCATCAAACAAATTAAAAGTTACAGAAAATGTTTTCAACATTGACGAGCAGCACATTACACTAATCAGCATTTGAAGACGATCAAAACCTTTCATCAAAGTTAAAACCTAAAATCAAAATGAGTTCTTGTCTTAGGACAACTTTGATGAACTTTTTTGATCTACTTCAAATGTTGACTACCGTAAATGAATCCTGAAGGATCATGTGACACTGAAGACTGAAGTAATGATGCTGAGAATTTAGCTTTGCCATCAGAGGATTAAATTACATTTTAAAATAGAAAAAAAAATCGTTTTAAATTGTAATATTTCACAATATTACAATTTTACTGTATTTCTGATCAAATAAAAGCAGCCTTAGTCAGTATAAGACTTGCTGATGTTTTATAAAAGTTAAATGGGCTGCAACTGCTTACAAGGTACAATAATTTAGTTTCACATGACCATTTCCTTTCTTTAGCTGACTCGAGCTGTTTTTGGTGCTGTACCTTTAAAATTTTTTATGTGTTTAATTTGCTAACCCCCATGTACCAGCATGATTTTATTTCCTTCTTTCAGACCTTCTCTGTCTATCTCTTTCTGTTGAATCTGGTCTCACTTACACACAGTCAGAGATGGGGGTTGATGGAGAGTCGGGGTGGCGCGTGGTGATGACATCACAGACTGTGGGGCGGCTGCCTGCCCTTTCCCGGCCTGCGAAGATGACCCAACGACAAACAACAACAGAAACAGCCAATCAGAGCTCTGATATGCACTATGGAGAAAGCCGGACGAGAGGAGGGAGAGGAGCAGCGGTACGGTGTGAATTAGTATGTGACTGGAGATTAAAATGAAGGAAGGCAATGGTGATGGAAAGAACACAGATTCATGTTAGAAAGAAGAAAGGAAGATAGTAGAAGAAGAATAGGAGAAAAGATGCACTAAAAGATAAGTATAGATTTAGCGTCTAGGTGATAGAAAGTGTTGAAAAGGAGATACTGGATGGAGAACCTGAGGAGGAAATAGTAGGCAAGGTGAATGTTTTGAACGTTGCGGGAGGAGTTCAGTGGGGTAATATGTCAGGTCAAGCACACAAAACTCAAAATATAAGACAATCATTGTCAAAAAGCAAAAGCTAAGCCATGCACAGCCAGCAAACAGCAGACTCTGGCAGCAGCGATGGATCCGTGTGCGCTCGAGTAGTCATAGCAGATGCTTGCACAAAGTGTCCTTTAAAAAGCATGCCGTGACAGGAAGTGATCTCACACATGGGGTGATCCCACATTTAGTCATATCTCTGTGACAGGTGCGAACAACTCATGCAGTGGACATGTTGTTTATGAATACACACACATACACAAATACACATATGATCACTCTCCAGATTCATCCCACTCACATGACACACACAAGCTCGGTGCCAAAGACCGTGTGCGTCACTAAAATCAAACTGACAGAGGACGCCTTCTAAGCAATATTTCTTGTTATTTTTTTCCTTTTATGTGACCACCAGGATCTCCCCCAAAACAGCTGTTTAACTTAAAATTCAAAAATGTTTATATTAGGGCTGTCAAATGATTAAAATAATGTGATTTACTGCATCACTTTGTCATAGTTAATGCAATCATACTACTTGAGTAGCATGGAAATGCAAACATATGATAACCTTTGATATAATAATTCAATAGTAAAACAAATTGAGTCATAGTTTATGGATAGTTATGTCACGTGTGGTGTGAAGGTCCAGACTCGTGTCTGAATTAACACTTCTATGCATGGCAGTCATTCACTCTGTGATATTTCACTCCTGGAGTATCAATAATAATTGAATTTCACCATGCTAAGAATGCAAATGACTTTACCTTTTGCAGAATATCTAATCTGAGTTTCATTTATAAATAACCTATAAAAAGGGTCTTTCAACATCATTTAAAATGGCTGCTCTGCCAGAGACTTGTATTTCAAATCAGTTTCAATCAGCTTTGAAGTTTCTGAGCAGTTTTTAAAAATAACTCGGAACAGAATTATTAAATTGTCAAATTATAAACGCTAACAACAATTGCTTTAAAAAATAACATCGTTATACATTTAATCATTAGTGTTACATTCAAAAACCCCTTGCATATTTCAGTGTATAAAATATCAATTAGTCAAATAAACTAATAAATAATGTTTTTTAAAAATATTTCCTATATTTGTTTGAAAGGAGACAAGTTTACCAGTGTGAAATGGATATTCCAATCGCTAAATTTAACAAACTTAATTTAATTTTATTTAACAAACATACCACTTTCAAAATATGAAAATGAAATTTTGAAAATAAAACTCCGATTGCTGCTTTACAGCTGCTGTAATAGAACTATAATTAAAGGGGTCATATACTGAGAAATCAAAATTCCTTTGACAGATAAGATTGTACTATATAAACTTCCTCTAAGTTTCAGAATTCAAAACTTTCTTGTTAGTCTAAAAACAGCTTATATTGAAGCCAATCTGTCAAAACGACAGCTTGTGCAATGTCCCACTCTATCATGTAATAGTGTGGATAAGCACCACTTCCACAGAAGATGATCAAAGCCTGCTTCTACATCACTGCCTGTTTAGCCCCGCCCACCGATTCTTGCACGTAGTGTAAATAACGAGAGAGGCAAACGCAGGTCTACGCAGAAATCAAATGATAAAGATACTCTGAAGACAACAAAGACGCTGTACAGTGCCAAGTTTTGGAAAAAAAAAAACAGTCTTTGCATTGCCTTCCTTCTGATCCCAACATTACGAAAGAGTGGATAACCTTTATTTTTAATGAAGATCCAGACCACGTCAGTAAGAACTCTGTCCTTTGTTCACTTTATTTTACAGTGGATTTGTTTACAAACAAGGCACAATTCGATGCTGGATTTTCATAAAGATCAAAACTAAAAGACGATGCTGTGCTGAATATATTGGATTAACTGTTTTTATTTTGTGATCACTATTCCTTTGTCTGTTATTACTGATTGTTTGATATGTACTGAGTATTTATGTGTTTTAACCTAAATCACAGCAGCGTCCATCTATGAAAAACTGCAAAACTATTAGCCAATCATAGCATTGG
>JAUZSZ010000083.1:23408728-23420084 GCA_034780575.1 Labeobarbus marequensis
ATAATAAGAAATGTTTCTTGAGCAGCACATCAGCATATTTGAATGATTTATGAAGGATCGTGTGACACTAAAGACTGGAGTAATGATGCTGAAAATCCAGCTTTTCATCACAGAAATAAATTATAACTAAAATGTATTAACAAGCTATTTTAAATTGTAATATTTCATAAAATAACTATATTGTAGATCAAAAAATGCTGGCTTGGTAAACCGGAGAGACTTCAAAAACTTAAACTTGTGAATGCTAGGGATAAAACATTACAGATACAGCATTTTGTCCCAAGTACCAGTATTTTGTCCCAAGTACCAGATTTCTGTCTAATGTACTAACCTATATGCCACCAATCAACCATATTGCCCTCTTTTTTTCTGCTAAACAGTAAAATATGATCCATGCCCAAACCCTGGCGTGCCTGACAATGGCTATCAGACTCTGTACAAGCACAATTACCAGGCAGGTGAGACGCTGCGCTTCTTCTGCTATGAGGGCTATGAGCTCATTGGGGAAGTCATCATCAACTGTGTCCCAGGACACCCTTCTCAGTGGAACAGCCCACCACCCTTCTGTAAAGGTATGTGAATGTGAACTAGTCTAATACATAGAGCTGGCATTTCTGAAGAGTTTGAAAATGTCATGTTTTATTTATTTATTTGCAGTGGCCTATGAAGGGCTACTGGACGATCATAAATTGGAGGGTAAAGTTGGTTATCATTGTTAAGTACTATTCATATTGGTTTGATAATTTGGCCCACTGTGTCACATAATGATGTCCATGTTATTAACTTCCACTCTTTGCAGTTTCTCAGGCATTAGAGGCCTCTCATCAAATGCTGAGTGAGAACATTGCATTGGCCATTATCCTGCCGATCATTCTGGTCATCCTTCTGATTGGTGGAATCTACATGTACTATACCAAGTAAGTTTGGCATGCTTGTGTTTCTAAATGCTTTTGTTTTGTGTTCAAGTTAACATGAAATCAAAATGGCCCTATTATTATAAAAAATGTACTTTACAATGTGAATGCTCCTGGTCTTATTTTGTATAATTTACTATTGCACATTATTTCAGACAAATGGTCATTGTTGGTGGCTCTTGGGCTGGAAATTTGAAATGAAATAAATAAATAACATTGTACGATTTCCTAACCCATTTCCCTATGGATAAAATCAAACCTTCCTTGCATTTAAACACTGAAATACATCACATTACTAAAGCAGAATGGCTTTCGAGTGCTATTTCTTCTTACAATCCAGCTATTTTCCCTGATTATTGTCAAAACCTTCTTCACAGCTGTTCCTTATTGAGCTCTTCTGCACTAACACCTCTCTCATCGTCTCTTCCTGTCTCTCTCAGTGTGTGTAGGTGGCAGTGGAAACCGTTGTTCTGGAAGTCTCTCTCTCACACCCACTCCTACAGTCCCATTACGGTGGAGTCTGACTTTAACAACCCTCTCTATGAGGCAGGGGTAAGATGCTCACAACCTAGTGGAATTTGTGCTTATGAACTGTGAGGATGTGCAGCTGAACACCAAGAAATCAAAGGCATTGATTTTTCTCTTTAGGGAATCATAGTCTGTTTGCTGTCTTCGATCTTCCAGATCTTCCAGCACAGCATTCCCTCTTATTTTATGTATATAGATGCAATACCATTCAAAAGTTTGGGTTTAATGTTTTTGAAAGAAGTCTCTTCTGCTCACAAAGGCTGCAGTTATTTGATCAAAAATAAAGTAAAATCAGAACTATTGCAAAAAAAATTACAATTTTAAATGATTTTTCATTGTAATATATTTTCCAAAGCATCTTCAGTGTCACATGAACCTTCAGAAATCATTCTAATATGCTGATTTGTTGCTCAATAAACATTTATTATATTATCAGTGTTGAAAACAATTGTTCAGCTTAAATTTTTTGTTGTTGTCAAAATCCTGCTTTTTTTCTGGATTATGTGATGAATAGAAAGCTCAGTCATAAATGTCTTTACTGTCACTTTAATGCATCTTTGCTAAAAGTATAAATTTCTGTTTTCT
The DNA here is from genome assembly GCA_034780575.1 of Labeobarbus marequensis. NCBI lineage: Eukaryota > Metazoa > Chordata > Actinopteri > Cypriniformes > Cyprinidae > Labeobarbus > Labeobarbus marequensis. The sequence continues at coordinate 23,410,756 of JAUZSZ010000083.1, forward strand.
TTTTTGAAGCAATAAAATCATATACTGACCCCACACTTTTAAATGGTCGTGCAGATGCTGCTGCATCATATAATTAAAAAAAGTTGTATTTAGTTGTTTTTGTTGTATTTAATGTCAATTTATCTGTATCATATTATATTAATTATAATTTTCAAAAAACTAGACAATACTGCTTGGCTTTAGATGATGATTTTCTATTGTATTTTCTAGTGAAGTTTGTTTCCCTCTCTCATTGTAGGACACACGAGAGTATGAGGTGTCCATCTGAGACAGGAGTCTTCAAATGAATCCAAATTTTGGGTGACTGAAAAGGAGAAGAAAAGGAAGGATACTGTTATCTCTCTCTCTCTGCAAGACATTCATTTGTTTTATTCAATTAATTACCACACATTAATCCCACTGTACACAGTCTCTCTCTCCTCCCTCTCGGTCGATTCACTGATGTATGTACGTACCAAGTGCGTTTGCTTGTGAGTTTATGCCTGTGTAGTATGTTAGCGTGTGTTTACGTGTGTGTGTGTGTGTATGTGTGTATGTTATTGGCTGCATATGTAGATCAGAGTAATGAAATACTGAAAGTAACAACAAAATAGTTGTAAGTATATATGGTGAGTATGATTTCCACAGTCAGGCATGTTTTATAACAGAAGGTTTGGTGCCTTAAGGACTGTAAAGTGATGGAGTGAAAGAAAGAACAAGAAACTGAATGAGGAGAGAGAGAAAGAGAGAGACTTTGACAAAGATAAGTACACATGCTTATGTAATCTGAAAAATGAAAACTATACTCTCATGTTCCCATGTTTGTATACAGATACATGGCCACACATTCACACATACATATACATGATGACAAGAACATATTGAATGTAAATATTTTGATTGAATATTGAGTATACAAGCGGATTCGGTGCCAAAATACATCCCATAATGTGACGTCACTTCATGCTTCACTGGTTGCCATAGTATTTTTCACATTATTATGTAATAATGAGGACGATGCCAGCATTTCATATTGTTCTTTGCTGTTTCTTAAGAATCTATTTCTGCTCGATGTTGAATGACCATGTTTCAGAGGAGCGGAATGTCCTCTCGCTTATGGCACGCAACGATTGTATATTTTACCGCTTCAGCTTAGGATTCATGATCAATTATACTTACTGTCATTGTTATCAGAGTTGATGTTGTTGCATATGCACTATGTTGAGGAAAATATATACAGAAAAAAAACTGCTTGCTGTGATGCAGTAATCGAACTGAAATGCTTTTTATAAATTGGAATTTTTTTTTTTTTTATCTCATGGTTTCTTGTTAATATGCAGTGAGTTTCGTCTTTTCCACTGTGCCATAACCAGAGCCCATGTCGTGGAGGGCTTTGTTGCATTATAGTAGCTATTACTTGATTGTTATTTACTTATCAACATAATATACTTGTCATGAAGACATTTATTTGCTGAGATTTAAGATTAAATAAAAGTCTCTGTTGGATGGTGAATGTGTCTTTCATAAATTACATCTTTATGGATAATACATACTGGTATTTCTTGCTATAAGCAAAATAGCAGATAGATAGATATACACAAGCTATAAACATACACATTTACGTGCTTGTGTGTTTATATACACAATCACACGGTACATTAATTCACGTTTTTCACGTACCCAAGACGGAAAAAAATTAAAATTTTAGTAGTAGTTTTAAGTAAAGTTTTAAAATTGAAACGAAATTTTGTGTCAGAAGAAAACACTGACCTAATAAAACTGGCCTTTACTATTGGCTGAATTCAGGCAGTGGGCGGGACTAACTCTCTTGACTGACGTTGAGGTGAGCCAATCAGTCAACGAAAGACACTCCTCGCGAGGGGAAGCAGCCATTGTTAACCCACAACAAGCAAGAAAGAGGAAGAAGACAGTCGTGCTGCAAGATAACAGAGGAAATTATGATTTGGTGAAAAATCATGGCAGGCTTAGTGTTATAGATGTAACTGTCCGTCGCGAATACTTTATATTTTGTGTAGCTTATCGCGGGGACTCAGCTCGGTGAGTGTTTGCTCGTTGACACCCATACACTAATGTTATCAAGAGCTAGCTCAGGGGCTAATAAGCTTATCAGTGTAAGACACAGACATCATATTCACTACACACGTTATGTGGATGTGTGTCCCTTTAACCGTCAGTTGTCAAGTTATTAAATGGCCAGTGAATGATGGGAAATAAATTTGGTGTGGTCTAGACGAGGATTAGCGAGATCTCTCAGCTGGAGTTAAGATCTTACTGAACGTGTTGACCTAATTCTGTCCATTTCCTCTGATATCAGTACAGAAACACATCTGTGGCCTCCTCAGTGGAGTGGACAGATATTCACAAGCCTCTGAGTACAACTAAAGGGGAGTTATATTTTCCCATATGTTTTAGTTTTTAGGGATACCCCAGTGAGATCTTTGGATTCTCTAGTATGACGGATGATAAAAGCATTGCTTTGTGTGTCATATATTATGTTTCTGACTTTCTGAATGTTGTCTTTGTGTTTTCGGATATCGTTACAGTGGTTGGTGTGCACAGTTTATGACTGTAAATAATGGTGTTCTGTCATCTTTTCATCTCATATCTCTGAAGATGTCACAACATTTGTTGGTTTATTTTGCTCTCATAACATTTGATGTCTTCTGTACATATGTGAAATCCTGTGAGTAATCACTAGAGATCGTTTTGATGTCCTGCTGGCTAAATTTCCTTGTACAGGAATAGTTCTGGGTCAGAGAGAAAAGAATGTTCTGATATTGTTTACATAATTTACTATTTTTTAAACATTAAAGTAAGTAAGTGGAACACAAAATACTGTTTTTCATATGAGGACTGGGGCTGTCAGGCTTCCAAAATAATAAAAAAAAAACATAGTTAAAAGTATCCATGTGACTTGTGTGCTGTATTCCAAGTCTTTTGAAACCATATGATCATTTTATATTCATAGAAACAGATGCTCTTCACTGAAAATGTTGCCCTTCAGTGGGAAGCTGTTTTAGTTGAACTTTAAAACTGGATTAGTTCAATTCAATTAATATATGAAACATTTAGACCAGTTTTATTAACTGGATCAACTGATTTACTAAAAAGATCTGACTTGAGGCCTGAAGGAACAATTTTGTTCACAAATTGGATATCGCTGCTACTTTCATGAACACACAAAAGAGAGCTAGGGCTGATTTTTTATTTATTTATTTATTTTTTATCTCACACAAAGCTAATGTTTGACTTTAGAATATATAGGAATATAAATCAGGATTCATGTGGATCATTTTTTTGTGATGCTTTTTTGCTGTTTTTTGTAATTTGGGTGCTTGACTGCTCCAGTTCAGTTTCATCACATGAATGAAAACAAGTATATTCTTTAGAAACTCTCGCTTTGAGTTCCATGGAAGAAAGAAAATCAGAAAGGTTTGGGAATGACGTGAGAGTGAGGAAACATTTATGAAGTATTCAAGTTTGGATGAACTATTCCTTAACCACCGCATTTCAGAATGACTCAGTACTGCTCATATCATCTCATAACAATCAGACCGTAATTCTGTCTACTCTGTATTTGTGTGCTTTATATCTTTAGGCAGCAAATAAGCAGTATTTGGTTTCTCCACCCCTGATGTCTGCCGAGGCATCTGGTTCATCTGGCGGGAATGTGGTGACTGTATCCAGTTCTGCTGCATCATCCTCCAGCCATGTTGGTGAAGAAAAGGCCGGCAGGAGCTTGGCGGGGAGTAAGTATGTGAAGCTCAACGTGGGGGGAACTCTCCACTACACCACGGTCCAGACGCTCACCAAGGAGGACAGTCTGCTCAGGAGTATTTGTGACGGGAGCACAGAGGTCACCATAGACTCCGAGGGTAAGAAAAAGCATGAGAATGTGTTGTTATACACTACCTTTCAAAAGTTTGGGGTTGGTAAGATCTGTTCTCACCATTATCGAGTCATTACATGAAGAAACTGAAAAAAAACTAAATCCAGAAGAACTGTGACAATGTCTCCAAGACACTTGAATAAATCTTCCTACAAAGTTACCTGAAAAACTATGCACCAGTGTACCTACCTTGGACAAAAGCTGTTTGTTGCCCCTGTTCCCAAGCATTATTCTACAAAAACAGATGCAGAAATTAGATTAGAGATGTATATTTAAATGTGTGTTCACTTGCTTTTTAAGGCTGGGTGGTACTGGACAGATGTGGGAGACACTTTTCCCTGGTGCTGAACTTCCTGCGGGACGGGACAGTTCCTTTGCCAGAGAGCACACGGGAGCTAGAGGAGGTGTTGAAGGAGGCGCAGTACTACAGGCTGCAGGGTCTTGTGCAGCACTGCCTCACCACATTACAGGTTAGAGGATCCACTGGAGCGTGTTTCTGGACCATCAGTGTTGGTCCAAAGTAGCATGTGTCTGTAGAGAAGCTGAATGCTTCTTTGAGCTAAGGAAGTTGTTTGACAGCTGTTTGAATGTTGGTCTGTCACTTACTAATGGCTTGCTTGATGTCGATGCAGAAACGCAGGGATGTCTGCAGGGGATGTCACATTCCTATGATCACTTCAGCCAAAGAGGAACAGAGGATGATAGCAGCCTGTAGGAAGGTGAGATAACACAGCAGAATATTTACTTCCCACTTAGACCAAAACAACACAAGAAAAATGATATCTCTTTAGGCTGCAATACACCAATTTTGCCCAGATTCAAAGTCTGGAGGAGTTATCGCTTGTTGCTTTTTCGCTATATGTTCTTTCAGAACATCCAAAATACACATTTAAGTGTTTATGTTGTTAGACTTTATCTATTTGCGTCTGTAGATTTTGTATGTGTATATATACTGCTTTATATGGGCGTACAGTATGGAGCTCTGAGGAAAATGACATTGCTATTAATCATGGTAATGAGATTTTTGTGGTGTTAGTTTCATGAATGATCTTTTCCTCATTACAGCCAGTGGTGAAACTGCAGAACAACAGAGGGAACAATAAATACTCCTATACCAGGTACATTCAGCCTCGCCTCTTCAGCTTTTTTTTTTAAAGTTTACCACCTTTTCTGAGTTTACCACCTTCGTGTTTCAGAAAGCCTATGAATCATAATGTGACTTATTAAAATACCTTTCTGAATCCAAATTAATAATTGTAGTCATACACACACGCAAGATATGTGGCTCAATGACCACTTGTAATTATGCCTGGTTATTATAGGAAGCAGTAATAAAATGAGACATTTAAATGTTCCTGTATGTCAAACAGTAGAGCACAGCACTAACAACGCCAAGGTCATGGGTTCAACTTTCTGGGAATGCATGAATTAAAAAAAAAAAAAATGTATGTCAAATATGTAAATGTAAATGGGAGATGCTGTTTTTCAATAAAAATGTACCCTGTTTCCTCAGCAACTCTGATGATAACCTTCTGAAGAACATTGAGCTGTTCGATAAGCTGGGGCTGCGCTTTAATGGCAGAGTGCTGTTCATTAAAGACGTGTTGGGAGATGAGATATGCTGCTGGTCTTTTTACGGCGAGGGACGCAAGATCGCCGAAGTCTGCTGCACCTCTATTGTTTATGCCACTGAGAAGAAACAGACCAAAGTGAGCAAAAGGGACTTGAACTCTCTCGTCTATGTGTATAAATGTTTGTTTTCTAACTTCATTTTTTTCATCTGTTCTCACAGGTTGAGTTCCCAGAAGCTCGTATCTTTGAGGAGACACTCAACATTTTGATTTATGAAAATGGGCGAGGCTCGGGTTCGGGAGGCATGGCCCTGCTGGAGTCAGGGGGCGTCTCGTCGACAGGTGTGGGCCAGTCGGAGGAGGAAGGGGCAGGTGCGGGAGGTGGGGATAGGCGGGTGAGGCGTATCCATGTGCGGAGGCATATTATGCATGATGAGAGGGGTCACGGACAGCAGACTGTCTACAAAGACTGAATCAGAACGATACAAAGACATTGTGCTACCAATATGCATGTGAACAATGGAAGAGTTGGTTGAGGAAAGAAAGACAACTTTGGTATGTTTAATACTGCACTGAATTGGGAGGGGTGGGGGGTAATTATGGGCTAGTTTAGAGATAATACTGAAGCTGCCACAGTGTGGTACACTTTTTTTTTTTGTAAGATACATTTTTTAATTTTTTTGTTCAATTTAAGTTATTATTCAGTTAATTTATTGTCCAGAATTTTTCACTTTTTCAAGGTTCAATGTGAAATAAGTTGTATTTTGTTTTGATTTGTTTGTATGGGCCATGTGAAAGTTTATCTTTTAGTGATTAATGGTAAACTGTGTATGTATGCTGACTTAAGAGGTACATGGTGGAGGTATCATGTTGTCTAGGACTGTCAAATCTTCTGGGAAACTGACCAAATGTGCAAAGCTTGTTGTTGCAGCCATGGATAACAGGGGGTCCAGTTTTAAACATCCTTTTTGTAACATAAAAGGAAAAAATAACAAGTAAATCATTTCACACAACTGTGCCTCACGATTAGTGTTTAACATTTTCAATGGGCGTGTTAATATTTATAAAACTAATATTGTTTTGGTTTAAAAAGAAAAAGATTGCAATAGTTTCTAGCATTATGTAACAATACATTCTGTTACAAAAGTTTAGACGTGTTAGACTTGGATTAGATTTCTTGCCACACCTGCAGTAAAAAAAAAAAAAAAGTCATTTTATTTCAGGATCATTTCTGGATCAAGCTTGCTCCTTTGAATCACAATAGAAGTTACCACTTCAGTGTACCAAACCCCTTCACAAAATGATTTATGTTTTATTGACAAATTTTAGCCATAAATGTATGCACTCAAGGTCCTAGACCAAAAAAACACCCCTTAATTCTGCCAGTTAAACTAGTGTGTGTGGAATGCCGTCCAGATATCGTTTTATCATTTTAATCAACTGGAATTAATATTCCATTAACATTTTCAATAAATATGCTTTTTGGTAAAACCCTTGTTATTTTATTTTGTCTTCAAAAATAGCAAAGCAAGGGAATAAATTATAAAAACACAGTAGGTTATAACAGTGTCGAAATGATACCAGATGAAGGATGAAAATGCATATGAATATGAGAAGAGTAAATATCTTTTTTAAAACTGGATCATACAAGGTAGCTGTTTAAGACTTGTCCAACTCCATATGAACTTATTTGTGTCCAGGGACCACAAAACCAGTCATAAGGGTCAAGTTTTCGAAACTGAGATTTATACATCATCTGAAAGCTGATAAATAAGCTTTCAACTGATGTATGGTTTGTTAGGATCGGACAATATTTGGCGGAGATATTTGAAAATCTGGAATCTGAGGGTGCAAAAAATCAAAATATTGAAAAAAATTCGCCTTTAAAGTTGTCCAAATGAAGTCCTTAGTAATGCATATTACTAATCAGAAATGAAGTTTTGATATATTCACAGTAGGAAATTTACAAAATATCTTCATGGAACGTCATCTTTATTTAATATCCTAATGATTTTTGAAAAATCGATAATTTTGATCCATACAATGTATTTTTGGCTATTGCTACAAATATACCCCAGCGACTTAAGACTGCTTTTGTGGTGAATAAGTGAATTTATGAAAAAACCGTTAGAGCGTTGTTCTTATCAGCGTTGCTTTATGTCTGTTACGTGATCACGTCTAGCGTAAATTGTGCGCAATGACGTAAAGTAACGTAGCCGTGCACAGCAAAGCGCGCCAAGGTAGGGCGGCGCGCGCAGTACGCACAGACATTAAGCAGTGGAGTAAAAAGTGGCGCAAATGTGTAAAAAAAACATGTCCAAAGAAGAGGACGCGATCCGAAAGTTCGTTGTGAGAGAACTGCATAAGTGTTCGGACCTCAGGTAAACTGCGGGTTGAAGGCAATGTCGAAAGTGCTCTCAAAACGGATGTTTTCATCATTAAGTTAGATATCAAAGAGCGCGATGTTAGGAAGTCAGGGCTGAGTCGAAGTCGTTGCTGGAGAAATATGATAACGCATGTCAGCTCTCACGTCGGCTCCTGAATAGCTAGTGTGTGACATGAAGGAAAAAGAAACGGATAAGGTTTTTGCATGAAGACGGTCACATCGCATAAGAAGTGTCGTAAATAAATATGCTCAAGGGATACTACAATGATGTGTGACGCAGCTTACGTAAAAGAGCTCGAAGGAAACACTGTAACGTTAGTACAGCGGTTTTGTGCATCACATCCCTCGTGTTACTGTAAAGTGAAAGTGTGCTTGTGCTTTGTAACGGTTTGCTATGTCCAAAATAAGTGTTAAGTCATGTGACATTTTCCAGTGATTTATCTTGGTCAGTCAGAATGAGATGTGCTGTTGTGCAGTTATTTACATGTTTAATTACATGTTACTCTGCCATCTTTCAGTACACTGACTTTAGGCATTCTGCGGAGGAGATACCTGGAAAAGGTGGGGAGAGAGTCGCTCGGCATCAAGGACAGACAGCTGATGAAGAAAATTGTTGAGGAGGAACTTTTGAAGATGCAGGTGAAGAAGAGACATTGAAGTCGTGTGATCTTAACATCATGCATCTGTCAAAAAACAATATTTTACTGAGCTTCGCCCTTTGGTTATTGGTGCAATAATCTCTTTGATATAAATCTCTTTAGTATAAATTGATTAACGATTAGTCTGATGTATTCACAGAGTGAGGTTTCACTCTGTATTTTCCTAAACCCCAAGTTAAAACCCCTTTTTTGCATGTTTGCGGTGTCTGTGTCACTGATTGGATGAACGCAGCTCTAGCATTGTGCATCCTTAGTGGACTTTGTCAACTGTACTATCAAATTTGTCCTGAATGAACTTTTTTGGAGTATAGAGGTAAGAACAAAGCAAGGTCTTCTTCAGAATCACATTTATTGCCAAGTACTGTGTGTGTGTATACACGTACGAGGAATTTGTCTTGGTAAATTTGTGCTTGACAAAGACAACAGAAAAACAAGAATAAATAATGGAACAATGAGGTAAACAATTTTAAAATAGGACAAGTAAAAGCTATACAATAAGAGCAAGAAAAAATGTAGGAAGATAAAAATATTAAATATAAAATAAACATTAACTCTGCATTTGTGCAGAATATGTAAAGTGAGGCAGTGCTAATGTTTAAAGTTGAAATTCAAATTGTACATTTCTGAACATTGTGCAAGATGTGCAGAGAGGAGCCGGTGCAAATGCTTACGGTCTGGCATGTGAGAATATAGCAGCCTGAGTTGTGTGTGTTAATGTAACACATGTGAAACATCACGTGTGTGTGTTTTTTTTTTTTTTTAATGTGAAGTGTAATGTTCATAGGCGTGAGTAAGAAGCCCTGATGGGTCATGGGTATTGTTGA
>JAUZSZ010000083.1:23563687-23579224 GCA_034780575.1 Labeobarbus marequensis
CTGGGCTGGTTACTGTGGAAGCAAGAAATGTCTTTATACATATTTAACTCACCAGGTTTTCTCCTTGTTGTTCAGCTCATGTTTATTGAAGATGACCGCTCTATTGATTTCTCCTCTTATCGTATCAGCTGAGTTCTGTCGATGTCTGCACTTTTTTTCCCCCACAGATTCCTCTCTGGCAGCAGAGCGTTTGCCTCATTTTCTGCCCTTGCAAATGGCTGTACATTTACTGAGAGGCTCTAATTATAAAAAGAGACATACATGAGGTAACGTGAGGTTATGGATCGCCATGTCATCAAGTCGTGGCACACACACAAACCCCTACCTCCTGTTGTCTAGTGTGCTGGGTTTGACAGATGGTCATTTTTCCAATTGAATGAGCAAAAATCAGGTCAGTTTAGCAGAAAAACAGCCGATCTTCACCACACTAGGACCACTGACAGGTTACATAGCATCATATTTAACACGCATCACTGGATCAGCGTCATTCCATACTGAAAATTGTCCACTGGTTCTTCAATATATGACAAGTTTGGACACGTTTACACCTGGTATTTGTATCTGATCATAAACGGACAGTGCTAAACTTGACCAACTATGTACAGCTTTAAAAGAAACAAATGTCTGATTGATTTAAAAGCGTTCAATCAAAAGGTCTTGGCAAAAGGTTTCATTCACATTACAGCATATTCCGGTTAAGAACCGTCCATTTAGACAGGAAGAGACCAAATGATAGCCATGTAAAGTGACCAAACAATTTTGTTTTTACGTGCCATTTAGGGTGTAAACGATCCTGTAAATTCTGCAAAATATATGTTACATTATTTGAACAGTTTTGATTGTACCACCAGCATGGGAAATATATATTTAAATAATGTTGGGCCAGTCTTTTACTAAAAAAGCCAAAATAGATTTTATGCCAAAAAACGAAGCAAAAAAAACCTGAAATATAGTTTTTCTTCCGACCTCATATTGTGTCAGTCACAAAGGTTTGGCGAGGGTGTGCAAAGTTTCTCAGGGAAATGTAAAAGTTTTGCAAGACAACACAAAGTTTCTTGAGGGCACGTAAAGGTTTTGTGAAAGAACACATTGAAATATTTTTCCTCCCATCAAAATTTTTTCCATCACCATATACCTTTAGGGTCTCCATAACCAATCAGACAAGAGCATACCAAATTGAGAAGGTCATCAAACGGTCAGCAAATGTGCCGACTACATGGATACGTGTTGGTGGGCAATGCACAACCTCAAGAAACCTTTCAGATCTGCCGTGCTGCAGGATCATTTAGCTCAGTGTGCTCAGGCAAAATAACATGTGATTTGATGAGAGAAGACAGGGCTGAGTGCAATGAAAGTACCCACGATGCCCCAGTCCTTTAGATGTGATGGCAGCCTATTGCACTGTTGCAGCAAAATCAGTGAAAGTCCCTCTAGAAATCTGCTGTATCATACAGTTGCAGGCTCTGTCTGCGTGTCTGTCACTCTTTCTTTTCTCTCGCCTGAAGTCCCTTTATCCTTTCATCCCCAAAGTGCTCTCTTTTTCTGTCCTCCTCCCTCTCTTTTTCTCGCTCGCTGAATTCTTTCCTCCTGTGTGTTTTGTCTTTCTTGTTTCTCTCTCCATTCCGCCTACTCGCTCTTGTCCTTTCAGCTCAGAAACCCTCACACATTCCCTCTCTGTCTCTCTCTGTTTTGTCTTCCTCATCACACGTTCTCTTTTGCTCACTGTTTACTGTTGATTGTTGTAAGAAGGGCTCAGCAATAAGGCTTATTTCAGCTTGTTATTTACTGGCTGGTTTGGGCCAGTAATTACTTCACTGCTTAAATTTTCACTAGCACCACCAATCATGCATTTTATTTAACAATGTGATTAAAATGTGTGAGACAATAAAACAACATATTCTTTAGGCATTTTCAATCATTTATTTATACTAACAAAAATAAATAAATAACTAATGTAATAAAATAAATAATAATAGATTTTAATATTGTTTAAAAATGTAATATAAAAAATCATGATATATTTTAATATAATGAATTTGCAATAATAGTAGCAAACATTTTACAGTTACTGTATAAATTTATCTCCATGACAGCTATAAATTATAAATCGACAATATTTTTTTAAAAAGTCCAAAATGTCCAAAACACGTGCACTTGGTCTGAGAAATTGTTTGTGTGTGCAATTCAACTAGATTCTTGGTGATGCTCAATACAGCACTGTGAACCAAATATTCAAGTTTGCAAGCCATACAAACACATGCACATGTTTAAATGTAAGTGACAGAGTAGTGCAGTCCAAATAAAGCAAGTGACATTTCTGTCAAAGGGCCCAAAACTCCCTGACACTGGCTCCGAACCAGCGTGCCATCCTTATTGTTGAGCTGTTCTGTTGCCTTAGTGTACTACACACCTCTTTCCTTTTCTGCCCCCCTCCTTCTTCTTTCTCTCAGTCTCCATTTCCCTTTCACCCTCTTTTTTGCTCTCTCATTCTCTCGTGCTTTCTGCAGTAATGTGTCCTGAATATTGATGAGGTGAGAGTTGCCCGTCCCTGGCCAACTCACATTACAATTCTCCTTCTCTACCCTGCCCACTTCAGTCAGGGCCACCCCTTAGCCATATTGGCCACATGTCACCCTGCGTTGTCTTTCAAGAGCCCTCCACATTCCCAAGTCTACCCTTCATAAATTCAGCATTGCCCTTTCTGCTCTGTGCCAAGCCCTTAACCACGAAAAGAAGAGAGAGAGCGAGAGACATCCATCGTCAGGCAGAAAGGCGTAGGCTTCTTAAAGGGGCACTGACATTCTCACTGCACTGGCCAAGAGGGATCACAATCATTCAGGTCAAGTGCACCAGCATGCTGTGCACCGTAAACAGCGATTGTTGTAAATCTGACTTCCAGCCAGAGGAGACCAACCTGCATGAGCACAAAACTTCATAGGCAACAATTTCACAACAGAATGCTTCTGGAAATAGAAAAAAAGACAACATGAAATCTAAAATTGCACTGTTTTCTGTCTTAATACACACTCCTGGTTATTCATTGTACATGCGCAGAAAGAAAATGTTTGTCTTTGCAGTCTTTGATCAGGATGTTATACTGTACCTTGCTCTGTCTACAAACTGGTTGGTCATCAGTCCCTCTTATTCTTGAGCTCCATCTGGTGCCTGCTTTCCACAATCCAGACAGTTCCCTATGGACAAGATCAAGTGTTGAATTGATGGAAATTGTCATGCTTTTCATGACCATGCATTCAGAGGCTTCTAGCAAACATTGAATTACACGCCAAACACATTTTCTCTTCTGTCCAGACCAGCATGTGCTTCCTCAGGCTAGTTTATGCTAGCCCATTTGTTGATATTCTAGCTGGTGAATCAACATAGCCATGTTTTTTGCCAGCAAAAACTATCTGGTAAACCTGGTCGACCAGCATGGCATTGTAAGTGAAGCTGATTTATGACTTGCTGATTAAGTTGGGTAAAAGGAAAGTACAAAATAAAACATTTTGGTAATGTTTTACTCACTCTTGTGTTGTTCAAAACTTGTAGAATTTCTTCTGTGGAACAAAAAAAAAAAAATTAAATCATGTTCACACTGCTTTTCTCATACAACACACATAAACAGTAACCTGAAGCTGGACTTAAACGTATCATAAAAATAGTTGACCCCATGTGCGTTATATTTTAGCTTTGTGTGAGGATCAGAAAAATAATGTGAGAACCAATTGCATTTGAAGATATTAATGTAACCTGACACCACTGAATGTATCCACAAGTTTCCTACGCCCCATGAGGCCTTGCATCAAAAGTGGGAGTGTCTTCCAGTTTGAAGGTAACAAGCGGGACGTGACACTCATTCATTCAACAGGTGACAGTCACTCAAGATTTAGCGATCCAAACTTGCTAAAGATGTCGGAACATAACTTCAACAAACTTAAAAAGGGTGAAATAACAGTACCTTTACCCTCCGTGGTAGATGGTTGGGAGGATGACGTGAAGTGGCCTCGTATCGAAGTTGCGAACACGTTCATGTGTGAGCGCCTTAATGACATCTCCTATAAAGGTTCGCAACTTTACAAAGTAAACAATGATCCGAAAAACACTTAGCCTCTTTGCTAATTATCACACAAAATATCATTGGTATACTACTGTACCTCCGCCGCCTCACTGGAAGTTGTACCCACGTTCTTTTTTACAGTAGCGCCCCCTGGAAACAGGTGAATAAAGTCGGCTTGAAACGAAAGTTGCAATCAACGGCTTCTTGAATGGTATTGATTGGATTGTTTTCTCTTGCTAATTTCTGTGATCACGTGAGTGAGGGGTTGTTGGAAGGGATGGATTATGGTCTGATGGGGACACCAGCATACCATGCTAAGGAACAGCATCCTAAACGCACCATCTGCTGAGGACAAGCTGCAAGGCTATCCTCTATTTTTTCAGTTTTTGAGCATTTTATATGTTTCTCCTCAGTTTGTGTTTTCTGACAAACATTTTGGTAAATAAACCAGTCCCTAATGGTGTATTGGTGGTTTCCACTGCTTATCAAGTTCTGGACTGACTGTGGTTGCAGATGGTTTCTAAGCTCTGTTTACTGATATCACCGCTCGCTCTGAATAATGCATAAGGATCCTGCGGGAGTCAGGCTTGAATTTGCACCACTGCTGCCTCAGGGAAACCCGGCTTGTGAGAGTTTATTAAGAAGGTGACAGATTCTCCCTGGGGAATTTGGAGGACGATGCTTCCCAATTCTCAGCACACTTGTGCAATCATGGTACCAGGGACAAAACACCTTCAAATACAAAGCATAAAGGAATAGTTCACCCAAAATATGTTGTTCCAAACCCATATGAATTTGTGGAACATGAAAGGTGAAAATTTAATGACTGTTTTCTTTGCCATGCAATTACAATAAATGACAACTGAAGCTTCCAAGCTACAAAAGAACCAAGTCCAAGTCATACGGGTTAGAAATGAAGACCGAATTTTCATTTTTGGATGAACTATGCCTTTTAAAGGCCATTTTGGCTTCTGGTGGTGTTCTACCCTGCTGGTCACTGCTGACTTTGAGGATGATGTAATTGACAAATGTAAACCCACCCCTGCAGTTTTGGCACTATTTTCAGCTCCACAGCACTTCTTGCCTAAAACAACTTGGTTTTCATTATGACCCTCACATCCAGATGACCTTGCTGTGTGGGTCTTGAAACATTTGGGTGTCCGATTACATACACGGGGGTCATCGACAACAAGGAATTATGGGATGTGACAATGTTGCATGTGAGCAATCTAATCCATTTCGATACTAATGGAATTCATGTTTATAGGCATCCTGTGTGAAGAAGATGGATGAGAACATTCACTTTACTGTCTCCAGTGTGGATTTAAAGAAACACCCTAGCAACAAGAAACAATTTACAGGAAAAGATAAATCTGACTAAACTTCCTCCATGGGATGAAATTATGGCACTTGAAAATGACCATGAATGCATGTCTCTATGATATTTGGATGCCATTTTGTGTCTTGCTTTGTCCTTAGCTGTAATAATTCATTTGTAATTTATTTCTAAAATCTTATTTTTATCAGAATCTCTTTTAAAATGGGCTTTTCTTGTTATTGTGTTATTTGCTCTTGCCAGGTCACTCTTTTAATCTCAGCTAACAAAGTTAGCTAACTAACTATTATCATAGTTTTATCATAGTTAAATAAAGCTTACGAACCAACGAACAAACCAACCAGCTAACTCATAACTCTATATAAGTCTTTGTATTAGGGCTGGGTAAAAATATCGATTTCTCAATTTTAATCGATTCTCATTTTTACTAAACGATATTGATTCTTAAATCCCAAGAATCGAGTCTAGCCTGTTTTCAGTTAATGAACAAAGCACAAAGACGTCAATACAACAGCTTGCAAACAATGTCACGTAACGTCACATTTACCTCAGAAAAAAACATATTCGGTGACCATAAACTCAGTAGTCAGCTAGAAAAATGAACTAGAGTGGAGCATTTTGATAAATATATGCACCATATAACATAATCATTATAATTTTTCACTGTTCTTCAGTGTTTAATTTTGTTTGAATAAATCTGTCAAGTTTTTATGACAGCCACCATTTAAATATTTATATAAAAAAAAATGGTTTGGAGTAGAAATATCATTATGTAATTGTAACTTTATTATTATGAAAACTTCACTGAGTGTAATTTAAGCATATAAATCAGTTAATTTTAACCTTCAATATTATAGTAATGTACCAACTGACTCTCATTTATATTTTATAGCATTTAGTTGAGAGTTTGTTTTTCTTGAGAAAATTTGGAAAGCACTATACCTGATATATATCCAGAATAATCGATATTGTGTTGAATTCTGTTGAATTGGAAACTGAATTGAAAGCTTGTGAGTCAGAATCGAATTGTGAAATGTGTGTCAAAAACCAGGCCTACTTTGCACCATACACTGGATCAAGTTGTGATCGTTGCTCCTGCCTGGGTCAGATCACCTTTTTTAATCTCAACTAACTAACTAACTAACATAACATTTCACTATTATCACAATTAAATAAATGTTACTAACCAATCAACTAACTAAAAAACAAACAACTACATGTCTGTGCATATGTACATCACTCTGATAATACTACTAACAATATTAATTTGATATGAGGGAGGAGACATCATGTTGCTAAAAGGCAATGCAGCACATATTTGTCACATTGCCATATTAACCACCTCGTGATTGTTTTCTGTTTGAACTCTACAGACTGAAATCATCTCAAAATGGACCATCAGGACCACATGAATTCTGGACAGCTGGGTGACTCTCAGCACTCTCCTGGGAACAACATAACATCTGGTGTAGCCAACATGACCATCAGTGGCGGCCATCAGCAAGACATGAAGAATGGGACAGCAGCACATAGGGGACCGGGTGATGGGCCAGTGAAAGGTCTGTATATTGAGGGAAAAAATGTAGTTACTGTAATAAAAATAGAAAAAAAGTGTAAGGCTGAAACCTCCCTTTTCCCCACAAAGCGCAGAAGAGCTGAGTGATACTCATGGCAGTGTGTTTCTCGCTTATGTCTCGTCTCATACTGAGAAACCTGACACATATGCTGACAGTGACACTCAGCCATGTGTTGGTTTCAAATGTCTGTGAAGACATTCATTCATTCAGGTCAACTGCAAAACGTCTTGTAGAATTTATTTGTTGGGCCTTATTTTCCAGTTGTTGAAGGACAATGGAGTTCACAATCACAATTTCCATCTTGAGCATTATGAAAATATGGTACACAAAAAAACATTAAACCCCAAAGGGTTCCCACTGTCAATGGAAAACCTGGGAAATAAAGAGGAAAAAATTACATGATTTCCAGGTCTAGGAAAGTGAGAGGAATCAATAAACTGCATGGAAAAATAGTGGAAATATCTATGTAGAAAATATATTTTCCTAGTTATGGAAGAATTTGCTTTGTAAATATATTTGCAATAACTAAAAAAATATATCCTTATCCTAAAGATTTTGGACAAAAGAGATGTCTTCAACAGTTGGAAAATGAAGTTCAGTTAAGAATAGCTTCTATAAGACATTTTGTCCTGCCTGCATTGTGTGTTCACAATCGTTTGTAAATTTAAATTTGGTCATAAAACATTGATTGTGGATTTGTTTTTTGGTTTCTTATGATGTATGCTTGGATGAGGCTCAGATGTGAGGAAATAGGTCATAGTTTACAAAAAAAGGGTAATCTGTCTTACCCGCTTTGGATTGTTCTGGCACAACTGACAAGCTTTCAGCAAGCCCCAGGCTCCCTCAGAGAGCACAGACGAAACCTTCTTATCAACCAGCAACCTAAAATTCCAGCTCAATTGTGCTGGCAGAAGTCATCGGAGCAGAATGTCTCTAAAATGACAAATTCTGTAAAATAAAGTTCGAGAAACAGCATGACACTGGCTTTTAGAGTTAGTTTGTCTATTAAGAAAAGCTGTTTGAAAAGCAAATATAGCTATCGTCTCAAGAACATACTATCAAGATGCATCAAGGTCCTGTCCTTTGTTTAGATGAAGACTGTGAGGAAATCATTTTTGCTTTGTTTGCCATCTAAACCACCTCAGTCCTCTGCTGTCCAAACTAAAAGCTCACCGTTCTCTCATAGAGGATACACATGAACCAACGCCTGAGGTGACCACCCAAAAGCCTGTTTTAGAAGACTCCGAACCCAAGCCCTCCTTTGATAAAGATGTGCCATTGGGTATGACCCTCCACGCTAAACTAGAGTTGTGCCGCTTTACTTGCCTGTACTGTCCTGCCTGTTGCTCAGCTTCATAGGGCCAGTTCCCTTGATCCCATTACACCTTATTATGCTACTGATTTGACTTACAATTTGGTCACAGCTTTGATTCATTTCCCAAGGATGCAATACAACTACATAGTATGAATCAAATTCAGTTTTCTGCATAATTATCAGTGAAATTATTAATTAAATAACTGGCACTTGAATGTTTTCTTGTGATGAAAGCCAGCCTCTCATATTTCTCATGGACGAATGAGAGTGCTAGATACAAATGTAGCCATTTATCATCCACACCTGCTGCTTTTTTCCTGTTACTATGCTTTGATTTCCAAAAGAGGGCCCTTCCAGGCAGGTTATGCAGTTTTAATTTTAATGCCTATTAACATAAATTTTTTTCTCTTATAATTTTCCCAAGTCCAGGCTGTAGGGTTCCCATGGTCATGGAAAACGTGGAAAAATCTGAGAATTTGAAAGTGGCTTGGAAAAGTAATACAACTTGAAATCTGATAAAATGTATGCGACAAATTTATAGTGACAATAAATTATGATTATCCAGTGTATAGAGAAAGCCAAATCTTCCATTGAGCCACGTTCAAACGTTTTGTCTTTTTAGAAACCGACTGATGTACAAACAGAAATCATTGTAGAAATCTCTAAAAAAAAACATGTAATAATAATGAACAACAGGAAAAGTCACGCTATAAACAGTGGGAACCTTATCACTAACATAAGAATTTTTGCCTTGCTTTTGCTTACAACAAGTTTCCAAAAAGAAATGCTTATTACATTATCAACAGTGAAAATTACATTGACTTTTTTGGACCAGCAACAAGCCTGGAACCTCTCAGGAGTGACTTTGTTTTTAGAAGTTTTTTGGAAACTTAGTTGAGTTGCTTTTCGCTGATGTTGTGATATGCTGATGTAAAGCAGCACTGAAAAAATTAACTGAAAGCTAATTGCATGCCTTCAAGGTTGTAAAATGCAGTTGCAAAAGGAAGTAGTGTTCTCGAGCAACATAACTAGCTCTTTAAAGGATTCAAGGCCAGTAAAAGCCCAGAATATTTGTCATGGAGCAATTAGGCAGGTATACTCTACCCTTCCTTTTGCATAAGAGAATAATGTAAGTTATGGGCAGTGTGAGTACTAGACTATATAGTAGTGCCCAGAACATCCATTTGGTATTTTACATGGTCAATCAGTGAGTGAGTAAATGACTTAAGCACTAAAATTGCTAATGGCTTAGATGGATGTACCTGTCTGGTGCCGTGACCCGGACATACAAGTCTGTAATAATAAGAATAACAATAATTATTGTTGTTATAAAACAAAAGATTTAATAACAGCTCTAGTTATTACTATCATAGAATATTGAAGTGATAATATTTGTTTTTTCAAAATGCTTCATTGCCAAATGGCAAAACTTATAACAGCCAAAAATATTTACACTTGTGTGAATATAAAAAAGTGAAATCAGAGCACTGCACTTCACACTACAGAAGCGTTCACGTGTTCTTCACACTTCTGAGTTTATTTGGAGCACTCACATAACAACACTTCTCACAAAAGAGAGATAAAACTGCACATTTCATAGAATTCTATAGTGGCTTATTTGATTTTAAGTTAATTGCACTATTTGACTTTAAAGTAGAATTTAATATAATTAAAATAGAATTTAATAACAACACATGCACACACACAAACAAGGCTGCCTTCTGCCATTACATATGACATATAATTACCTCACAAAAATTCAATGTCTAAGTGAATTGACATCAAGACAAGCTTCATTTATCTCCCAGAGCCACAAACTCATTGATCTTGTCAGATAATTAGCAGTCTAGTTGAGACAAAGGCATTAAGATGGCGTTGCACATGTTGTATGCTGTGGCTCTATGAAGTTGGGACTGATGTAAATGTATTAGAATACCATTAGCCATCAGCTGAATATTTCATGTTAGAGAACATGTTGCTGATGTTTGCAGTACAGCTGAAATGGGTCTGCAACTTTAATGGCTACTAAGTCCACTATACAGTCGAGCTCTTCACTTGTTATGAACTGCCGGAGAGATCAAATGTCTATAAAGTCATTCATAATGTAGACTTTCTCCATTAATTTCATATGATAAACCCATTTTACTTTAAAACTATAGAGGAAGGGTTAACTTAATAAAAACATTTTGCTTTGTTTCCTGTGATTTATAGGTTGATAAGCAGTGTGCTTGTATGACTCCCATCGAGAGCATAAATTTAGCATCTTTACAAGACAATTTATTTGAAAAATTACTTAAGATCAGTTCACCTACCAAACTGGGCAAAATAATCCCAAAGCTGCTGTTAATGTTCTTCTTATCTCATCTGCTTTTTTAACTTGCTTCCATGTGATCACACTACTTTGACTGGTCTGGATGGACAGCAGGAGCTGGAGAAGGTATGGTGGGCTCACCACCCCTTTATCCCCCTGCAATGTAAAAGTTCAGAGGATTTACATCTAAACAAACATACATTGGGCTCATATATCACCACACCTTCATTATTTCATTGCTTAGGCGTACATGCAAAAATCAAATAAGAGATCTCATTATTCTTCCTAATTAAGTCTGTTTATATTGACTCTATCTCACATCACTGTATCTAAGAAATGAAAAGTCTGAGAATAAAGAGGCATTCATTTAAAACTATAATTGAATGCATTAAATTTTTTTCAAATGCATTCATAGCACAATGCAAAACATATGCTTTACTGCTCAGATCAGATCCAGAAGTTTCTATATGTGTATTAAATGATACTTGCTAATGGACAATGCACCAATTCATTGCTTCACTGGTCATTTTGCTACCAGTCATCTATGCTTTACACACTGAAGCTCACAGGGATGTTCTGGGTCATTGTGGATATTGTGGTTTGATTGGCCAGTTCATATTATTAATGGTTTTGATTGTTTTTGTTGTGATTGAATGAGTGAAGAGGCACTTTTATAAGCATCGATCCCATAACCCCTCGAACCCTACTGTACTGAACCCCTCATTTGCTGTAGTTACTAGTTTTTTAAAA
Organism: Labeobarbus marequensis; assembly: GCA_034780575.1. Classification (NCBI taxonomy): domain Eukaryota; kingdom Metazoa; phylum Chordata; class Actinopteri; order Cypriniformes; family Cyprinidae; genus Labeobarbus; species Labeobarbus marequensis. The sequence goes on from JAUZSZ010000083.1 coordinate 23,575,031, forward strand.
GTACAATCTGTGTTGTAGTCTCCTGCTTGCTAATTTAGATGACCAAGCATCAATTATTGTAAAAGTGCCTTTAGCTCAAAGTACAGTGTGTAAAAACAGATATTTGGACTGTTTAACTTGACATGAAATCAGAAACTTGTGTTTTGTGTTGTGTTCGGGCCCCTTACGTGGTTCTGTGCATTTAGTTCCTTTCAGTTCCTTGATTCCTTTTCTTTCTCTGCTTCTAATGTTGACTGTGGAGAGCGCGTGGTTAAGTGTTGCTAATTCTACAGTGTTGTCTGTGGCTGTTCCTATCATTCTGCCTTCCACGTCATCAGAAGAGTTAACACCTGGAAGTCCGACTGAGAGTGGCCGGAGCAGTGCAGCATCAGTGGATGGGGAGGGAGAGCGTGAGAATGGGGAAAAGGAGAGCTCTGTCAGCCCAAGAGAGTCTCCAATGTCTCCAAATCCACTACCGACAACTCTAGCTGATGATTTGGGTTCAGGGATCATGGGCTTTGACAGCCAGGTGAAGAGGAGTCCCTCAGAAAAGATGACTGACCATCATAGTGCCAGTGGATCTGAGGAGGAGGAGAAAGAAGAAAGTGAGACGGAGAAATCTGAGAGAAGATCTGGTTCTCCTAGTGTGGAAGAAGCTCCCAGAAGTGCTATTAACATAAAAGAGGACAAAGAAGAGGACAAAGAAGCAGTTAGTGATGAAGAAGAGGAAGAAACAGGAGTTTCCTTGGTGCCCAGTTCTGTCACCCCAGACTTGACAACCCAGAAAGACGACAATATTGATGATGAACAAGAAATTCCTTTTCATCTTCCTATGACTCCAGAGGAAGCTAAAAAACGTGGCCTATCGTTTGACTACACCGAACCTCAGGATCCCGGTCGTCAGGGTGGTCCTGTGGGCTGGGAATGCAGCTCTGACAAAACACCACCAGAAAGCAAGAGCCCCGATTCCTGCAGGGCTGATCCGGGATCGCCTCTTTCTCCCAGTGCTGCTGCCGAACCTACCCAAGAGGAATCATCTCCAACAGACTTACAAACGGATGCTCGGGAGGAAGAAGAAGTAGTAGAGATACCAGAACCTGAACAAAAAGACGAGGCGACAACCATTCCTCCATCTTTCCAAGAAGTTGCTGCACCCAAGATGCAGCCTAAGGCAGAGGAACGTAGAGAACCTGAAGAAGAAAAAGAGATCAAGCAGGAGAAATATTTGGAGACGAGCGATGATGATCACATTGAGATGGAAAAAGTCCAACCTGTTGTCACACCTGAGCCTGTTGCCATTCCTGAACCTGTTGCCAAAACTGAACCTGAAGCTAAGGATGCCGTTAAGCCCAGCGTCCAAGTAATGCCCACAAAAGCACCAAGTAAAGCAGCTCCTATCAAAGAATCTCCTGCCAAAAAAACAAAGAAACCCGTCGCTACAGTTGCTGCCACTCCTTCCCCTAAATCTGCTCCTAAACTTCAGAAAACTCCCTCTAAAGATGCTGCTCCGGCCAGAAAAGCAAGTGTCCCATCCAAAGGTCTGTTTTTCCGTTCTGTTCTTCCAAACCCCTCACAGATCTTCTTTATTTCACCTTCCCTTTTCTTCTTTTCAAAGTAGATCAGTAGAACTATGCAGCACCCTTTCTGAAAAGTTCACACTGCGATAAGAGTGTGTTCGGTTGAAGAAACGGGCTGCTTGTAGCCACAAAATCTCTCTCTCTCTTGATCCTTTGTGCCCTGTGTGTCTATCTCTTCTCCTTCCCTCTCTGTGTGTGGTCAGTGCTATTTCGCTTGTGTCTGTGACTAAGTCTGTGCATTGATTGACCGTTACTGCTGGCACAGTTTTCACCTGCCCCTCTCTATTGCATGTCACCTGTGCATGTATGTTGAATGTATCACTCACAGAACTGTGCTTTACCTTTATGGGTCCACCCCTTTCCCAGATGTCTGTGTTATTAAACACAACCAAGTGGACCCAAAGGCCCATGCCGATGGGGGTGACTATAAAACACACTGAAAGGAGAAGGTCAGCAATTGCTGCTGGGTTCAAGACAAAATCCCCTAAACGTCTCCCACAGCTGTGCAGACATCTTCTACAAAAAGATCAGACAAGCTCACTCAATAATGTGAAACATTCATTTTTACAAACATCTCAAGGCAATCTTTTGGTGCTCAACAATCTAGCAAACTAAGTTTGGTGCTTGCAAGGCAAGGCAACTTCCTAAATCATTCTGATCGTCGTTTCTTCTCCACAATTTCTGTTATTTTTTTTAAATATAAGAAATTAATAAACAAATAAAAAAAAGACATTTTAATTTACCAATTTGCCATTGGTGTTATCTGCCACTGAATTCTCCATTCAAAACTGTGACTGTGATGATGTCGTTGTAATAATTGTATTCTGAATTGCAGTTGGTCTTTTGTTTTGCTTAAATGTGCATACTTGATTAAAACTGGTCTTCAGTCTTGTGTAAATTTGCATTCTGAATTGCAATTGGTTTTCTCTTACCTATATCTATTTAATCATCTAGAGCAACTTTGAAGGTGTTAAGTTATGTGTTGATTCTTTTTGTGCAATCTAAATCAAAATAAGATGCATCTTTAGTGTTATGACAGCAGCAATGACAACTCTGATGGTGTATTTGATTTACATGGATCCAAAGGTTAAAACCTAAGCCCCCTAAAACCTGAACATTGTTATTTTTCTGCCTTGCAAGCACTGCTATTTACTTAAGGATTATTTTCCCCTTTACAAGGTTAAAACATTCTTAATTCTTTGCATTTTGTAATAATAAAACAAGGTCCTGCGCAAATTGAATGATGGCAAAAAGGTCCTTGTAAAAGAATAGTTTGCCCAAAATTTACATTTTGTCATCATTTAACCCTCTTGTCACATTAAACCCAAATGACTGTGTTCAAGGAATATCCTCACATCTCTATCGGACTGTTTACATGGCAACCGGGCCATTATGTTAGCTGAAATTGAGAACCAGACCAGTTAATTTTATGAATCATTCATGTGTGTTGTATGAACTGAATTCATCATTTTGTTTACCAAATTTCAGAAATGTTGGGATGTTTTTAAAATTTGAATAAAATGAAAACTAAAAGACTTTCAAATCACATGAGCCAATATTTTATTCACAAAATAACATAGAGAATATAACAAATGTTTAAACAGAGAAATTTTACACTTTTCTCCACTAAATGAGCTCATTTCAAATTTGATGCCTGCTACAGGTCTCAAAAAATTTGGCTCGCGGGCAACAAAGGGCTGAAAAAGCAGGATATTTTTGAAAAAAATCAGCTGGGAGAACATCTAGCAACTAATTAAGTTAATTTACATCAGGTCTGTAACATGATTAGCTGTAAAAGAGATGTCTTATGGTGCTTTTCCACTGCACGATACGGTTTCGGTACAGTTCACTTTTGGGGGGTTTTCCACTAGTTACAGTACCTGGTACTTTTTTCAGTACCACCTCAGTTGAGGTTCTAAGCGTACCGTACAATTACCAAAACGTGATGTGTAAACTCTGCTTATCACTGATTGCCTGAGAAAATCGTCACTGCCTGTGTCATTGAACTTGTTACATGAAACACAACTGACCCACTAGATTTAAATCAGCACAGCCAACGAAGGATCGAATTGAACTGATTTGAATGAGCGCACCTTTATTTTAACAACCAAAAAATGGCTGTGTCATTTTCTGTTGAGGAAGTACAGATGTTCCTCTCATTGATAGGCGAGGAATGGATCCAGTGAGAGCTTGATGGAGTGACGCGGAATGAAAACGTTTTTTTAGGAGTCATGGCAGTAGAGACGGTGCAACTATAATGACATGTGAATAATCCTGCCCACTCTAAAGGGGTACTAACTTGCAGTGGAAATGCTAACTGAGCTGAACCGAACCATGCCATGCCATACTGAACCATACCACGCAGTGGAAAAGCGCCATTAGAGAGGCACAGTCTCTCAGAAGTAAAGATGGGTGGAGGCTCTCCAATCTGTGAAAGGGTGCATAAAAAGATTCTGGAATACTTTAAAAAATGTTCCTCAATGTCAAATTGCAAAGGCTTTGCAAATCTCATCGTCTACAGTGCATAACATCATCAAAAGATTCAGAGAAACTGGAGAAATCTCTGTGCGTAAGGGACAAGGCCGAAGAACTTTGTTGGATGCCCGTGGTCTTCGGGCCCTCAGACGACACTGCATCA
>JAUZSZ010000083.1:23881140-23893263 GCA_034780575.1 Labeobarbus marequensis
AAGTCTGCTAGTCCTTCTCTCTAGCTAAATGTAACCCCAGTTAAATGAAGTGTAATTGAAGGGAATTATTTAATTTATTTACAGTTAGTAACATAATATTTATCTAATAAAAGTTGAAAAGAAGTGTAGAAGTTATTAAAGAACATTTAAAAATTAGTTAATTTATCCTATTTAGAAGATCAGTTATTGACCAATGAGAGCTCTTTGTCATTGCGCGCCCTGCGTGTCGAAGAGCATGCACAATGACAGAAGAGACAAGCCTGACAGAGAAGAAAAGACGTGATCTGATCTTCGCGATCTAATTTAAAGAAATATAGATTAAAATCCTCCGAAAAGTGTACGAAAGTATTAGAATTCATTTATTTTGAGCCATTCAGTATCTGAAGAAGCCGATTGAATATTGTTGAGTAACATTTTACTCGTTCACTGATGCCATTGTTGGTCACACGTGCCTGTGATAGAGAAGCACCTGTGTAAGAGCAAAAACGAATATAGAGTTCACTGACGCCATTGTTGGTCAAGCACGAGTGTGTAAGAGACACGTGCCTGTGTAAGAGTAAAATTGAATATAGAGTTCATCGATTCCGTTGTTGGTCACATGCCTGTGTAAGGGAAAAAAAAACAATTGATACAAATGCTAGGTTTTTTTCCTTCTTTGTTTTTTTTCTATTTTTCTTTCTTCTTGATTCTATGGATTTGTGATACTCTTGTGGTCTTCTGTGACATCCTGTGAAACTTCACATTTGATGGTGAGCCAACCAAATCTGCTACAGAGGAAAAAGGACGACACAAGTGTTCAACTTGAAGTGGTGCAGAATGATTAATGTATGATTAATGTATTAACAGAATGATTAATGTATGACATCAAAGTACCGCGAGAGTAATAAGAGAGCAGATGAATCCTGATGCTTTCGAATTGTTCTCGCAGTACTTTGATGTCACACAACGATCATTCTGCGCAGCGCCGCTTTAAGTCGAACACACCTACTAACTGTGAGGTAACCTTTGCTCCAGAGACTGTTGGTGAGTACTTCACTGTGAAAATTTACATTTTTAAAACTTGTCAGAATACTGGCCTTTTCACAGTCAAAGGCACTCCATACAGTACACTTTAATGTATATATTAAAGTGTTATTTTTAAATATTCCATACTACTATTTATCGAACTGGAGCACATGAGGTGAGAGGTGGAGGACAGAGAAACCCTGTCTGGTGAACACTGCTGCGGCACAAGAAAATGTGGCAACACACATCTGCCAACAGTGTGGGAGCAATCCAGCTGTTGTCTGGTGTTATGACTATCGACCACGCCCTTCTGTTGTGCTGAATGTGATGTCAGCATGCACACCAGACATGTTATCCATAACCGAGATGCCATTACTCCTGGATTCTACCAGCCACTGTCTCCAACAACTTTTGTTGTAGATAAGACTCTTTCCCATTGTAGTAAGTTCTGGTTTGTGAGTGTACAACATACATACCATTCTGAGAATTGTTAGGCCTCATAAGCTTTACTATTTAAATAATGCCTTTTTGTCTCTTATTGTTTCATATTGAATTGAAGCTTTTTGAGAATCTCTTGTATACTTTTTCAGCAATGTACTGTACTTCATTACCATTGAACCATTACAATGTTATATTACTCAGTCAATACAAATTATCTTAATTCACATGTTTGATCTTTTTCAGTACAGCTTGTACCTGTGAAGATTCCTGACAAAATTTGTGGTTGTTCATCAGAGTCATTGAGGGTCAGCCCAGGGAAGACTGTTGCTGTGATCACAATGAATGGTAAGGGTGTGAAGATAAAAATCTATACATGATCTACTCCCATAAGTTCGGCACAGGTCTGTGTGTAAAATATATATATATGACTTCTGAGTAATGTTTAAAAAGTATACAAAGTAATGTAAAAATTGTTAAAAGAATCCAAACCCTGATTAATCACATAAGGTTTACATTAAAGTGGATGAGTTTTTGATTTTTCCAGGATGATATGACCTAAGCATGCCTGAGTTGAGTTGTGAGGCATGCCAAGCCACTTAGGCTGCTGGAGCGGTCGACCTAAATCGAAGTAACTACTGGCCTGCGACCCTTCACTTTACCACAATTTATGCCACAGATGTCTTTTTCTCATTTGAAGAAATGAAGATGCAGCACCAGGACTGTCTTGCCAAGCATTTTTAAGAAGGCTGGATCAGCGAACTGTCCGCTTTGGTCGTGTGAGTATTGAATTCATTTATCCTACAATATTGTTAATCTCTTTGTATTATGGGATGAAAAGCTGTTTGATGCCAATGTATTTGTTGTACATTATTAGCTGTTGGTTTCCTTAATTTAAATAGACTGGCAAGATCTCCACAGACAGTTTTCAGAAAAGTTTTTTGGGTGGGAGGCTGTGTGATATGAGGTGGACAAAATCTGCAAGGAAGAGCCCTTCATCTGTCAGTTTCTGTCTATGGAAACCACAAGCATTACCATTTCAAGAATGCAGCTAGGTATTTCAAATTCTGTATACTTTCACACTGTTGAAACAATATTAATATGAAAAAATATTTCTTTAATGTGCACCAAGTAAAATTAGATTACAAGGTATCATAAACTTTTGTGTACCTGTTCTGTCCTTATTTTTCTTCTTGTTTTTTTATTATCTGAAGAACAGGCAATCTTTGAAGATGTCTTTATAGCTAAGGATGAAGATGTGACACGATTTGTGGACTACATTCACAACACATCCGAACATAAAATCGCAGATGATTAGACTATATACAGGATTACAATTACCTCCTTCTGAAGAGTTTGTTTAGGGGAGTCTTATTTTCATCAATCATTTTCCATATTATAGGTCAGTGGAAGAGGTGTTTGTGGACGGGAGTGGTCAGCAGCCAGAGAGACCTCCCAAAGATCTGCCAGCAAGATAGACAAGGAGGGATTGGAGCTTGCGGTGTGTCAACACGGAGTGCTGCTCTGTGCTTTAAATATGTACAGGGGTGACATTTTTGCCTATCCCCTGTACCTGCAAGAAAAGCTGGCCAGTAGTCAAATCACTTTTTTTTGTATGGATGTGAACTGCAAATATTAGCCCTACCTCTAAAGAGTTGCAAAAAGCTGCCCAGAGCTTCAGCACCTTCTTAACATGAAGCCCTTCCTTTCAGTATTCCATGCCAAAGCCCATGATTTTAAATGCGAGGTAGGTGAACTTTGTGATTATCAAAACTGAACATCTGCAAATGAATGTCACAACTTTCTCAGCATTATTATTATTATTATTAATAATAATATTTTTGTTCCTAATCAGGTTAAATGGAGTGGGGCATATCAGGATGGGGCTGGTTTAACACTAGGGGAAGAGGTGGAACAGTGCAATGCTTTCCTGTCTAGGATTGCAGTGACCACAAAACACATGTCCAAAGCAGGTACAATGACCACATTACATTATTACATAATAAGTAGAGGGAATATGGTAACGTGGTATTCTCTGTTTGCAGGACGCACAGACATGCTGACTCTCATGGCCATGCGCTGGAATCAGCAAAAGTTCAACAATTTGGCCACCGCACTGACCCGCCGTTATCAGAAGGTAATAACATCAGTAGAATTTGTTTTAGATGTTCAATAATGTATGTTATTACTGTTTGAAGCTGTGCATTAAACATTTGGTTCTTGTTTTTGTTTCTGTGATTGCTTGTCATTGCAGACCGCAAAAGCTCTGCAAAGCCAGTTGCAAAACCTAGAGTCTTTGAAAGTCGAACTAGCAGTGACAGAGAGCCAATTGGAAGACTGGTTCAATGATGTAAAGGAGTGGGCAGACGGTGAGGAAATGACTAGTGTATTAGTGTATTACACACACATATATACACACACTTATGTAATTAAAATACTCTGAATATTATCAGTTACATTAACAACCTGTCAGTCTGTGCCTCTAGAGTTTCATGACTGAACTCATATACACACATTAGTAATACATTTAGTCATGAATAATTGTAATTTTTACTGTTATTGTCTTTTTCCCCACACATTTCTTCTCAGCAACAACAACAACCACCACCACAAATGATGTTGATGCCTTGGCCAGCAGAATTGAGGTGCTGGTGGCGAGTATCAAGAGACGTTCCCAGCGTCTCTATAAAGATACAGATGGCAACAAAGGTCGTGCCAGGATCCGCCGCAAGATCAGGGAGGAGAAGGGGATCCTGACATCAGTTGTAGAGAAATACAACAGAATGGTTCCTAACACTGAAACTCTGTGCTTGGAAACCATTTTGTCTGGTGAGACAGCTTGGCCATGGCAGCTACCACACAGTGGTATGTACACTAGTCTTCTGACATTTCTTATACATACTGACACATTACTCACAATGCCTCAAATGTCAGTCGGCAACCTCATATGATTTTAAAGGTTCTTTGAAGGTTGATGTATGACATAAGTTTTTCTCATGCATTCCAGACTCTGTCGATCTAAGGACAAAGAGAAAGGCATTCGACATCATCATGTCATTAAGGAGACTTCAGGAGGAGCAGAAGATTCTTGTTGCAGAGATGGACAACCATTGGAAATATCTTTCAACTCGTGCTGATACCCTCAGAGAACTGTCCTGCTTGTTTGCCAGTGAGACACTGAAAGGTATGTATTTGTAATATATGGCATATTTGTTATATATGGCAAACATATGTGTAGGGTTGCCCCTGACCAAAGATTTTCCTTGAAAATGGACTCACAAAAGACTCAGAAACATTTTCTTGTAGCATAAGTGGCTGTAGCTGTATGAGCCATCATTACACTTTGCCTAAATCTATATCCAATTGGTAGCTGAAAGTTGTCAATCTTGCTTTCTTGGAGTTGTACTTGAAACTTTCAATGTTCCAATTTTTAATTTACTGCCCCACATATGTAAATAAATACTGTGTAACACTTACAGGGTCCAGCCTTGTCATCCATAATATCTGTCCGTGAGTTTCACCATGTGCTGTGGAGTATGTTTGTTTTTGTTTTGTTTTTGTTGTGTTTTTCTGCATCTGCATAACCATTCCAAATTAGTCCAACTATGACTTTTCTAACAGATTAACATTTTTGGGTTACTATTAGGGGGCAGCCCTAATTAACATACACAACAATGATTATTGTTTATAAACTTTATAAGGGAGGCTTAATGTTGTTGTTGTTTTTTTCATTCTTCTTTTAAGATTCGCAGTGTGGCCTATGTGAAGAGGGTTTGAAAGGTCTGCAGAGCATCATCCACAGAAAGCAACGTAAAATCAGAGATATGAGGGTGCAAGCAAGAGACTGTTACCTGCAAGTTTTGTCTGGAGCAGAGAACACCATCTTCTTAAACAAACTGTCAGCTGATGACTATGACAGTGACTTCGACATTTCTGATGACGAACTGTAATCCACAAGACAATGACACTTTTTTTCCCCCCTTTTTTTCCTTGACAGTGACAGTGACCTTGACCCTGAAACTGAAGCATGTAATAAAATCTGCTGTTGAAATATATCCAAAGTGTAGTGTCTGTCTTTTTTCACATACATAGAAATGATTTCATACATGCCGCTGTCAGTCAGTGGTGAAAATTAAGCGCATTATTTTAAGGCTAAGTACTGTACGGTACTAAAGTATAGATTTGAGGTACTTGATTTTTTTTTCTTGTCATGCCACTGTGTAGTTGGGCTAGGCTACAATTAAAAGAATTTTTTTTAAAAATTGTAATTAAAATTATGCAGTAGTTTTTTTGCTTACAGTATAAGTACAGACAAAACAATTAGACAATTTGTTGATTATAAGTTGATCAATTTGTTGATCATTTTAATACAAAAACATTTCATGGTTCCAGCTTAGAAACCAAACAATCAGTTGAGTAATGGAGAAAATAATTAGCAGACTGACTTATATTGAAAATAATTAGTGTCTACAACAGGGGTTTTCAATCTTTTAGGTGCTGAGAAGCCCCAAATATGATCAACACTGTGTGAAGGACCCTCATCCTTGTAAATGTAAAATGCATTTTAGTTTCTTGTATAAATACCCAATTTTCACTGTGAACATTTCATAAGCAAGTCAAAAACATTAATTGGAAAATAGTTTATATTAAATTACATTATTATTAATTTAAGTATTACTTAAAATTTATTTAAATAACTGTATTAATGTAACTTTAATCATAATTCCATAAATAATTTTAATATATTTTGTATTTATGTCTTTGTTTTAATTTCTACTAATTGATTTAATGCATTTATTGATAATTTTTGAAATTCTTATTTGATCATATTTCGGTGATAATTATTTTAATTATATATAATATAATAATAATATTAAAAACAATAATAATAATAGTAATAATATAATTTGTATATTTATTTATTTATTTTACATTATTTTTATTTTTATTTTTTTTACATTTTTACATTATTTTTCTCCAAACATTTTCAAGGACCCCTTAACACTTCTTTGTATAACAATTTAAACCTGTTTAGAGACATGGAATAAGTACATTATAATAGGGACATAGACACGCATGACAACAAACAAACAAAAAACACATGATGAGGAATCATTATTTCCCAACACTAAATGCAAGTTCAATCATTGCCATTTTGCCAAAAGAAAATTAATGATACACTATATTGCCAAAAGTATTGGGTCACCCCCTTCCAATGAACAAGTTTTACTACTTTAGTAATATCCATGAGTACAAATCTTAATGTTAAAGCAAGCAACAGTTTGGACAGGGCCCTTTTCTATTTAAACATGACAGTGCCTCTGTGTATAAGACAAGGTTAAAAAAGAAATGACTGATTGAGTCAGTGTGGAAGGACTTGACTGGTCTGAATAAAGCAGCTCAACACCTCTGGTTTGACTTTAAATGCAGACCTTGATTCAAAAACTCATCACCAAACACCAATGACTTGTACATATGGGTACAGTCATTTTAGACACTTCCAAAACTGTTGCAAAAGAGATGGAAATACAATTTTTAAATACATGAATTATGTTCCAATCGTTGTAGCCACAGATTTGGAAGTGCATTTTTCTGTTCTAAAGAAGGGGGTGTCCCTTATAGTGTCCCTTATCTCTATATCGTGTATGTACAAGTCATTGGTGTTTGGTGATGAGTTTTTGGCTCAAGGTCTGCATTTACTGTCCAAACTGTTGGTATAATATTAGAAGCACACAATTTCCTAGAATATCATTATATGCTTTAACATTAAGGTTTGTACACATAGAAATTACTAAAGTAGTCAAACCTGTATATTAGAAGGGGCGACCCAATACCTTTGGCAATATAGTGTATATTGTGTGAAACCCCACATAGCACATCATACAGGGAAACAAAGCCATTCAAACTGAAAAATTACATGCTCCTGGTACTTCAGTGTTAATTACATTGAGTGGGCTCAGTATTACAGTTAATCACAGCTTTTTCATGAGCACCCTGAACTTTACACAAGCTTGGATCTGTGAATTTTGATTTCAGAATTACATCAATTATGGCCACACAAACAATCATAACATGGCACATGACTTCACATGAAATCTGATCACCTCAGCCCTTCAGCAGCTCCAGGAGACTTGACCATCAGCATAATTTTCACAAACAATATTTCATGCTGTTTATGTCTTTGTAATATGAGTCAAGTTAATGTTAAATAGTTTCAGACACCAAAATTCATTCTCTCTCTAAACATAAAATAAATACAACTGCCAACGAACAACATAACAGTACAAGTTGAGTGTAAAACAAATTGTTCTAATGATATACTTTCAGTCAAGCCACATTTTAATTTTCAAAATCATTTTATTACAGTATGAAGTTTCACTGCACGTCTGTTTGGCAAGCTGAGTTGACCTGCAAATTTGTGTAACTGCTCATACAAATTGTGAAAATAGCAACTACAGCTATTTAGTGATTCATGCTCTGACAAAGAATATTGATAATTATTTTTTTACAATTTTATATTTTTACATTTACAATGTTTAAATTATAATTTAATTACTACATTTAAAAACAATTTATTAATTTAATTTCAGATGACAAATTAATTTGAAATAATGATGCATCTCTATTCTACCCAACTCTGGAGACCAGTAATAAATGACAAAGCTCTTGACCCATCCTGATACAAGCACAAACAGCCTCTTGTAAAACAGCAGGTAGGTCAGCTTGTTAAATGACTCTTAAACTTCTCTTTGTCAAGACTCTCAATTAGTATCACTAAGGTTACCACAGACACACAAATCAGGTAAATCCAGTTAGCCAGAAACACTTGATTAGCCAATTTTACTTCAAAACACAGGCCCTTTTTCTCAAAGTGCCGATTCTGCCAGTGAGGAACCGTCAAAATGGGTGATGTTTTTCCTAGTTAGTGTGAAGTGTTTACTGCTAATTTCAGAACTAGACGGTATAAAACTCTGTGTTTACTAAACAATCTCAAAGACAGAGATGCTATAAAGAATCAAAGCCAAAGAGATGGATTCTGGTGCAGAATACATGCAACATATCCACCCTCATCTGTCCCAAAAGACGGCGCAATTTGAAAATCAATTTTCTTTTGAAGAGTAGGTCACATTTTTGGACCATATGACAATCATTTTAGACGCAGATATTCAAAAGATGTTTCTATGTGGTTCGGGATGCCAGATTTTCTCATGAGAGCACCTAGGAGGGGAATTAGCATTCAACATCATCTGTCTCTTTGCGTCGACACTGAGCGTGACAGATGGGATGAAGGTATTACTCGGCATTTCATAATCGTCCCCACAGGGAACTAGACTAGTCCCCACCCTAGACAGCCACATCCCTGGCCTGTTTTCCTTCCTTGTGATGCAGTACACGCAAAATTGAATCTATGACTGGCAGAACACAGAATGTCTATTAAAAACTTTTCATCATTCAGCTCAGATAGCCAATGTGAGTTTTTTTATCCAGTGATATTACACAACATTGACTCCTTGTGAGTTTGCGATTGTTGCGCTGGCACCAGCAGGCTTTGTTGCTGCAGCTGCGCTGGAGATTAGTGGTTGAATTCCTCAAGACTTGTATAATTATATCATCACTTGGTCGAGCTGGCCAGTGTAAGGTTCTGGTTTTACAGGCGTTCAGGACAGATTAATTATCCGTTATATGGTGAGCATTTAAAAATACGATGTTTGGTTTCGTCTTGGAAAATCATATCTGAAATCACTCACAATTTTATTGGCCTGTTAATGCTGCATGAAGAAAAAATACGACTGTAAGACCAATCAGATATTTGACAACAACTGCAAATAACTGCTGGTTTAACCAGCGCGCTATTAACTCACCGAATGGTTGTAAGGCCCTGTACACATATATAGTTCAGTGGTGTAAACTTGATCCATTAATCTGTCTACCGGATGGATTAGCATGTGTCTGTATTTAAGAGGAAAGCAATGCTAACTTCATCGTATGTGAGAGATTTACTCTTTGAAGTTTTAAGGATGCAGCACTTGCCAGATTTCACACTAGATTGGTCTCAACTGGCCTGTTATGAATATCTGAACATAAGTTCAACTTTTCGGCAAACTGTTAAATCAAGATCTATAATATCTGAGGTAAAGAGTGTGAAGATGTCTTAAGATTTTTCTCAAATGATTGTCTAAAACAGCAAAAAGCAACACCTTAGTAATTTCACATGTGTTGAGATCTCAAAACATTCAATTTACTAAGATACAAAATTTTAAAATTTACAAAACTCTATTTTTAAATGTTCCAAAAAAAAAAATATTTCCAAACACGTTTTTTAGCGTCATTTCATAAATGATAAAATTTGCCTGGAATTGATTGAACTAAATGTTTATTAGTTTTTAATTTTACATCAGAGTTGAATTTTGTAACAACGTTAGCATTTTTTTTAATCTAAAAAATAATGCAAGGGAATATAAGTATAAATAAAATATGCAGTTAACATCAAACATGTTAAACTGATGGCATTCATGTTTCTCATTAAGTCTCTAAATGGTTAAATATGAATCCAGAATGTGAAAAAAAAAAATGAAGTGATCAGATTTCATGTCATGTGCCATGTTATGATTTTTTGTGTAGTCGTAATTAACGTAATTCTGAAATCAGAATTCACAGATCCAAACATATGTAAAGTTCAGGGTGCTCATTACAAAGCTGTGATTAACTGTAATATCGAGCCCACTCAATGTAATTAACACTGAAGTACCAGGAACAGGTCATTTTTCAGTTCAAATGGCTTTGTTTCCCTATATGATGGCTATGTGGAGTTTAACAGAATATATAATTAATCACACAGTAAGTAATAAAACTCTGACCCTTTTTTATTATCGTCTTCATTTAAATGGATGTTATGCATTTCACTAACCCTTCAGATTTATGTATTTTACTTAAACTTAGTCTTGTAACTTTAAATGGTTAATATATGAATTCAAAATAAATGTGGGAAAAAATGTAATTAACTTTATAAATTATGATCTCTTAGAAGCTAGAAAACAAAACAATAAAAGGTTTACACAATCATAAAAAATGTTGGCATCCATATATCTTATTTCCAAAATTTTGCTGGTTATTATTCAGGAATGATGCCTGTATTCCAAAAAAGAACATTAATTTAAGAAATTCACAACCATATTTGCATGTGACTGTCAATCAAATAGTTTTGCAGAGCGTACATAGCCATAGTAAATTTCAGTTCTCTGCTCTCTGAAACAAGCATCCTCTGTGCCAAATATCAGCAGCTACTTAAAAATTTTAAAATAACATTTTAACCAGTTGCTCCATGCAAACTCAGACATTGCAATTTAGACAGAAATTAAATTATCAAATGACCCTGGTTTTTGTTACGGTCAATTACCATTGGTATGGTCTGCAATCAAAAGTTTTTCTAAGACCAAATTATGTGGGGCATGCTATCTGCATTCGTTTTTATTGCTCTAAACTCCAGCTAAATGTCATTCATTGTCTCATTTTTTGGCTATTTTTTTATTTTTCATGAAGAGACACAGTTGATCCTCAAATGAAACATACAACTTACACTACTGTATAGAAGCAACCATGGAGCAATTTTCTCAGTTTAGTGAACAAAACTCAAGCCTTAAACAAAGATTACAAATATTACTCTTTAAACGTAATATTTGCAGGTGAAAAACAGTACATAGAAAATCTGTTATATCTTCCCCTAAAGTTTAACACCAATTCAGCCTCGCTAAGCCTTTGCAAAGCTCTCAACGTAAACAGATCTGTGGTGTATCCCAGCATTCTTGCATTAGTGCTCGATTTACCCCTCTGCTTCAACTGCAAACCAAAATAAACCCCAGTAAGTCTTGGCTTTTCAAAGCAGCGTCAAAAACAGCAAACTGAATCCAGCCATCACAAATTTCATCTCCTTATATTGCCTTTTCTGAGCAATAAGAGTTATGTTTGTCACGCATGATGTTTTATCTTAACTGAAAAGTAAATATCATGTATCCCATGGGAAAACCATCAATAAATCTTGCTGCACCCTGTCCCCTTTGGTGATATGGAAAAATTAGTTCAGAGTTCAGAACATTAAAGCATTAAACCAGGGCTACTCAGCTTTAGAGAACTCAAGCACCTCACTCCTAATGTTTATAGTATTATTTTATATTAAAGAGTTCATTATTTACTCACCCTTATGTTGTGGAACATGACTTTATTTTGTGGAACATAAAAGAAGATTTTTTGAAGAATGTCTATACAGTGAAAGTCTACGGGGTCCAAAACAACATTGTACCACTATGACTCTCAATTCACAGACAAAAATATTTTCAAAAATATATACTTTTTGTGTTCCACAGGTTCAAACATGATGTGTAAAGACCAAAGACTCCTGTAAATGTTTTCAGTAAAGGTTCTTAAGGTCAACAGAACCCGTTCTCAGATGTACTGGGGATATGCAGCTTAACCACAAATCCCATCAGCCGCCATGACACTTTATCAATACCTCAAATGGGAGACCATTAACACCAGAGGCCATTAAGTTGACTCGCGTAACTGATCTATGACCACACTTCCCAAACCAAATCTAAACTCTTATATACCACAAAGCAAAATCGGTTTAAGATCAGTTATGGAGACTTACCTGTAAGATTTGTGGAGAGCAGGAGCAGAGCGTCG
>JAUZSZ010000083.1:23899234-23910506 GCA_034780575.1 Labeobarbus marequensis
TTACACTCAATACGTTATTATTGCGTACTGTTTTATAATGTACTACAATACTGAGGTGCAGATAATTGCCACTATTTTCAATAAGTAGTATAAATAGCAGAAAATCTTGCTATCTTAACACAGTGTAAATAGAATCTATAGCTATTTGCACTTAGTGTAAATAGCATATTGTTAAAAATACTGCTATTTCCACTTATTGTATATAGAATCCATTGCAATTTGCACTTAGTGTAAATAGTATCTATCACTAAAAAAATATGCTATTTGCACAGTGTAAATAACATCTAAGTGCTATTTACAATGAGTGTAAATAGCATCTATTGCTATTTGCACTTAGTGTAAATAGCATCTATTGCTATTTACACTTAGTGCAAATAGCCGCTGCCATTTTTTTCTCCCAACAACTGGCATCTTGAAACTGATCATACCTGAACATACTCAATCCTCAGTTGCTTCACTTTCATAATCTAAACTTTTAATATTGTTCATTATTTTCCATAAAAAAACTACGCTTCAAGAGTAATGCAACAGTTATGTAGCATTTTGAGCTGTTGTATCAACTGATAGGTAGATCATTGTAATGAAATGAATAAACACTCAATTCAGATGAAATGTGTGAGTTGTATTTTGAAATAGTAATGCTTTGATGTTAAGTTGTGTCATTTTGAGCTGCCGATTTTAGTTCAATGAACAAAAGTTCTTTGGTTCATGTGTATTGTATCCAAGCATTTGGAAAAAAGTGTTACGTGTTTTGAAAAATGTGCATTTTGATCATCGGTTGTGAACTATGTGTCTAGAGTTTTGAAAAATGGCATGAAGTTTCTGTTATTAGTGCAAAAATGGTTGTAAAAAACTGTAACATATTGGCTGTTTATTAGTACGTATAAAGCACATATTCTGCATGACCATATTCTGCATACCTAATCCTACCCCATACCTAAACTTAACAACTACACACTAACTATTACTAAGCAGCAAATTAGGAGTTTATTGAAATAAAATGTGACCAAACAATGTTATAAAGTAAAATATTATTTAGTTAAATTGTGCTATTTATTGCTATTCTTTTTTAAAACGTATGAATAAATGAAGTGAAATATAACAAACTAACTAAATAACTAAATAAGTAAATAAATATGTGTGTATGAAAGAGATAAAAATAAAACTAACACCGGAATGAATGAATGAATGAATCAATGAATCAATGAATGAATGATAGGGATAAATATAAACCTAACACTCAAGTGAATGAATGAATGAATGAATGAATGAATGAATATAACCCTAACACTCAAGTGAATGAATGAATGAATAAATGAATGAATGAATGATAAGGATAGATATAAAATTAACACAGAAGTGAATAAATGAATGAATGCGTGTATGATAGGAATAAATATAAAACTAACACTAAAATGAATGAATGAATTAATGGATGGATGAATGAATGAATATAAAACCAAAAATATTAAAATATGTCATTAAAAAGCATAAAATATGAATCAAAATGCAATGTAGAACATAAAGCAATAAAAAAAATATATCTCAAAATCTGCACATAATATTTTCTTTTACAAACAAGAATTCCTCGTCCAACCAGTTTAACTGCATTGACCATATACTGGTTTGGCTGGTGAACTGCACCAGCTAGACGAGCACCAAACCAGCACTAGCCAGCATTAACAAGCCTCATCCAGCATATAAATTCATGCAGGTCTAATCTTATCTCTTCAACAACAGTGCTTTTTGGTCTTGCTCTCAAAGCCAAGTACTTAAACATCCTTGATCTCCTTTAGAAGTAAGAACAGTACAAAATACACATTACTGTTCATTATCAAAACACCCTAGACTCCACAGGGAAGCTCTTAAGCACCTCTCTGATACTCCTCCTAAGAGACTGGGTAGAACAGAGGTAATGAAAAGGCATCAGGCCCAGAAATGAACTACTGTTGTCTCAGTATACCTTCTCTACCTGCTGTAGGTGTGACACCTCACCTTTCAAACAAAGACCACTCTGTCTAACCTTACGGCCTTTACCTCATTTTGCCTCCTTCTCTCTCTCTTGAGGAACTCTTCAAATTGGCCTCGAAGGAAGACCCTGCTGCAAAGCAGAACCGAGAGCTCCCCTATCATGCACGTTCAGGGCTGGTCCCTGAAGAACGGTGGACAAGGAAAGACTACTAACTGCCTGAGAGGAGCAAGAAAGCTTTAGCAGAACCCCAGGTCTTTTAACAAATCAAGGATGAATGCAATGGGACACTGGGAAAACGGGTCTCGTGGGATAAAAAGCTCTGCAGCTATCTAAAATGAGCTGATAAGTGAGGGAAGATATAACACCATGAGGAAATTAGATGATACTAAACAGCCATTACTTGAGGAATCACAGGCCTCATTCTCCTGAAAAGTACTGGGTCAGAGAGGTCTCTTGGTTTATGATCATAAGCCCACCTGAATAGAATAAATGCATGCTTTATAACTGCCTCAAACTCATCTCAAGCTATTTTTTTTTGTCATATTTACTACCAAAGCCCCATGAGCAAGGCTCAAGTACCCTTCACTGACCAGAAATGTGTTTATTTTAAATCATTATAATGGATATAATTTAGTATTATCATTAATGTTGTTCAAGTGGCCATTATGATGATGATTCATTAAACTGTACTTTTTGACTGCTTATCATTGCTCCATAAAAACATACATAGTACAAATAAAATAAATAACAAATATATTTTATTTTAATTATAAATGTTAAAATAGATGTTATAATAAAATAAATGTTGTGTAATAAATAACCTATGTAACCTATGTAGTACATGTTAAAATAAAATAAAAAAATATAATATAATATAATTCTTAGACAATAAACTTTCCCCGAAAAAGATCTAACGGCTAATTATTTGTACATAAAATCTAGATAACAAAGGTCAGCATCAATTGCAGTCTTTGTGTGGCAGAATTTCATGATCAAGCATGAAATATCATCCACTTGTCATATAACAAATTGACAAAACTTACATGACCCATTTTCGTTTCTTAAATAGATATTCTCACAACAAATGACAGCACATTTAAGTCATAATAATCAGTTTTTATAAGTTTAACACAGGAAATCTGAAACCTGTGGAACATCCTAAAATATAGCAGTCTCTGAGGTATACTGTACCTTGGGAATGACTGGTCTAAGCTGTTAGATGCTTGGTTAAAACAGGAATGAGATGTGACAGAATTCCCTATATGCTTTGGTGCAGTATATAAACTATTTATAAGGCAATGACATTTGAAAAATGGCATCTTAGTAAATTTACCTAATGGCTCTTGACCGTTGCTTTCCATCTTCTCCATTGTGACTTGCAAATAGGATGTAAAGGAAATGCAATTTCAACTCCCACCCCTAGCACTGATCCGTATTCTCGCAGAATTTTACAAGTCTGGCTCTTTAGAAGCCATTGTTGAGCAGCTTAGAGCAGATCAAATTCTATCCAGCATTGCCTGCATGTTTCTCTGAGGCAGGTCTATTTTGGGCAGAGAATCAAACATCTAATCCTCCTTACAGTCCGAGAGGATAAAAAAGCCACATTTTAACTAGCTATGTCCAAACTACACTGAACGATATCTGCTTCTTTCCTTCTGATTCTGTCTTGCCATCTCTGCCTGCACTTTTCTCCTCTCTCTATTTCCACCCTCCAGTTTCTCTTGATGCTGAACTTTTTCAGATTAAATCCGACAGACTGAAGGCGCAGTTGGAGAGGAAAGGTCCAGTTGTGCTGTTGTGTGCATTACGGCAAAGCCTTTCTAGGAAACAATAACCAGGCTTAGTCACAAGTGTCTTATCGCTGTCATACAGAGTTCAAGATGGTGCAGCTATTCGACTCATTCAGAAAGCTAGGTAAGGGTATTAGATATTTTGTTTAAAAAAATGGATGCAAGTTACAATAAAAAAAATAAAAATGTAGCAGAGGCTTTATTCATAATGCAATGAAAAAATGTTTCAAAGTGAAAATGTTACAAAAGATTTCTATTTCAAATATATGCTGTTCTTTTGACTTTCTATTCATCAAAGAATCCTGAAAAAGATCATGGTTTCCACAAAATATGAAGCAGTGAAGATATGAAGAAACGTTTCTTGAACACCAAATCAGCGAATTATTTCTGAAAGCTCATGTGACACTGAAGTCGGGCTTTGCCATCACAGGAATAAATGAAATTTTAAAATACATTAAACATTGAAAAGTTATTTTAAAATTGTAATAATATTTCACAATATTACTATTTTTTATTGTGTATTTGATCAAATAAATGCAGCCATAGTGAACGTATGACACTTCTTAAAGGGATAGTACACCAAAAAAATTACAGTTCTCTCATGATTTATTCAACCTCAAGTTATCCCAAACTTTATTTCTTCTGTTGATTATAAAAGATGATATTTTGAATAATGTGGGTAACCAAACAGTATGGAAAAAAATACTATGGAAGTCAATGGGGACCAAAAACTGTTTGGTTATTCAAAATATCTTCATTCGTGTTCCGTAGAAGACAGAAACTCATACAGGTATGGTACAATTCGATGGTGAGTAAATAATGACAGAAGTTTCTTTTTTGGGTGTAGGCCTACTAGCCCTTTAATGTTTTTTTTTTTTTAAAAATCAATACTTAAAAAAAAAAAGAATCTTACAGACCCCAAATGTTTGGTACTTTATGTTTTCTTCACAGCTGTTGTAAACACCATGACTGGAAAGGTGATATAAACAGTCAAAAGTTCCAGTGCAGTAACATTCCATCAGAACTTTTGGA
Organism: Labeobarbus marequensis; assembly: GCA_034780575.1. Lineage (NCBI taxonomy): Eukaryota > Metazoa > Chordata > Actinopteri > Cypriniformes > Cyprinidae > Labeobarbus > Labeobarbus marequensis. The sequence goes on from JAUZSZ010000083.1 coordinate 23,904,029, forward strand.
ACACTTATTGTCCAATCAAATCAATGGACTGAAACTAACCTGTTGCATAAAATCTTAATGACAAACCCTGGCACTAAAGTAGTTACTGCTAATGAGAACACTGTGATTTTATGAAGACCAGAACAACACACTATTACATGTATGCAATGTTTTGCATTTTTTGCTCTTTCGAGGTTCCCACATTTGTTAAGGCTGCTCTGTGTCTGTTCCAAATTCTGTGTAAAGACACAATTCCGCATAAAAGACTAAATTATGCCTGCCCACCGCAACCCTATAGTAGCATAATGTCATTGGTTATCATTGCTGTTTAAAGGCTTTATGCCATATCTGTTCAGCATTAAACAGTCTGCGCTTCTGTGCCATCCCTGCAGTGTAAATTGGGTACCAGCAAGCTGACATGGGAGATACTAGATATCCATTTACTAAGCTTATAAATGACAAAATTTTGCTTTAAAAGAGGTTACAATTGAGTTTAACGCTGCAGTTTGGGTTAGGAGCAACAGATGGAGCAATAAAATCTTTTGCAAAATTGTGTTCTGGTCAGCTATTCCAAAGAAAAAAAAGCCTATAGGACTGTGATATTATTAGTATTCATACAGGAATTCTTGCGCACATACTGTACATTTTCATATGTTTGAACAGACTCTGAAACATGCAGTACATGTCAACATATTGATAGCATCTAATTGCAAGAGTTTTTATAAATAAACAACTTTAGAGACTTACAAACACAAACCATTCATTTGAAGTTCCCAGAATATTATATTTACGAATTATTGGGTAGATTTTATTGTATTGTTAATATTTTTTTGTGAATGACCTCTTATCTGTATTTCATTAATAAATAACTTTTAAAATATGTATTTTTAAGCAAAAATGCACCATTGCAGTCCTGCTATGGAATTGGTAAACTCTATTTATGAAATTTCTCTAGTCATCAGAAGATATGCATGTCTCTGAAGTTGTCTATATATAAAAGTATTTCACAATTTAGATGCTTTCCAGTAAACTTCGCTAATAAGGCATCTATTTCCAGCTCAGTGCAGTATTAAAATGACTATTAATAAAGCATTTCATTTGTGAATAAATAAATATTTCAGTGCTGAGGTTTAGTAGAACACATATTATGCAAAACTATCTCACCAATCTGACTCAGTTCATTTGAATTTCTGGCCCTGGAGAGTCTGTTCTCATAACAGTAACGACAACAACCGTAAGCGGTGTGTTGACCCTGTTTCGCAGTTGTTTGAAATTAGATATTATATTTTGTGGTCAGTTCTCTGAGGTCAGCTGAGGAGACTGGCAGCGGTTCTCTGGCAGCAGTGTTGGTAATGTGTAATCCTGCTCTAAAAATAGCCTTTAACACACAAGAACAGCACACGTAGCGGTGTGTTCCACCCGCTTCTCCTCTGTCCACTGGCTCAGCCTGCGCTGAGACAAATGGCTTGATTGGCTGGAGCCAGCCACTGTGCTGTCTAAAGCATAAGCCCGAATCCTTCCAGTAAAGACTGCATGACGGGCTGCTGAGCCACAGGCGCTGGAGATCGCCAGCCAGCAAAGGAAGGATGATCTTGGGATACAAAGGCTAGAAATCCAAGGGATTGATGCCAGCCTGCTGGTTGAAAACGCAAAGCCAGTGTGATCCCACAGTTCCATCTGACAACTTCAGTCTTTGGGGATTTAAATCTGAGGGCCAGAGGTACTATAAAGGCAGTTTATTAAATGTTCTGTGGGCTAATAGAACTGCGTGTAGCTTATGTCACTGATCACTGATATACTCTCAAGCCTTCAAATCTTAAAGGTACATGCTTTCTAGACTGCTACAAAGCAAGGTTATGATTGGTAACACAAACTATTCTGAAGACCAAAAGCTTTAGTGAAAATGATATGGTCAGCTAAAAGTTTGCAAGAGTGAAAATTAAACAGACACTCTAAATGTATAAATGTGCAATTAATAAACAAAAACTCAATGAAATGACAGAAAGCTACATTTTGCACTTTCAAACTATGTTAAATGATATACTGTTTTATAAAAGAGATAACGCTGAAATAAATGAATGGCTGACCTTGAAAAATGCAGTCGACATCATGCTATGATAATCTGTAAAAAATGAAATGAATAAACAAATAAATAAATAAATAGTTATGTATGCACTCAAACACATTCTCGCTCCCATTAAAATGCATACAGTATATAATTTTCCAAAGATTCAAAAAGATTTGTAAAATAAAATATTTATAAATAAATAAAAATAAGACTACAGAGATTCAGCGATCATTACCTGGAAAGCTTTATACATAAAAAACAGAGTTCAACAGCTGCCAGATATATTAAGAACCGTTCACAGCATGTATCACAGTTTGATACATGATGTTGTGATTTATCGTATTGTGTACAGATACAAACAGTCACAGACTGACACAGACAATCTTAATTTGCCTCACAGACACAATTAAATCTTAAAATACAGTCTTGCATTTACCAACAGTAACATTCAACAGAATAAAGTGAGTTTACATGGCATTTTAAGCCATGTAGCAATTTAAGAATTGTGGTCCACTTCTCTTTTATCCTTTATATATATATATATATATATATATCCAATAGGTCTGGCTGATGAAGTGTCTGTCAATGTAACTTCAGACTTTTACAATTCTACACACTGCCATTCACCTGCTCCTGACTGTCTTAGTGCCAAGCCACAGACCACACCATGACCATATGGCCTGGTATGAGATGCCAAAGCAGGAGAAAGAGAACACAAGAAAGTAGTGAAAAAATATATACTGGAATCAAATAATTTTCATGGTGTGTGTTTACATTACAATTTTTAGACGTCTACATTCATTTGCCAATGTAGGTGGAATGCTGTACTACAATACCAGTGTCTGTCTCTGAAAGCAGCCCACAGGCTGCCAACAGTCCATTCAGTGCCATACATATTGCACACAAACCTAGAAAGCACTTTCTCTTGTGTGGAAAACTGTTTGGATGACTTTACACAACCTTGATACAGTTTTGAAGATGAATCAATCACTGGAAGTTACTAATAACAATGTTATTATATATTCATAAGCAGAAGTGTCAAAAAGAATAAACAAACAGAATAAAAAGTATTATTAAAAATATAAATTTTATTCCAGGTCCCATAATGGTTTTGTGCAAATAACAGACTGAAATTTAAGTCTTCATTCATTGATAATCATAATTAAATCCTATATTATTATTATTATTATTATTATTATTATTATTTTTAATTTAATGTGTCCTTGCTCAATAAAATAATTTTAATTTCTTTCAATAAATAAATAAATAAAATCTTACTGACCCCAAAACTTTTGAACAGTGATGTAGCATACTGCTACTTTTCTTAGTTGATGTCAATATAGTAAATCATTTCCAAACGTGGTTTGTTCCTCACACAAAGCTATCATATGGCAAAAGAGGACTTGGAAAATAGCTCACATGTCATTTCCATGACACATTTATGGTGCTTTTGTGTCATTTTGGAGCTTGACAGGAGAACGAATTGAGTATAAACACCTCTCAGCACAGATGTGCTTGCGCCTGCGGTGAATCATGAAGTGATTCGCCAGAGAGCACGAGTCAAACAAGGCTTAACTCACGCACAATGCTAAGACAGCATCCCTACCAACTGCTGATTTCATTTGTAAGGATTTTTAAAAAAAACTTTTTTAATTGTTGTTACAAGAAACAAAACATATTAAATTATATTAAATTCATTCAAAACTCATTAGAAACACTGGTAGGGATTAATCACAAGTCTCTTAACTTTCATAAAGATATTTCTTTACCATCCTTACCCAATACTAAGCTCATGATTCACGACCCCTAGAGATAAAGAGACAAAAGCATTCACGCTAAAGGGCTTGGAGGCAGATAGACAATCCCCTTATTAGAGCAATTCCTAGCAAAATGTGAACACAGAGTGATTGTTCTTCACATGAGGCTCAGTGCTTTTCCTCACAAGGATAACCTGGTATGACATTTTGCTTGCAACAAAACGTCAACATCTCTAGTTAACGAATGTGCGTCATCACTACTTAGAGACATACAATCCCCTACACTAAAATGCTCGGACCATCCTTTCCGTCTACTGTTCTGAAACCAACGAGTGACTCATGGGTGTTAATTTGGAAAGGGTGCAAGAAAACAGCTCTCCCCATCTATCTTGGGCGGGCTTAAACGGCCTGGAAGATGGACGGGGGTGGGTGTCACTTTTTTTCGCACAGTGATGATGATGCATCTTCATCTCCCCACAGAAAGCACGCTCCTGTCTCTTCATCTGCTTTAATGACTGGTCTGGTTGGCGAGGATGTCTCATATGCACATGCCGTCGTGTAGGTGTGATTAGCTCATATGCGTTTGATTAGTTGAGCGTAATTAGCATGCAGAAGCTTTGTCGTGGGCGACAATAAACAGTGCATGTGTGCGAGCATGCAATTTGGTTTTTAACCTCTGCCGCTTGTCGATTGATTGGCTGCCTGATTGAACGCCTCCAGCACTGCGGTCCTCTGCTATGTGATTGGTGGAGGGAGAGAGTGTAGCTCGGTTTAATTAAATTGACATTAATTAATGAGCTCTGCGACCCAAAACCATGAAGATCATAAATTACTTGCAGGGCAAAAATAAGCGCCGTGACGATGACCTCAGTTTTTTGGTGCTTTTAAGTCTGTCAGTGCCAATAATCATTAGTGTTTTGGGATTGTTTTATTAAAATGTATTGTTTGAAACACTAAAGAGCCTTAAAGTGTCGGCGCCCTGTGTCTTGTGTTCTTTTGATGGTTTATAATGCTAATAGACATACAGGGGTTAGATAAAATAACATGCTCACATGGAAAATAGCTGGAAAATAGGCAATATTTCTTTCTTTCTTTATCAATTACCCACCCTCAAGTTGTTCCTAAGCTGTATGAATTTCTTTTTTCAAAAAAGACAATATTTTGAAGAATGTTCAAAAGGAACAGTTCACGGTAGCCATTGACTTCAATAGTATTGAAAAAATACAATAGAAGCGTAAGCTCTGGTGAGAAGAGACAAACGCAGAAGTGCAGTGGAGAGAGGAAAACAAATCACTGGTCACAAATTAGAAGTACAAAATGAGGATTTGTAAGAAAAGCCAAGAGGAAATTGGTTTTCCTTTGCCGTAAATAAAACTTGGTTCTCACGAGACTAGCATATTCTCACCGAAGTTTAGCTACACCTATGTCCAGCGTCATCTGCTCGAATGCCACTCTCTCGTTTTTTTGGGTTTTTTTTCTTTTTTTTCCCCACTGCTACCTCCACAAATTATATTAACCTCTATTATAATGGGTGTTCACATTATTTTGTCTTGTACTTTGCCTTTACCACATATCTGTTTAAACCCTCAGGTGCTTTTTGATACATTCTCATGTTGCTTGATTATAAGCAGTAAGCAGAACTTTGAAATATGCTCTTTGGGCAGCTAATATTCTGTTCAGGTTTCAAGAACAATAGCCTCCACTAACTATGAACAATCCATGAAGCTGTTTATAAAATAAAAATAGAAGGTGATAATTGGCCCTGATGATATGAAGTATTAATCATCTAGCACTACATGAAAGAGTCATTTTGATTTTGTGAATGAGTGCTTGACGCTCAGCTTGTCAGGTGGATTCACAACTAATTCATGCCTATCTGGTAATGGATATAGCAAATTATGAATCTAGCATCAAGCCCCATCATCATGGGACCAGACTGATGGCAGATGAAAGAGAACTTCATTATACCCGACTAACACCGCAGGAACTCTGTTGGTGTTCATATTGGAAACTATTCATGGAATAGCATGTCAGTGATCAGTGTTTCCTACAGAATTTAGTCTGGGCATTTATATTTGGGAGGGGTGGTATCTATGCCCTCCCGCTTCCCACAAACCAACTGAGCCTAACACCAAACTAAAAAAGAAACCAAGTCCATATTATCAACAGTGTTTTTTTTTCCCAGAAAGACAAGCAGAACAGGCAAACTTTGCATTTAAATAACCATATTTTTGTGCCTTAATACAACAGATTCATGGACAATAGACCATATTGAGATGTGATTAAGTGTACAACCTACTTTTGATATATTCATCCTAAATTTTCAAAATTCCATGACATTCCACATTATACTGTAAATTCCATTTTTATGATGGGATTCTACAATTAAGCATATGTTTTCTGCATTATGGAAATCATAGTAGGGAATAATAGTAGGGATATTTCAGTGACACTACCTGCATGTTACATCAATACAAACAATTTTAAAAACACTGATTCATTCAGGGACACAACAAGTTGTTTGAATATAGTTCCCTACTAAATAGTAGGCAAAAACAGTGTGTGAAAGAGTATTATGCCCACACAGTACCTATTCAGAGAGTATGTGACTTGAATACAGGAGCCTTTATGAATGAGTCATTGAATCATTTAGTCATCAGATCCATTCAAAAAC